>JARFXV010000725.1:0-531096 GCA_031761425.1 Cosmopolites sordidus | reverse complement strand
AATTTATTTTTATTCTGTAAAAACTTCCTATTTCTCGTACACTATATATATATATATATATATATATATATATATATATATATATATATATATATATATATATATATATATATATATATATATATATATATATATATATATAGTGTAAACTCTTTATAAGGAAATTCAAGGGACCGAGCATTTTTATCGTTATAAGAGTTATCGTTATATGGAGTGAAGAAAGAAAATCAACCACATTCACAATAATTTTTAATATGTATGTATTTGATAAAATAGGTAATTAAATTATTCTTAATACATATAGACTGTTAACTTTGCCTAACGTTTTTTGCTATGCCAGTACTTGATATGTGGTGAAATCATCTTGATTAAATAATAAAAAATTTTCTACTAACTTAGCGGCATCAAGTGCTTGTTGAATAGTTGGTGGTTCAGAATCGTCCACTTGATCATGTTCTTCTTCTTCATTAAGTTTTTTCTTACTTTTCGATACTAATCGAACATTTCTTCATCTGTAAATGAACCGATTGTGGCCAGATCCTCGTCTATCTTTTCGTATGTTTGTAAATCTTCGTTAAATTTTTCTGGTACGTTGAACTGTTTTATCCATTCACAAAGTGGTAGATTGTCTTCACTATCAAACTGATCCCTTTCTACTGTCTGACATTACATAGTCCCGAGTGACGAAAATAATGCTGTATAGTTGTTGCTGTTACCTGTTTCCAGGTTTTTGATATAAAGTTCACTGCTTGTAGCATGTTAGTCGAGGTCCTGCAATTAGTTTCGATCAAATCCATCAACATTTTCCTTCTATAGTGACACTTTAGACTTTTAATCACACTCTGATCCATTGGCTGTAAGATACTGGTTGTATTAGCTGGATAAAATGCTAACTCTGTCTTTAGAAGATTGGATACAAGAGGGTGAGTAGGGCAATTGTCTAACAGAAGCAAGATTTTCCGTGTCTTTATTCAGCATCCCATTTTCTCACTTCCTCTTCAAAGAACTGCGATGTCATCCAAGCTGACTTGTTTGCTTTATACATGACTGGCAACTGTTTTATGTTCTTGAAACACCGAGTGTCTGTTGATTTGCCTAAACTAAAACCTTTCTTTTTCGGTGCCACTCATATTGACAACTACTAGAATAGTAATACGCTCTTTAGAGAGTTTTCCTCCAACACATTTTTCTCTTTTATTTTTTTTTTAATTTTAATGTTTTGACGGGAATCATCTTGAAAAAAGTCCAGTTTCATCAGCATTAAAAATGTCATTTGGAGAACCTTCTCCTTTAATTTAGGCCACACTTTATTAATCCAATCGTTAGTCACATTTATATCGACATCCCGTGCCTCTCCATTCATTTAACCGTAGGTCATTTTGTGGCGGTGCTTAAATTTTCCTAGCCAACCTTCTGATGCTTTAAAGTCCGTAATGCCAAAATATTCGGCAAGCTTCCCAGCCTTGGCTTTAATAATCGGCCCCGAGATGGGTACATTATTCTAGCGCTGATTGTTGAACTACGACAACATTGCCTGATCCACTTCTTCGAATGTTGGCTTCCTTAATTTCTTAGGACATTTACCTTCTAGTGCCGCCTGCAGAATTGTTTCCTTGTTCACACAAACTTTTTCGTTAACACATAACGCTTTTCTTTTACTGGCAATGTTAACTGTTTCAAAGTTGGTTTACGATTGATAATACGATAGGTACCTAGTGTGTTTAGTTTGAGACTATCATTTTCTAAAGAAAATGCAATCCAAGCGTAATGATGCACGTGTTTAAGGCAATTAACAATAACAAACGCAAGGCGGCTTTTTGCAATCTCAGAAGTTTCGGGGTCTCAAAGATTTAGTCGGCGTCTTTTGTAACCTGATAAGATAACATAAATAATAATACCGAAAATACGTCTTTACTGCGTCTGAATATGAACACATTTCTTCGTAACAGAGAATGGCCTTTGCTCTATAAAGAGTTTATCAATGTATGGGTTTTAAGGTAAAGCAACCAAATGGTGCTCATTTCTACGTTATAGGGAGTTTATCGTTATAAAGAGTTTACACTGTAACACGAAGAAGACTTAAAACACGATGGATCGACGATATCATCAAGTAAATTGGACCCGAATGGCAAAGGAAAGCTCAGGACCGTGCGAGTTGGAAGCATGATGATGGGGACCTTCATCCTAAAGTGGATCGACAATGGCTGAATGGTGATATACATATATATATATATATATATATATATATATATATATATATATATATATATATATATATATATATATATAAATAAGAATATTAGAGTTTAAGAACAAACTCCCACTTTGTATGAACTGAAAAGTTTTTGATCAGTGCGCACTGCCATGGACACTCACATTACAATCAGTTCAAAAACATCGGCTATCACAGAGGAGAATGGAAAGGTGTATATTTGGCATTACAAAGCGGGACAGAAAGACCTGTTTCCTTCAAGTCTACAACCATCATTTGACTTTCAGATTGAACTGGGTGAAAAGAATCAGGTTCTTCAATACTTTGCTCACACATTTCTATGAGCTCATCAACTGTCAACTACGGACCACCGAGTGACCTTAGAGAGTTCAAACTCATACTGAAGACGTATTAGATGATGGTCAGATGATGGCAGAGCTCGTGAGAAGCATTGGGTGCAATCGAACTGGCCGCCAAGATCTGACCTAAGACCTGGCGATCCAAACATTTTAAATCAGCCACTTGTCGACCGAAAAAACATTGTATTTCCGCGTTTGCATATAAAACTAGGTCTCATGAAGCAATTTGTTAAGGCTTTGTCAATTGAAGGAGACTGCTTCGGCATTCCCTAGCCTGTCATATGAAAAGATAAAGGCTGGTGTGTTTGATGGTCCACAGATTCGGCAACTCGTTAAAGATGAAAATGTCACTGAAACAATGACCGAACTTGAAAGGAATGCTTGGTTGGCTTTTAAAAATATTGTTAAAGACTTTCTTGGAAATACACGAGCCCCGAATTACATCGAAATTGTTTAACAACTCTTGGAGAGCTTTAAAAAGCTTGGTTGCAACATGAGCATCAAACTGCATTTCTTACATAGTCATCTTGCTAACTTCCCAGATAATCTTGGTGCTGTTAGTGATGAACAGGGCGAGCGATTCCACCAAGATCTAAAGTCCATAAAATCCATGGAAAAGTCCATCTGGGCTCACAAGCGAAATTGACTACATCATGACCAACGATAAAACAATATTTACCAATTGTACTGTCCTTAACAATTTTAATGTTGGAAGTGACCACCGAATTGTACGAGCAAGGGTTCGGATTGACTGTCGAAAAGAGCGCGAAAAAATGGTAAGATCAAAGAAGGGCAAGGTGGATTCTGGAAAACTGCTGGAGAGAGGAAGCGATTTTGAGATTGCTTTGTCAAACCGGTTTGCTGCGTTACAAGATCCAGAGGAGGTGGAAATATCAGTTCAATATGAAGAAATCGCCAACAATGTACTTCAAACGGCTGCTTCAATAGCACCAGAGGAAAAATGTCTCAAACAAACAAAAATCTCCAGTGAGACCATTGATTTAATGAAGAAACGGCGAGCACTGAGAAATGCAGGTAGTCCTTTTGGCAGGGTCGAGTACACTGAGCTCTGCAAAACTATAAGCAAACGTATCAGAGAGGACACGCGCCGATTCAATATGCAGCTAGTGCAAAAAACCCTGGAAGAAAACAAAGGAATTAACAAAGCTAAACAGAAGCTGAGAAACAAAAGAACGCAAATATATGCTTTAAAGCGTGAGGATGGCACAGTGTGCAGGACGCGTACCCAAATGTTAGAGATTGTCAGAAGGTTTTATTCCCAGTTATATGAAGATCAGAGCCAGTCAGGGACAGCAATACCCACGGAAGAACAATATATAATACCAGATATCCTAGTGGAGGAAGGGACAAATGCTATAGAATTGATGAAGAACGGCAAGGCTCCAGGAAAGGATAGTGTAACTGTCGAAATGCTAAAAGCTGGTGGTCGGACGTTACATAAAACACTGGCACCTGACTTATGGAAAAATGCAGAAGTGATCCTTTTACATAAAAAAGGAGCACAGGAAGATTTAAAGAACTACCGTCCAATAAGCCTCCTATCAGTGATGTACAAAGTTTTCACTAAGATAATTTCTAAAAGAATATTAAAAAAACTGAATGACGCACAACCAAGAGAACAAGCAGGATTCAGAAGTGGATTCAGTACAATGGATCACATCCAGGTTGTACAGCAGGTCATAGAAAGGCACAACGAATACACCATGCCACTGTGCTTGGCTTTTATCGACTACGAAAAAGCATTTGATTCCATCTCAAAGCATGCGATAATGGATGCACTGCTTAGCTAAGGTGTAGAGAGAGCCTATGTAAACCTATTAGAATCGATATATGATGGAGCTACAGCCACAATTCACCTTGATGATCTTGAAGTGGGAATTAATATAGAACGAGGTGTACGGCAGGGTGACGCAATATCGCCTATTCTTTTCTCGGCTGGCCTTGAAGAAGTATTCCGTAAACTGGATTGGGAACAGGATGGGGTAAAGATCAATGGTGCAAACTTAAACCATCTTAGATTTGCAGATGATATTATTCTCATTTCACAAGACCCAGAGGAGCTGCAAAGACGCATACAAGAACTGCAAAGGGCTGGCGAACCATTTGGCTTGAAAATAAACCTGAAAAAGAGTCAGGTTATGTTCAATAACTTCGCTCAGGACAGAAGAATTTCAGTTTTAGGAAGGGATTTAGAGATTGTGGACAACTTTGTATATCTTGGGCAGAGGATTTCCATGGAGGGGAATACCGCCCGGGAGGTGGAACGGCGTGTTAAATGTGGCTGGCAGGCATTTGGTAGGCTCAACATAGTGTTTAAGAGCAGACTCCCACTTTGCCTGAAAAGAAAAGTATTCGATTAGTGCGTTCTACCCGTTATGACATACGGAAGTGAAACCTGGACACTCACATCGCAATCAATTCAAAAACTTCGGGTGGCACAGAGGGGAATGGAAAGATGTATGCTTGGCATTACAAGACGAGACAGAAAGTCCTGCGCATGGATCAGGGAACAAACAAAAGTCTGTGACATCATTGGAAGAGTAAAACAGTTGAAATGGAGATGGGCAGGCCATATAGCGAGGCGATGGGACGACAGATGGACCAAGGCAATCCTGGACTGGATACCGCTTGATCGCAAACCTCCGCGAAGAAGACCGAAAGCACGATGGACTGATGACATCGTTAAGTATATTGGACCCGAGTGGCAGAGGAAAGCCCAGGACCGTGAAGGTTGGAAGCATGCTGAAGAGGCCTTCATCCTGCAGTGGATCGATACGGGCTGATGATGATGATGATGATGACACGAGCCCCGAATTACATCGAAATTGTTTAACAACTCTTGGAGAGCTTTAAAAAGCTTGGTTGCAACATGAGCATCAAACTGCATTTCTTACATAGTCATCTTGCTAACTTCCCAGAAAATCTTGGTGCTGTTAGTGATGAACAGGGCGAGCGATTCCACCAAGATCTAAAGGTTATGGAAAGCGGGGTATCAAAGTAGATGGGATGTCAGTATGATGGCTGACTACTGTTGGAGCATCAAGCGAGAATGTCCACAAACTGAACAACGTATATATATATATATATATATATATATATATATATATATATATATATATATATATATATATATATATATATATATATATATATATAATAAGAATATTAGAATTTAAGAACAAACTCCCACTTTGTATGAAGAGAAAAGTTTTTGATCAGTGCGCACTGCCGTGGACACTCCCATTACAATCAGTTCAAAAACATCGGCTATCACAGAGGAGAATGGAAAGGTGTATATTTGGCATTACAAAGCGGGACAGAAAGACCTGTTTCCTTCAAGTCTGCAACCATCATTTGACGTTCAGATTGAACTGGGTCAAAAGAATCGGGTTCTTCAATACTTTGCTCACACATTTCTATGAGCTCATCAACTGTCAACTACAGACCACGGAGTGACCTTAGAGAGATCAAACTCATACTAAAAAAGTATTAAATGGTGGTCTACCTTCCCTCCAAAAGGAAAGCCAATCGTTTCGCCAGAACGCTAGGCCACCAAACTTATTGCTTTATTCACACACCTCGTACATCAAGTAGAAATAATAAATAAACGTCCTGTATTATAAGAAGTCCATTCAGTTTTATTGAAAATATTATGCAATCCCTCATAAAAAAGCAAAAAGCAATAAACTATATCAAAAAAGATTTATATCGAAGATAATGACAGTTTAAATATAACAAGGTCTTATAAATTGCATTCTTCATATACAAACACCAAACATCCAATTATTTATGGGTTGATTTGTGTTTAATTACTCAGAATTACACCTAAATAAAGTAACATTGAATATTTATGAGAGTACTAAAAAGCAAACTGTTTAATTATTTATAACGCCGTGTTAAATTATATTTGAAGAAAATAAATTATTGTCGATGCAGGGTATTGTGTTACATATAAGTTTGGTTAAGGAAAAAAAGCAAAAAAAACAGAAGAATATTTATTAGGTGAGTTGCTTTATCAATGTCGTCTGGGGTTTCCATATATTTATTAACTAAATACAGAGAAAGGAAAAGGGACATGTTTTATAACATAGACAGTTTGCTTAATTGCGAGAAAAATAACAAACAATTTGAAAAATAATTTCTGTTGAGTTCGATATTTAAGCTGTTTTATACGTAAATTGACATGCTAATTCCAAAACTTTATTTAGTTTTTTCTATCACGTCAAGTTTTTTCTCCACAGTTGTTGCGCATCCGACTAAGCTTGGCGAATCACAGAAGTCACTACTGCTCTCCTACCGGCGAACCTTCTTCGACCTAGGAGTGGAGGCGTGACGCATGAGATGCTAAAGTACGCGGGTCTGTGTCGGTCTGATATAGTAAAGTCAAAGTATACATACACAACTACAGATTTTCGTTATGTCTGCCTCTGGTAGCCATGATTCATTTTGTTATATATGTGGCAGTTTTACCATCCCCATTCAAAGGACTAATATTAGTACATTTGTCAGGCAAGCCTATTTTGCTTATTTTAAAGTGAAAATAGGCGACCAAAATAAATCATGGGCCCCTCATAAAGTGTGCAAGCAGCGTGTAGAGAGTTTACGAATGTGGACGAAGAGAACACGTAATAAACTTTCGTTTGGTATACCAATGGTTTGGCGAGAGTCCAAAGATCACTTAAGTGATTGCTACTTTTGCATAGTGAAAACATCAGGATTCAACAAGAAAAACAAACATAAAGTTGAGTACCCTAGTTTACCGTCAGCTATACGCACTGTGCCTCATGCAGCTGAAATTCCAGTGTCAGATTTTCAAGAATTACCTTCTTTAAAAATACAAGAATGTGAATCAAGTGAATATCGAAGTCACTCCACCGATGAAGAATTCAAAGTTTCCAATGATTCTGTTCGTAAAGGATTCAATCAACATGAATTAAACGATTTAGCATGAGATTTGGGACTATCCAAAAAAGCATCGGAATTATTAGCATCAAAACTGCACGAAAAAAATTTGCTTGACAAAGGAGCTAAAGTCACTTACTATCGATCCAGAGAAAGTCAATTTAGGCAGTACTTCAGATATAATGACGGATTTGTATATTGCCAGAACGTAGAAGGTTTAATGAAAGAATTGGCCATTTCTAACTATAACGCAACTGAATGTGTTCTCCTACATAATGGAAATTTATACGGTTCGGTCCCAATAGGTCATTCAGTTTCTTTGCGTGAAGAATATGGAGACATAAAGAAAGTCATTGACTTGTTGCAATATAACATGCACCAATGGATCATCTGTGTTGACCTTGAAATGGTCTGTTTCCTAGTATCCCTGTTTTTTGTGCATGTGGGACAGCAGAGCTCGTGAGAAGCATTGGGTGCAATCAAACTGGTCGCCAAGATCTGACCTAAGACCTGGTGATCGAAACATTTTAAATCAACCACTTGTCGACCGAAAAAACATTATATTTCCGCCTTTGCATATAAAACTAGGTCTCATGAAGCAATTTGTTAAGGCTTTGTCAATTGAAGGAGACTGCTTTAAGTATATCATTTCGGCATTCCCTAGCCTGTCATATGAAAAGATAAAGGCTGGTATGGTTGATGGTCCACAGATTCGGCAACTCGTTAAAGATGAAAATTTCACTGAAACAATGACCGAACTTGAAAGGAATGCTTGGTTGGCTTTTAAAAATATTGATAAAGACTCTCTTGGAAATACACGAGCCCCGAATTACATGGAAATTGTTCAACAACTCTTGGAGAGCTTTAAAAAGCTTGGTTGCAACATGAGCATCAAACTGCATTTCTTACATAGTCATCTTGCTAACTTCCCAGAAAATCTTGGTGCTGTTAGTGATGAACAGGGCGAGCGATTCCACCAAGATCTAAAGGTTATGGAAGCGCGGTATCAAAGTAGATGGGATGTCAGTATGATGGCTGACTACTGTTGGAGCATCAAGGGGGAATGTCCACAAACTGAACACTCCAGGCAAAGCTATAAAAAGCAATGTTTACCATAATATATTTTATTTATTTTTTGTATAAATGCAATTTAACTTTTAATAATATGTTAACCTCTGTATGAATAAAATATTCTAATCTATTTGGTCAGATCTCATCTTATTTCCCTTCGTATGTACACTTTTAAGGTAAAATGAGGGGTAAGCTGTAGCTTAAGAACTTGACGTGACGGAGAAAAACTGTGAATATTTTTGAATTCAGAGATGAAAAATTAGTCAAAAACAAGTCACAGATCCAAGTCAACAAAATTGCTGTTCCCCAGTGTAATTCATAGTCCTTGTAACTTTAGACACAAATTGAAAGTATGGGGTTTGTTATCTAGAATCTCTATAATTTATTGTGAGAAACATGTGCATATTGAGTTATTTTTTGCTCTAGAAAAAGAAAGTTCTTTAGATGTGATTTCCATCAACTGAGGTTCAGCATTTTTTTAAAAAGATTCTTTATTCTCAGCAACGCGAAATTGATCCTCAACGCTTTTGTTCGCCCAGTTGCCATTTATGTATCTGGAACTGGCAACAATAGGGTACAAATCGGGGACCTGGTAACAATACAATACAACTAAGTGCTGCTAGGAGCGATCTGACATATACATAGTAAAGTTTGACATTGTTGACTGTATAACGTACTCAGAACAATTTGTCATACGGACGCTACTTGTGTTGATTTGAAAATTTCATCTCAGTCAAAAAATTGAATTAACTCGTGAGAATTTTCGTGTGAAGTTTTACCACGACTTTCGATGTGGATTATCTCTACAACAGTGCATTGATTAACTCACTTCGACTTTTGGCGTTGAAACACCATCTAAAACCACAGTTTTGATTGATTGCGCGGTTGGCTCTTGGTGAAACATAGTAACAATGATAATAATTAAAACACTTGGTATTTGTTTCACAATATATTGAAGATATTCTCTAACATGTTTCGGCCTCGCGACCATTCTCAAAGAGAGTTATATATAAACTAAACTAAAGTTTCAAAGTGCTGTCTAATGGAAGTCGGTTTTTTCATCTCGTTAAATTTATTACACTATCAATAATTGGAGTATTTCCGAAGTCTAGCTGGGTGTTTGTTAGGTTTTTGCCGTCGTATATGGCTTTTTTAATTTCGAAAATTTCCAGGTAATTTAACAGCCTGCTTTTATTGCAGCTATGTATTAATTTGGTATTATTAATGTTAAAAAAATGGTTCTGGTCTATACAATGTTCGGCAAAGCCCGTCTTTCTCTGATTGTGTAAAATTGAATATTTATGTTCTTTTAGCCTATCATTGAGCGATCGGCCCGTTTGGCCTATATAAATAGCGTCACACATATTACATTTAATTTCGTATACTCCAGATTTGTCACAAAATTTTGCTCTTTCTTTGTTATTGTTTAACATCGATGCAAGATTATTCTTATTAACAGAGATAATATTAATATTTTCGTTCTTTAACTGATTTGTGATTCTTGAACTTAATTTGTGAATATAGTTTATAGCATGCCAATTTTTAGAATCTTTTTCGGGTGTTGCGGCATAAAAATGTTTGGTGTTGTTTTTCTTAATCTTGTTTTTTATCATTTTATCTATGATGCTTGGCTGATATCCATTATTCCTTGCGATATTTTTGATAATATTAAGTTCTTTTTCATAGCTGTCTTTTTTAAGTGGAATCGTTAGAAGTCTGCGGGTCATACTATGAAAAGTGGACATTTTTACATTCCATGACTGATTTGAACTTGCGTGAATAATTGTATCGGTATACGTGGGTTTTCTAAATATTTCGAATTCTAATTTATTCGGTGTTCTTATTATTTTTAAATCTAAGAAATTTAATGAATTATCCGTCTCTGTTTCTATTGTGAACTGGATTTTTGAGTTTACACTGTTTAAATATTCAAGAAATTGACCCAATAGTCTTTCTGTACCGGTCCATATGCAAATAATATCATCGACATACCTGGCCCAAAAATGTATGTGTCTTGTATAATTAGTGTCGCTAAATAAATTGTTTTCAAAATTAGCCATATAAATTTCTGCCAGGAGGGGGCTCAGGGGGCTTCCCATTGGTAATCCATTCGTTTGTTGGTAAAATTTTGAATTGAACAGAAAATAATTTTGTTCGGTACATACATTGATAGCTTCTATGAGAGCATTTTTGTGTACGATTTCAAGATTGCATTCATGAATTCTTTCAGTGAGGATATTTTTAAGATCTTGTACCGGAATGCAGGAAAAAAGGCTTTTTATATCGAACGAAATGGTAGATCGATAAATAATGGTAGATCACTGTTGAGTTGTTTGCAAAGTTTATATGCAGGAGCATTTACATAAGAAACGACTGGTCTCATTGGAATGCCATCTTTATGCAGTTTAGGCATTCCGTATAAGACTGGAGATTTTGGGTTCATGGTATCTAGTTTGGATTGCGATATATTTAAGAAGGTTTCATTGTACGTTTTTGTAATTTTCTTTACAGCGGTATGATATTTTTTTGTTGGATCGGTCTTGAGTTCTGTACAGTTTTCTGTGTTGATGAGTGTGTTCATTTTTAGTAGGTATTCATCTTTTGTTAGAATAGTAACCGTATTACCTTTGTCAGCTTTGCAAAGAATTAAATTGTTTTGGTAAAAAACCATTTTTTTAACATTAATAATACCAAATTAATACATAGCTGCAATAAAAGCAGGCTGTTAAATTACCTGGAAATTTTCGAAATTAAAAAAGCCATATACGACGGCAAAAACCTAACAAACACCCAGCTAGACTTCGGAAATACTCCAATTATTGATAGTGTAATAAATTTAACGAGATGAAAAAACCGACTTCCATTAGACAGCACTTTGAAACTTTAGTTTAGTTTATACATAACTCTCTTTGAGAATGGTCGCGAGGCCGAAACATGTTAGAGAATATCTTGAATATATTGTGAAACAAATACCAAGTGTTTTAATTATTATCATCTAAAACCACTATATATTACTAGTTTAGTGAATTCAATCGTGACCATCGTTCGCTCACGAACGAATTTAAATAAAGCCGTCCAAAATCGGTTGGTGTGCCAGAAAAAGCAAGATCGTCATATCACATACAGTGAGATTGGGCATTAATATGACAGGCATACGCAAAATTTTACATGAACATTTAACTGTGAAAAAGATTTATGCGCGTTAGATTCCGCATAATATGTTGATTGGTGTAAAAAATGCTCAAAAAATACAATTGTGGTGCGTCAAAAGTCGTGTATAACATCTACAAGGTGACGAATCTTTGATCTATGCGTATGAGCGCGAAAGTAAAGAGCAGTCCACTGTATAGGTTTTTTAAAATGAACCAAACCCAATTTATTCGGGCAAGAAGCACTTCGAAACAAATGGTCGCCTGTTTTTTGAGATAAATAGTAGCTACAGTACCTAGAGAATCATAGAATGGTCAATTCTGAATAGTACACAACCATTTGTTTGCCAGGAGTCTTTGATGAAATAAGAAAAAAGAACCAGCGACGCAGGAACATTCTTCACAATGAACGCGAGCTCTCACATCACATATGGGACAGAACAACTTAATATTTGACAGGTCAAAACATCGAATTGCTGGGTTATTGACGGTACAGCCCTGACTTGGTACCCAATGATTTATTTTTGTTCCCGTCCATGAAGAATAAACTACATGGTCGACGATTTTCGATGTCAGAAGAAACAGTGGATGCGTTCAAAATGCATATTTTGTGAAAAAGTGCTATGAAAATTGGTTCAAACATATGCAAAAGTGCATCAATCTTCGCGGAGAATATTTTGAAAACAATAAAACCATTTTTGAAACGAAAATTTGAAACTAAATATCGAAATATCTTGAACAACTACTAAACTGTCCTGAGCCTTTAAACAGACTACCAAGATTAAACCCTAAACAAACAAACCCAGATTCATTACCACCGAATGAAGATGAAATAAGTAGGCAAATCAAGCGACTTCAAAATAATAAAGCTTCTGGTGAAAATGGAATCACTGCTGAACTATTGAAATCCGCTGGTCCAGGTACAATCAAGGAAATAATCAAAATTCTACAAGAAGTTTGGCGAACCGAACGGATTCCGAAATATCGGAATGGATCCACTATATAAGAAAGGAGATAGAACGGATTTAAACAACTACAGAGGGATATCTCTTCTCCCAGTTTGTTACAAGATTCTATCTCAATGTCTACTAGACAGAGCACAGGGTCAGTTAGAGCCTAAAATTGGTGAATATCAAACAGGTTTGCGACCGGGCAGATCCTGCCCTGAACAGATCCTGAATCTAAAGTTGATCCTAAGACATCAAAAACTGTACAATAAAAATCTCGTCTGTACATTTGTGGATTTCAAGAAAGCATATGATTCTATTGACCGCGAATCTTTATTCCGAATCTTGAAAAACAAGGACTAGATCTGAAAACGCTAGCAATTATTAAAGCAACACTAACACAAGGTCAAAAGTTAAATTCATGGGTGACATCCCAGAGCCTTTTGAAATTAAAACTGACGTGAGACAAGGGGATGGACTGTCGCCACTCTTATTTAACTGTGTTCTAGAAAAAGTAATAAAGGAGTGGCGTGAAAAAAAGTCGGCCTTGAATATTGGCCAGCCCATTAAACTCTCAATTCAAATATTTGGGTGAAATAATCATGGAAAACGGGTTGAAAAAAGCGACCAATAAGGTTAGATGTGAAAAAATAGAAACTGCATTGAGACTTACGCAAAATATTTACAACAAAAAAATGCATATCTAAAAACACAAAACTGAGACATTGCAACACAGTTATTAAGCCAGAATGTCTATATGGGGCAGAAACGCTCATTTTAAAGAGAAAGAGAGACATCGAGGACATTGAAAAGAAAGAAAGAAAAATCTTAGGTCCCAAACAAATAAATTGCACAACATACCGACTTTGAGAAAACCAAGAAATCAAACAATACACAGATATACATAGCGATATGAGAAAAAGAAGACTTAAGTTTTACGGACACATAGAACAGATGAATCCAAGTAGGCTAACTAGACAAATAGTCGAATTTTATAAAAATAGGAGTAGAGCTAGAGTAGAAATAATTAAATAGATTGCTGCAATTAAAGCGGACCTAAGACCTGGAAATATTACACAAAGTAAAATTCAGGATAGAGGCTGGTTCAGACATAAGGTTAACGTTTGGGAGGTTGGCCAGAGAGAAAAATGTAGGAAGACTGGAACAACTTGGTCTGACGAAAGGAAAAAGCTCATGGCGAAAGAATGAAATCAGCATGGGCGCAAAGGAAGGCCAAAAACAACAAACGCCTCTAACTGTACTTCGCGTGTTCCACCAGAACTCATACGTGAATAATAATAAAATATAACCATTTTCAATGATAAATATTCGTTTTTATTTATTATTTCCAATACATAAATAGTAACCTTGGTATTATTTGTACCAACAAAACGCTTTGTTGGGATGTGTAATGTTGATAATGGTCGATATGAATCTATCGAGTGCAAGAGACTGGACTTGATGAATATATTAGTTTTCAAGCGAATCTGATAACTTATAAAAAACTAAATAAAAAAGCTTCGGGATAATAAATTTCCGAATACATAAATGGCAACCATCGTCTTACTAAGCAAGGACTTTTCTTTCTTCTATCTACTCTTCCCTGCATCACAACCTGAAATATGTGCTAGTTATCATTACGCAATATGCGGCCAGGATAAGATATTTTGTGTTTTTTGATGATCCCCAATAACCTTCTCTGTGTGTTCTTTCAAACGCTTCTTCGTTGAGCACTTTGGTAGTTTGATAATTATTATTATGACATATACAGTATGTTGGAAAAATAACGATAACTATTAAAATTTAAAGCAAACTACTTGTGCCATCTATTGCAACAATATATAATCTAAACCCTGAGTATCTCCTCTGTAAAACAAGACTCCCCCCATTAAAATCGATTAACGGATTGTCAAGTTATAGCGCTTAATGTGGCAGTACCTTTTGTCACATCGTCACAAAAACTCGATGGAACAAAGAGCAAATATTGAATTTTGTTTCAAGCTGGATAGATCTTTTACAGAAACATTTCAATTGATGAAAAAAGTTTATGTTGATCCTGTACACGTGTGTTCGAGTAATGCGTTTAATTCCATGAAGACCATGAAGCTTTAGAAAACGACCCAAAGCCAGGCCGGCCAAAAAATAAACAAAAATCCCCATGACTTGGTGATAGGGGAAGAATTAAATACGGACATAAACATGATTCAAGAAATTCTGATTCTTCTGAAAATGATTTAAATAAAAGGAAAGTTTGTGCTCGATTTGTTCCTCAAATTTTAAGTGAGGGCCAAGAAATTGCTCGCGTTGAACATTGGAAGAACCTTGTTAACATATCCACACGACACTGTACATTCCTGGAATCGATTGTAACTGGGTATGATACTTGATGCTACAAGTGCCAAAGTGCTACGTGGAGGCCACCAGGTTCTCGGAAATCGAGAAAATTGCGTTTCCATAAGTCACGAGAGAAGACAATGTTGATTTTTTCACGACTCTAAAATTATTGTACTCCGGGACTTCATACCTCAGGGTCACAATATCGCTGGTGAATATTATCTGGTTATTGTGGAGCGTTGGTGGAAGAGAATCGTTTGAGTGTGGACCGAATATCGAGCGCCGGGAAGTTAGTTTTTGTTGCCCGATGCAGGAATAGAAATAAATGCAAATCCAAAGGGACTAAGTCTGAAGACTACGCCGGATACGACAAAATCTTCCAACCCAACACCAACTCGGTTATTATTTCCCGAGTCCTTTTGCGTGCATGCGGCTGAGCGATGTCCTAAAACAAAATCATTTCTCTTCTTCTCTTGCTAGTATAAAGTATTTCTTCCTCCAGAGCACCATTATTACGAATCAGTAGCTGTTTTTAACAATCAGCAACGATAAGGACCTCAAAAACTGGCTTAATAACTTCTTTGAGTCCAGACCCGACGATGTCTGGGAAAACGGCATCAATAAATTGGTCCAGAGGTGGGAACAAGCCATGAAGAATGACGGAGAATGACGGGAATGACGGACTGAATAATTTGTTTGTTAAAATTGTTGATTTTTTCAATAAAACTTTATATTAAAAAACGGCGGGAATTTATGAAACAATCCGAAGT
Source organism: Cosmopolites sordidus (assembly GCA_031761425.1). Lineage (NCBI taxonomy): Eukaryota > Metazoa > Arthropoda > Insecta > Coleoptera > Curculionidae > Cosmopolites > Cosmopolites sordidus. The sequence goes on along the minus strand of JARFXV010000725.1, from coordinate 515,331 downwards.
ATGAAAAACCATCGCCATGTGGCAGCCGATTTGTTTTTGGTTATTCCATCCGATTCCCCCGTTCGCCCTCTCATGTATTCAGTACTGTCGGTGTTTTGTTGTTAGATGTATTAGACCTGCTAGGCTGCTTTGGTACATGAATTTCAGTTATTGCTTGGTACAGTTTTTCACGATGTACATAGTCATAAGCAGCTTTAAAATTTACGAATATTTTATGCGTTTCTATTCCGAATTTCAAGGATTTCTCTAATATTTGCCTGACTGTCGAAATTTGGTTGGTAATTGATTTTCCTCCCCTAAAACTCGCCGATAATACGCTCTGCATATGGTCGGATTATTTGGTAAAGTATCTTAAAGAATATATTATATGCTGAGTTTAGGAGCACTCTGAAAATGTGAGCACTCAAAGATATCATCCTTTTTTACAAATTGTACAAATTATCCCAAAGAAACAATAGCTAGTTTGGTTCGGATACGTGAACAGAATGGTAGAAGAAACAGTGGCAAAAAATATGGAATGGAATCATCCAGAGAGAAGAAAGCAGGCGGAAACCCAGACGATCGTGGGGAGAAAATATTAGGAAAACGATGAGGGAAAGAACCTGACAGAAGAACAGTGCCAAGATAAAACACATCGGAAAAAAATTGTGAAGATCGGTGTAATTTTCTCGTTCATCACTTTATTTTTATACTAAAAATTATTTTTTACTTTTTAGTTCAGTTTACCATTAAAGGATGTTTTTTAGTTTTTTTAAACTATAATTTATTTTTCATTTTTTAGTTCGATCTGCTATAAAAACGTGTTTTTTAATTTTTTAAACTATTATTTATTTTTCGTCACTACCTACCCTTGGCGGGAGTGTTGTAACCGTTCCTTAGACTCCCTCTTCGAAAGCAAATCCTTGATCCTGACGATCCTGTTCAGGATAATGGGACGAACATTCCAAATTATTGTATTGTCATCGGTCATTGATAAGTGTGCAAAGTTTCAATTTAATCTGACGTTTTGAAGTGGGTGAATAAGACATTCAAAGATTCCGTTACATAGATAGATACAGGTGAAACTAATAAAAGCTTATTAAAAAAAATACAAATTATTCCAATATTCCATTCATTAGGGAGATTGGTTCCAAATTTCAAGAATAAGGTTGTGTATGGTAAAAAAGTAAAGTGTTAAAGTTAGAGGCGCATCAGCAACTAGACTATTTAGCGACTGGACCTACAGCTTAACGTGGGTTCCGAACCACGGTCATCCGCTTCCGACAAACCCAGGCCAGCTCCCCCCTTGGGCTATAAACCCTTAGTTATGTGCCTACCCATAAGTCTATCAGGAAACCTACCGACTGGCGAGTGACCAACGTAGAACACTTCTCAGAAGGGATCCGGCCTTACCTAGTCTTTAACTGGCGTGACTAAGGGGTAATTCGTAGTCGGATTTTACACTCTTGCCTAGAAACAATCACAAAGATTTAGGAAGTAAACAGACAGAAGAAAGAAAAACAACCATCCGAGCGCTGGAATCAAACCAACTACCGCTCCAGTGCTGTTTCGGCACAGCAGCGGTAGGCCTCTACTCTTACCGTCCGCACCAATGGGACCGGGTTGTGTATGGAGAATAAGGTGGAATAAGGTATGGATAATGAGGTGGTGTAAGTTAAGTATAGTGCATAGTGCAAGCATTTTCCTTTATATCCACACTGGGTAAAAATCTTGAATCTACAGGGTGGCATAAAATAAGATACCTATTTTTGAAAAATCAACATTTCTATTTCATTGCAGTATTTAATTTGTTCGTTTTCATTTAACAGATAAAATTTGAAGAATTCAAATATGGAGAGGTGCACAATTGCTCAGCGAACCAGAATAGTCGCCTTGTTTTTTGAAAATAATCGATCAATAATTCTAATGCAACGTGGGCATAAAAGATTTTACAAAGTTCGCGAGGCACGCACAATGACCAAAACGGTTCGGCGCTTTGAAGAAAGGGGAATTGTTGGGAATGCCGGACATACAGGAAGACTTCGTAGTGGTCGTTCTATTGCAAATATTGAACGAGTTCGGGAGAGTGTTGCAGATCAACCCCAAACATCAACCAGAAGATGTTCTGCTCAATCGAAGATCTCCCGTCGTTCCCTACAGCAAACCTTGAAACTCTTTCCTTACAATATCCAGTTGGTCCAAGCCTTTCATCCAGAAGATAGCCCACTTCGTCTGGAATAATCCCGTGCGTCCGTAAACCTTGCAAAATTATGAGAATTTTGTTTCCACTTTGATGATGATCGACGAAACACATTTTCAGCTTCGTCGATAAAGAAAACTGCTGAGTTTTGGGGCAGCAAGAACCCAAAAAGAACTCACCAGAAACACCTGCATTCAGCTAGCGTAACAACTGAACCAATCTTTGGACTTTATTTTTTTGATGATCAAAAAGGTGTTGCTCAGACGGTTAAATGGAGAGCGCTATAGGGAAATGATTTTTTTTTTGCCGCAGCTACCGGAAAGCCACAATATATGGTTTCAACAGGATGGTGCCACGGCTCACATCGCCCGAGCCACAATGGACCTTCTAAAGGTGATTCTTAAAAATGGTGATGTGAAATATCCACCTCGCTCACCGGATCTGACCGTTCCAGACTTTTTCCTATGGGGCTATCTCAAGGATAGAGTATATGCCAACAACCCTCCAACTATCGAGGCCCTAATGGACAACATCGGGCATGAGATAGACACAATATGTCCTGAAAAAGTCTTTGAAAACGCGGTGAGAAGAGCACAGGTTTGCGAGCAGGAGAACGGTGTTCATTTCGTCGATGTGATTTTTCATTTGTAATAAAAAAAAATCTAGAATAAAACTTTCAACTGTTGCATAGATGGTTTATTTAATATGTTCGATCAAATGTTACAGAACGAACAAACTAGGAACCTTATTTTGCGCCACCCTGTATTATCAAAAACAACAGTACTGGATACAGAATTCCCATCTGCTATGAAATGTTTTAAAGGCAATAAATGAGTCAGTGTTACCAACTAAATTCAATCAAAATAAATTTTATTTGTATTTTAGGAATAAACGTCGTTTAGTACGCTAATGGGTGACCTTCCAACAAATAATCTTATTAGCAGCAATAAAACAATATGGAAATCTGTATAAAATGATTAGATAATGTATATTTTTATATGTGACCGATGACCATTCTCATTCACATGCGAATTGATCAATTAAAAGGATAACAACTTCAACCTTAAAATAAAATGTTGCGGTCTATTTCTGCGTCTGATTTAAGAATACGGAATTAGTCTTGTGGTATTTCTCTAACAGAAACAGTCGCTTCATTGAAAACATCTTTGTAATCGTGAATTTTTTCGTTCGGGTAGTATCGTTCCAGGTAATCGATCAAACAAAAGCATGATGAAATTTTCTATTATGTTTATCATCATAACTGAAATATAATTATGAGGATACAAGTTCAAGTACGGAGGTGGTACGCGAATTATTTTATCATATATACAGAGTGTGTCAAGAATATCTGAACAATTTTAAATTACTGAACAATTTACAAAATACTACAGTCCATTTACTGAAGAATCTATTCGAATCAGAATATTTTCTCGTCGTATAACACATCGGTCAATAAGTCCCAGGTCTGGCATATAGATGGCGTCACGTACGAAAAATCCTTACCAGTGGTTGATTGTGCCAACTTTCAAACGTCATGTGTAAAAATTTTATGACAATCGGTCTAATAGTACCTGAGTTGCTGTGTTTTAAATGGCGCAACTTTTATTATTTTCAAAACAATGGAATGAAAAGAATTTCGTGTGGGAAAAATACCGTTTAAGCAAAACAATGGCTTGATAAACATTATACGGACTCTGCCATAGGAAAATAAAACATAATTCATTGGTATGATGAATTCAAACTTAGCCGTTCAAGCATCGATGATATTGTACGCTCTGAAGTTCCAAATTTAGTCCAGACAACATCAGAAAAATTCATAAAATGATTTCGCAAAACCGTAAAGCTGCAGGAAATAGCTGATACCATGAAGCTATTAAAAGGAAATGTTTACACCATTTTGCATGTTTACACCATTTTGCATGAACATTTGGGAATACGTAAATTGCTATCGAAATGGGTACCGCGTTTGCCCACTTGATTCTGAGGAATCTTTGCAGTTGTTTAAGCGAAATATAAAGGATTTTTTTTTCATGTGATATGTGACAATGGATGAAACATGGACCTATCACTACTCTCCGGAGTCAAATAGGCAGTCAGCTGAGTGGACAGCAGTCGGTCCAAAACGACCAAAAACACAACCATCGACAGGAAAGTTTATGACCCAAAAGTCAAAGTGAATTGATCAATACACTGTTGTTGATATAATCCATGTCAAAAATCATAGTAAATCATCGCACGAAAATTCTAACGAGTTTATTCCATTTTATGACTGAGATAAAATTTTAAGTCACTAAATAATACAAACAGTGCCCGTCGATACAGTTAACAATGTCAAACTTTACGATGAATATATCAGATGGTCCCTAGCAGAACCATTCTTGCTAATTCCGGATACATAAATCGCACCCCTCGTAGCAATCATTCCCAGTTTTTCCCAGATAAGCCGGTCGCGATGGTCTGGTGGGTTAGTCGCCTGCCTGGCAATCCAAAGGTAGCTGGTTCGGTTCCAGCGCTCAGATGGATGTTTTTCTTTAATTCTTCTGTCCGTCGTACTTCCTACCCTACCCACACACTTATATACACTCACATATACACACACACACACGCCCATACATATCCACACCTAAATGTCTGTGATTGTTTCTAGGCAAGAGTGTAAAATCCGACAACGAATTACTCCTCAGTCACGCCAGCTAAAGACTGGGTAAGGCCGGATGCCTTCTGAGAAGTGTTCTACGCCGGTAAGTTTGTCAGGTAAGCTTCCTGATAGACTTATGGGTAGGCACATAACCAAGGGTTGATAGCCTAAGGGGGGGTACTGACCTGGGTTTGTCGGTAGCTGATGACCGTGGTTCGGAACCCACGTTAAGCTGTAGGTCCAGTCGCTAAATAGCCTTATATGCTGATGCGCCTCTAACCCTAAATTATTTCCTTTCCTTTCCTTTCCTTTCTTTTCCTTTTTCTCCAGATAACGTCGTTTCTTATCCTACCTCTCCTGATAATCCCCTCTTTTTTCCTCAATATTCTGATCTCAGTGGCTGTGAGTTTTAGATTTATATGTCTTCGTTAGAATGCATGATTCTCTTATAGCTGTTTTATATTATATGTCTTATAGATTTTAATTTAGGGCATTGTAGATATTAGATGTACCAGAAAGTTCTGTCCGTTCCGGTTACAACAAGTTTCAACAAGTATACGCATATTCATTTAATGTATATTTGGCTCTCTCTTTTATCACTGGCTGTATACATACTGATCTAGCAAAAGGACAAAAACGATGATGATTCATGTTAGTATTAAGTAAGATGCGATCGTGTACCCACGGCTACTGATAAAGTTCATTTACCCCACTGTATTTTGTATGAATTCCAACAACTAAGAAATGCTACAGAAGCATATAGAAATGTATGCAAAGTGTTTGGTGAAGGTACAGTTTCTGATAGAACATGCAGAAGATGGTTCGAAAAATTTCAAATAGGTGATTTCGACCTTTCTGATAAGCCACGCTCTGGGTGACCATTTGTGATCGACGACGATACTATTAAAATCACGTTAGAGCAAAATAATTTTTGACAACATCGGAGATTGCGGAAAGGCTTGATTCAGCTCAACAAACCATTTCGGACCGTATTTGGAAACTAGGATTGGCATGAAAATATTGGAGATGGGTACCACATGAGTTAGGTGAGAAGAATTTGAATGATCGACTCATCAAATTCTTGGACCGGATGATAACTGGGGATGGAAACTGGATTACCTATGAGAACATCGTAAGGAAAAGAGCATATTGTGAATCCGGAAAACCTTCTCCCTTCACCTCATAACCGAAGTTGGATTGGGCCTGAGTAAGATAATGTTGTGTATATGGTGGGACATTCGAAGACTAATACACTTTGAGCTGTTGCAACCGAACGAAAAGCAAAATTCGGAAAGGAAGCAATTGGATAATTTAAAAGCAGTACTTCAAGAAAAGAGAGAATATTTCAATTAACGAGTTTTTAGCAAGTGAAAACATCACTGTGGCTCCACAGCCCCCTTAATCAATTCAAAATTCACCTCAAACGACACCATTTTGGGACATTGGTAAACACCAAAAAGGCTATAACCGGCCAGCTAAAGACGATTCCAGTATCTCAGTTTTAGCACTGTTATGAAAAGCAGACAAATCGTCTACCAGGTCTGTAAATATACAACCGGAAATTGCCCATAGATGGATGTATCTGTCAATGTAGTTACCGTCAAACCGCGTCATTGGCCCCATTTCCTTGTTGGCAACTGACAAAGATTTTCAACTCCCAATAATACAAACAGCAGCTTTGAACATGTCGAATTTTGTGCCTGAAAACTACGATTTGCCGATAACATTGATTTTTCTGTTACCATTTGAAGGAAACTGCTACAGAATCGCATCGAATGCTTGTCGAAGCTTACGGTGAGCATGCTCTTGGTAAATCACAGTGCTTTGAGTGATTTAAAAAATTCTAAAGTGACGTGAAAATTCTATTTTGACGTGAAAACGGAAAACGTGGAAGACCACCGAAAAAGTTTGAAGACAACGACTTGTAAGCATTGTTCGATGCAGATGACGCTCAAACGCAACAATAACTCACGGATCAATTAAATATGACATGAATAGCCGTCTCTATACGTTTGAAAGCCATGGGAAAGATCCAAAAGATAAGAAAATGGGTTCCACATGAACTGAATGAAACAACTGGAAAACCGAAAAACCACTTGCGAAGTGCTTGTCGCCAGGTACAAAAGAAAGTCATTTCTCCATCGAATTGAGTGGTGATGAAAAGTGGATATATTTTGAGAATCCTAAGCGTAAAAGATTATGGGTCACTCCAGGCGAACCATCGACATCGACTGCAAGGCCAAATCGTTATGGATGGAAGACAATGCTCTGTGTTTGGTGGGATGTATTGTAAGCTGCTAAAATCGGGCAAAACGTTAATACTGAACGCTACCGACAAAAAATGGTCGATTTGAATCAAGCTTTTCTTGAAAAAACAACCAGAATATCAAAAAAGCCAACACAAAGTGATTTTTGCTTCTTAATGATGCACCATCAAACACAACAAAACTGGCCAAGGAAACGATTGAAGCGCTTAGTTCATCTCTCAACTTGCCTTTATTCTTCATTATCTTGTCTTTAACCGTTGCCCTATTCAATTATATCAAAGTAATTTCCTTGTATTCACTTTCCATGCTACATTCATATCCATCTAAACGCTGATTGAAGTTTTCCAGTGTTTGCTTCAGCACTTTCCCACCTTCCTCCGCCACATCCAAATATTGAATCACTACTCTATATACACTATTATATAAACATAAACGTGAATTTACAGATCTAGAAAGATCACAACTAACACCACATTATACTAAACCTCCTCATTTCTATGGTCTACCAAAAATACACAAAACTAATATACCACTTCGCCAAATAGTTAGTCGTATAGAATCCCCATGTTATAAACTAGCAAAATTTTTATTAAACATTTTAAATCCATTTTCGGGTAGAACAAATTCATATATTAAAAATTCTTCAGATTTTTTAGATACAATTTCGAGCATTAAAATTACAGATCAAAATTTAATAGTTAGTTTTGACGTGGTGAGTTTATTTACTTATGTACCAGCTGATAAAACACTTTTAATAATTAGAAAGAGATTAGAACATGACACAACATTAAAAGACCGCACTAAACTAAACATAAATACAATTTTGGAATTTTTAACTCTGCGCTTAAAAACCACATATTTTCAATTAGAAAATGATTATTATCAACAAAATTTCGGAATGGGAATGAGTTCTTCTCTTTCTCCTTTGATGAGTAATATCTTTATGGAGGACCTCGAGAATGACATATTAAGTTAATTTGTTAAAACACCAATAATATGGCTTAGATATGTTGATGATATATTTGCTATATGGCAACATAGCATTGATGATCTAAATATTTTTTTACAAGATATAAATTCTCGAGGTCCTACAATTAAGTTTACTTTAGAGATGGCGAAAAAGAATAAATTGCCATTCCTCGACACTTTAATATTAAAACAAAACAACACATTAAAAACTACAGTTTACAGGAAACCGACAAACACAGATAGGTATCTCAATTTCTTTTCCAATCACTCAAAATCAGTCAAAATAGGAGTAATTAAAAGTTTATATGGCAGAGCAAAACTTGTTTGTACCGACAGTGATTCACTACAAAAAGAAACAAATCACGTCAAAGACATTTTAATAAAAAACAATTACTCAAAAAATTTCATAGATAAATCGTTTAAAACTTTTGATAACAGAAAAAACAAAAACAGACAAGACATTAATAACAATAATAATAACTCTCAAACAATTAACCTCACAATTCCTTACATCCACGGTATTTCTGACACAATAAAAAGTGTGGGAAATAAATACAACATAAGAACTATACACAACTAATACTCTGTGATCTACATTATCAAAATCAAACCAAACACACAACAGAATACCAAAAATGTGGTTTATAAAATTCCCTGCGAATGTGGCATTCTATATAGGTGAGACATCTAGATCGTTAGATGTTAGAATAAAAGAACATAAAAACCTTCTTAGAAAGGGTGATTTTAATAAATCTAGAATTTGTCAATACGCACGGGAATCGGGACATAAAATCAATCGGAATAATTCCAAAACGGTATTAATAAAATCGGTAACAAAATACAGAAGCTAAAAAGAAACTGCTATAATTAATTTAAATAAAAATAACTGTATTGCTATGCCTTCGGTAGATTTAAATTCAATATGGTTCCCGATTCTTAAGAATACAATTAAAAACATTTAAGTTTTTCAATATACAATCAGTACAGTAAACAATCACACAGTAAACCTCATCTATATATATTTTTTGGCAGTATGTCACTGTCATAAAAAACTATTATTGTCAATGTAAGTATCTTTGACATACACAAAAAATATATTTACTTCCTATATTTACTTCGTTTTGAAAACGGGGGGGAGAAGACCCTCCGAAACGTTAACGTTAAAAGTTTGTATTTTTTTTAAACATTTTTATATATACTATAAAAAGAATCACTGAGAAATTTGTCTCCGTTTGGTTTTTTTGTTTTTACCTAGTGATACTTTATTTACATAAGAACAGATATTTTTGATATTTTTTGAGTTTTAGATCGTAGCGAAAAACCCAAAAAAATTACAAAAAAATATATGAACACGCCACAATCATTCGGGCATTACTTTGAGTCACTACTCTGTTACGTTTTTTATCCCTTTCCGGTATATTCAATCTGTCCTCTAAAGTCATATTTACAAACCTGGTACAGCGCTATGTGGCTCCCCAAGACAACTATTTTAAAGGAGACAATGTACAATTTCAACCAAATAAAAAAAATTTAAAAAATCAGTCTCATTTCTTTATTTACACACCTGATATATAGTAACCATAACCATCCGAAGTAGTGAAACGTGAAGCAGTGAACGTGAAATTTCGCAAAAAAAACACACATCGAATCAACATGCACCTAGCCTGAAAAGCAAAGCAAAGCAAATTTATTTCCTAATAGTTATCTAGAGAAGAACAAGTTTGACATTAACTTTCGAATTATACTTGGTACACAAGCGAAATATTTAAAAACCGAGATTTACGGGCGGCAGAATGGTCAGCCTGGGGGCAAGTTCCGAACGCGTTTTGACCTACACGCGGTCCCCCTCGAAACAAAATGAAAAAAAGCACCTCTGGTCGAACAGTGCTAATGCCCAATAACCGTCCATAACCCAGTGATACACGATTATGCGGCCATTACTAATACCATAACGCACGTATTCGGCTATAAAAGCGATTTTAGTCAAATGTATTGGCCATTTGGGACCGTAAAGCGACGAGGCTACGTCTTTTCTATTATTCGGTGTCGCGTAAAGAAGTCAAAAATTTTTCGTTTTCTTTTCCCTTCTGGTTCGGCGAATTGGCTAACACTGCGGGAAAATATCCGAGGATCATTTCCATTTTTTTTTCTGTTTCGTTAGCTATACGGTCATCTTCTGGAATCGGTTGGTAAATAGACTTAAGCTTGTTTTGTTACCTTAAATGAGGATCAGCTTTAAAAAATGTCCCGAAGATGAAGAAACTTTTACTCGACAAACAAACGTCAGTGCTAATGCCGGAGTTATCTTCATCTTCATCGCGTTCAGAGCGAAATTATTTTTGTTTAAACCTAGAATTAAGCATTAGCTTATTATTGGGTTAATACAAAAGTTCGTCCCGTTTTTAGCGCCAGATTACATTGAATCGCGAAATCGAAGTGTTATCTGTTAGATTAAGAGAGTTATTGCGGTGTTTGTTGTTTTAATTTTAAATGCTGTATTTTCAAATAAATTTGTGTTTCATTGCTTTGATGTGGTATTAATTGCTGTGGTATACTAAAATATATGTATACTAAAATAATTTTGGCCAATTTTTCAGAGCGTTACTGCAATATGGACAAAAAACAAATTCGCACAATTTCCTTGTTCCAGTGTAAATTAAGCCGAAAACCTGCCAAATAGCTTGCAATATCAAAAATGCGTTTGCCCCAAAAAACACTAATGAACGTACTGCTCAATAGCGGTTTAAAAATTTTTGTAGTGGTGATGAGAGCCTTGAAGATCATGAGCGTGGTGTTCGGCCATCGGATGTTAACAAAATAATACAACAACTATTCTTATCTTGTATCTTCACAAAATGGGCAATCCAAAGTTGAATGTCAATCTGTCTCTCTAAACACTGACTAGTCTCACTGGAAAGCCACTACGGGAATAAAAAGGCAGATGCTGCAAAACGCTCCAATCACGAATGCAGATGGTAGTTGGGCTAGAGGCAATATACAACAGGCGAACAGGTTTGCAAAACATCTTAAAAGTACCTTACAATCAAACCCAGAAGAAGACCTACCACAATGGGAAACTCCTTCTCAACAAGAAATAACTATCAAACCAGCCTCTCCAAAGGAAATAGCAAATAAAATAAAAACAAACATTGACCCTCCTGGGAGCTTCTGGCTTTGATTTCATCCCTAGGGAAGTATTAAAACAACTTCCAAAGAAAGCCATAATAAAACTTATACATCTCTTTAATACCTCATTCAGATTAAGGTATGTTCGTGGGATGTAGAAAGTGGCAGAAGTCATTATGATCCCTAAGACAGGAAAACCTCTTCATGAAGTGTCATCATATAGGCCAACCTCTCTACAGCCTATGTTCTCAAAATTATTTGAAAAAATATTCTTGAAAAGGTTGAAACCCTTTATTGAAGAAAGGTATCTAATACCAAATTATCATTTTAGTTTTAGAGAGAGCCATGCAACAAATAGATCAGGAACAGAATAACTAATGTAATTGAAAAAGCGCTAGAAAACACAGAAGTCTTCTCAGCTATCTTCCTTGATGTTACGCATGCTTTTGACAAAGCATGGCATAGTGGGCTAAAATATGGTTCTTACACAAAAATATTCCGAATTACTAGAGTCTTACATATCAGACAGATTCTTCAAAGTAAAGCAAGAAGCATACACAGCATTAAAAGAAATTAGAGCAGGAGTGCCACAACGAAGCGTCCTAGGGCCTATACTATAACTGATCTAAACAAGTGTTATTCCAATAACTAGAACAAGATACAACACATTTGCAGACGATACTGCTATCCTAGCGGTAGGCAAAGATCACGAAGAGGCTGCAAATTAACTCCAAATATCAGTTAACCAAATAAGCAATTGGACCAAAAGATGGCGTATCAAACTAACAAGACCAAGTCTGTACACATAAATTTCACAAATAAAAGAGAACAACAGATTCCACTTAATATAAATAATGTTCAGAGATAAGGGAGGGCGGGGGGTGGACTCAGCAAAATATCTAGGTATCACATTAGACGCAAAACTTCGCTGGAAAGTTCATGTCAAAAAAAAAAAGAGGAGAGCTTGACATAAAGTATAAGAAAATGTATTGGCTACTTGATAGACACTCCAGTTTATCTTCCTGTAACAAAATACTATTGTATAAACAAATCCTCAAACCGGTGTGAACACATGGCATACAGCACTGGGGCTGTACCACCAAGAGTAATATTCTAAACATCCAGAGATTCCAGAACAAAGTACAGAGGAACATCGTAAATGCGCCATGGTACACCAGAAGTAGTGAGACCTTCAGATGGACACTGTTGATCAGACTGTTAACAAATGCGAACAACGAGTCACGAACAACGGCTCCATCAAGACGTGAAGGTTGAGGTAATCCAGCTCCTCAACAACACAAATCTAACAAGAAGACTCAAAAGAATGAAGCCTTTCGAGTTAGCTAAGTGATTGGCAGTGCAAAGCAGAGAATAGTGCGGTTGAGCGTTAGACATTATTTTAGTGTAAATAAGTTATTAGACTCTAATTAATCTGTCCATCTCACTTACACTGGTAAATTCCATTTTTGAGCACAAAAAAGTATTTTTATCATGGTCTGAGTTTTCTGAAATCTGATCCTTTTGCCCAAAAAAAAACAATATTTTTTGTGAAAAGGAAAATTCCAATTGTTGTACCATTTTGATTTTTTTTTTCTAAATGGGCCAATCAATCAATCTTTTGAAATAACCGGCTCAGGGTAGTGTAATATATTTTTTTTTAAAGATAAAGTGTCAAAGTTAGCTGACAATTTTTTAAACCACGACTCAATGAAACTTTTTTTTAGTGAATTAACAACGTTCATTGTTTGATTTGTGACTGCGATTAATAGGATGGTTATTTAGGATCACTTTATAAAAATAACACTGAAAAATTAGGAAATTTGCGCTAGAAAACGATGTGGAGTTTCATGTTCACTTCCTGCTTCTTTCAGCAATACTGATAATATATCCTCTGGTCCAAAAAGCTCAATTTATTTTCTTTTGATTTAATTCAGAGCTGCCTTACTTTTGCCAACTAATATATTGGATTTATTTCGATTCTACATTTATGTATATATTTCATCTACCATTTTGAGAACTTAGGTTTTGTTAAGCTCTTCTACTACTTTACAATTATTTTCGTCTGGTGTTAACCTGCGATCTCTTTTCGACCAGTTTCTGTGTTTCTTCTTGGCATGACATGGTTAGTCACTGAGGTAATAAGTTCGCTTAAGTTCATAGCAGCATAGAATTTGAATATTCTTTCTGATGGCAAAAAAAGAGGGCATGCGTTGTAGATGCTGAATATCCGTTACGCCCAAGAACCACTATCACCGACAAATTTGTCTTAAAAGTCCACAATATCGTAGACGATCATTCCACCACTGAAAAAACGTGAGTGCAAGAATGTTTGGACTCAACTGGAGACTAATATGGAGATCATGGTGACTAAGGTAAAAGGTAAACACGGAAAAACTATAAGAAATGTTGTTTGGATTCAACAAAAACAATTAAGCCCTGTTGCCTATAAAAAAAATTGCAGGGCCTACTCTACTCTATACCATTTTACAACCATAACTTAAATAGAACTTCCACAAAAAAGTATTTCAATATTCTGAAATAAACTGGGTGTTCCCTCTTCTATGTCAGTCAGTATAAGTCAGTGTTAATCAACCGAATAGGTTTTTTTTTTCTAAACGAGCATTAGTTGGGACATCGGGTACCCTTGAAACTAACAAACCATAAAGAAGAGAGTTATATAGAGCATAAATTGATTTCTTAATAGAATTAGTCATTGATAGTTCAGGAAACGCTTATTGTAGCATTGTTTGTTGCATAATACTACACCTACGGTATCATTTAATGCATGGCTGAGACCGATTGCCATTGTACCGGTGGACTTTTTTCAGTAGCGTAGCATCTTGTCGCCTTTTCATTTTCCTTAAGTCGGATATTGAGTAAATTTGCTATGTGTTCAATATCTTAATCACCAACAATATACAGTGCTTTCATTATAGAAGTGGCCACCCTCATTATTTCTTTTAGCGATGAAGATTAGCTCTAGACAAAAACACATCAGTTTAGATATCGAGAGAGAAGTTTAAAACTAATGTTCGTTATATTGTACCTCACTACATGTACCTAGGAATTTTAAATGACAATTCCCGTCTTGTAATATATCATTTTAAAAGTCTTGAAAATCCTGATTAAAGTGTGTTTATGAAATTGAAATGGGTTGATTCGTGCTCGTAATAGAGGGAAAAATAATAGTATATTACTATCGATGGCTGTAAATAGCATTTTATGTATCAGTAAAAAAATGTTAACTAAAATACAACAATAAATTAATGAAATAAATGTACTTTTAAAAGCATGATTTAAAAATGTACTTTATTAAGTGCTTAAAATAGTATACTTGTAGTCGAATTATTTTCGAACGCGTAATTCTATTTCTTAGGTCCTGAATATCCTACGGTGGAGTTTTGTATACAACTGTCTTTAGATAACCCCAAAGAAAGAAATCCAGTAGCGATATAACCGGAGATCTCACCGGCTATTAAACAGCGCCTCTAATAACACAGCCCAATAATTTTTGGATGTCTGTTCTAATGCTTGAATTCTGATTCTAGACATCGAAAAACACTTAAATTTCTATTTGTAGCTTTTAAAGTTTGCTTTTGTCTGATTTAGGTCGATAAGTACATTTTGAAGATTTTAACTGATTTTATGAGCAACAGATGGCAGCACTTTGATCAACCCGATAGCAAATTGCATATTATTTGTGAAGGGCACAGTAGTGAGTGTTTACTTGTCTATCACAGCTAGACAGTTCAAGTTAGAAAATGGCGTCAAGACAGTGTAAACAAGATGTTGATTTATTCTGCTTTATTTGCGGTGAATTTATTAAAGTAAGAAGCAAAATATTGCTTTGGTAACAAATTTGAAGCTTTGGAAAGCTTATGAAGCCTATTTTAATGTCAAAATCGAGGATAAAAATTGGGTACCTCACTTTGCCTGTGTTAATTGCAAAAATACTTTAAAAGGTAAAACTAAGTACACCGCTTACCAACACCGATGGTAGTGAATTCATGATAAAGTCACAGAGTTTTGGACCACATTTCATCAGCTCAACAGAATTCAATGATTTAGTACGGGATCTAAACCTACCCAAGAATAAAGCAGAGATTTTAGGTTCACGGTTGAAACAGGGGAATTTGCTTGAAGATGATGTGAAAATAACTGATTAAAGAGAGCACTGTAAAATGTGTTCATGTTTTTTCACCAAAGAAGCCGGACTTCGTTACTGTAATAGCGAGACTGATTTGTTCGAGGAAATCAGAATACCATGCATACCTTCTGACTGGCGGCTTTTCATCGATAGCTTTTCAAAAAAAAAGCAGTTCTACCTATTCGGAGACCTATTAAAAAAAATCGGAGACCGTTATAAAAACGGAGACCTATTCCCTAGTCTTCCCGTAGCACATTCTGTAATGTTTAAGGAAAGTTACGTTAGTGTTAAAATGGTACTAAAAAAGTTAAAATATACAGAATACTATTGGCCAGTAATAGATTTTATTATAATTTTAAGATGGTGGTTTTCTGATGGGAATGTAAGGCGGGTTTACTAAATACTCTTGCCACCTTTGCTTATGGGATAGCAGAGCATATTCAGTACATTACTAACGGCGTATATGGCCTGATCGAGTCGAATTTCAGATAGGAAAACATAATATAAAGTCGGAACTAATTATAGAGTCTAAGAATATACTGAGGCCGCCGTTATATATAAAATTAGGCCTAATGATGCAATTTGTGAAAGCTCTGGATCCAAAAACTTTTGAATATTTAGAGGAATATTCTCCCAAATTATCTGAAGCTAAAGTTAAAGCGGGTATTTTCGTCGGACCACAAATAAAACAAATAATGAGCAATAATGATTTCACAGAATTCCTCGATGGTCATGAAAAACAAGTCTGGGAGAGTCTTAAAGAAGTTGTTAATTGTTTTCTTGGAAACAACAGAGCTGACAATTATGAAGAATTGATTGAAACTATACTTGAAAGCTTTAAAATTATGGGCTGCAAAATGTCCCATAAACTTCATACGTTACATTCTTACCTGGACCAATTTAAAGATAATATGGGTGCTTACTCAGAGGAGCAAGGAGAACGTTTTCACCAAGATGTGATGGACTTTGAACGACGTTACCAAGGGCAATACAACGAGTATATGATGGGAGATTTCATTTGTGGTTTAATATAAGAAAGCCCATACAAAC
This sequence comes from Cosmopolites sordidus, assembly GCA_031761425.1. Taxonomy (NCBI): domain Eukaryota; kingdom Metazoa; phylum Arthropoda; class Insecta; order Coleoptera; family Curculionidae; genus Cosmopolites; species Cosmopolites sordidus. The sequence continues at coordinate 498,955 of JARFXV010000725.1, read as the reverse complement.
ATAAGAGAACCACTAAAAATATTCATTTTTGAGCTTGATTTTTTTGATATTTTAGATTTATGTGCTGTTGTTTATCACAATTCTTGAATTAAAAAGACTCTGATATTCAGCAAAAACTGTTTTAATCGTAATTTAAAATAAAATTATAAAAATAATATAAAAATCAGTAATTTTTTTTGAAAATTCGAAAAACTGCTCTAGTTTCTACAAAAGCAAACTTTGATCAGAAAAATTATTTTTTTCCTTTATTTGTAACGTAGGAAAAACTAAAATTTCACGTGCAAAAGCCAGACCCGGAAATCGTGTAGACCGGTGTAATATAACAAGTAACATAATGCAAGTAACAACATGTAATGCGTAGTGTGGTAGTGCGCCATCATGTTGAAAATATTAATTTTGTTTATTCAACAGTGGGTTTTGTTCTTCATCGATTTAATTTTCTAAGGACTGTGTTATGAGTGAATCAATTTCGTTTCCCAATAATTTTAAGTACAATTCACCGATTAAATTTTCTTCAACAAAAATCGAACAAATAATTTCGTTTCCCAGAGTTCAAGACCGAACGTTATTCTTTTGGGAAAATTGCGTATTGATATGTTTAATTACAAACCCATTAAGGAAAAATGTTGCTTCATCACTGAAACGAATATTCTTTATTAAATTCGGATAATTTTGAATTCTCCCAGTGATTATTTCACTAAACTAAATCCTTCTGTCGCAATCATCTTCGGTGAGCATCTGGAGAATAGTAAATTTGTAAAGAAAGAACTTGTTTTATTTGAAAATTTTGTTTATGAAAGCAATGGAAATATTTGCTGATTTAATAACATGTGGAATTGAGGTGGTTAGATCAACAGTGAAATGACCTAAAATTTCAATCTATGTGGATTTATTATTGACTTTGTTACACACGGATTCAATCTCTTCAAATTTTTGAGGAAGTTTTATTGCGTATTGATGTCATATATTTATGTCCGGATGCCTATTGATTAGAAAGTTGGACTTTTCTGCGAGCACACCTATCTTCAGCGTCACAAATAAAAATTATTTCAATTTTCTCTTGTAAAGTATAAATCATTAAATTCTATCACTGCGACTGCAACTGACACCACTGGACAAAAAGTTGAAAATCGACACATCGGTTAAAAATGTTTTTGATATCAGTAATTTTTTTATTGATTTTTTGATTTTTGTATATGTGTATATATATATATATATATATATATATATATATATATATATATATATATATATATATATATATATATATATATATATATATACCAGGTGTCCCATTAAGGATGGATCGCGGCCGTATCTTGAAAACTATTTATCCCACAGCTTTGGGGAAAAAAAATTGTATTAAAAATGGTCATGAGAAATTCACCATTCATATTTTTAAGCTTCTAAAATGACCGCAAGAGGGCGTGGCGAGTTAAACATTTTTAAAAATCATTTTTTTTGTGTATTTTCAAGTGTTAACCGAGTAAGAAAAATTCTCAGTTATAATTAGCAAACTGTCTCCTACAACTTTGTTTTATGACATTTTGTCGTAATTTCACGAATAGAGGTTTTAGAAATAGAAGTTTTGTTCAGTTTCTTCAAATGGAATGGTACAGCTTTTACTACATGGCAAGAAAGGTAATTTAAAGAGGAATCGTCTAGTGAAAACCCGAAATCGATATCACTGACATGTCAAGAGATATTTGGATTTTTCTGAAAAAAATCAGTTTTAATTTTTACCGAAATATTAAGTTAAAAATTGGTCTTAATATTTAGGTCGCAATCACAACCGCAACAATTTTATTTAAAAAATAAAATTATCTATCAATCATCATAAATATTCTAATCCTGACCTTGATAATATTTTCTAATTTAATTACATAAGCGGAAAAAATGCCTTTCCCCAATTGTTGCATTTTCTCTTTTGAGATGCTTAAATACTACTTGACAGAATATTGAAATCAATCATTAATAAATATACCTACTCTTTCTTTTAAACTAAATGAATGGATTAATGAAATCATGCGTTTTCGGGTTTCCAAATAAACGCATGCAATTCTTAGGTACATTACACAAAGAGTGTAAGAAGGGAACCATGGAAACAAACAAAAACAGTCAAATTAACTTGTCAGTTTTGAAATGCATTATATTTTCAACATTGAATTTATTGATTATTAATAATTATTATAATAATATCTAACAATGCCTTTTACGAATAACGAGGCCTATGACATGTATGGCGGTGTATTTCCAATGTTTTGAAAATGCATGTATTGCAGAGCGGCAATATGCAGGTCAATATCCCGAAAGAAGGCATTATTCGAAGAAGGCGTTTACATGTCTAGTAAGATGCTTACGAGAAACAGGAATTGTGCATCCAGATCCAGTCCGCACCAGGTTACGTTCGATTCGTAATGGAGATAATGTCATAAATGTTCTGGCTTATGTTGAAACCAACCCCCATTTAAGTATCAGACAAATATCTGAAGAATTAGGTGTTAGCAAGACATCCGTTCATCGAATCTTAAGAGATAACAAGCTGCACCCCTATCATGTTGTCTTACACCAAGCCCTTTTGGATAACGATTTTGACAGACGGTTAGACTATTGTCACTGGTTAAAAAATATGTGTAGTGGAAATAAACAATTCTTAAAACGCATACTATGGACTGATGAAGCTACTTTTAGCAGTGATGGAGGCTTAAAATTAAAACTAACTGATTTTTTCAGAAAAATCGAAATATCTCTTGACATGTCAGAGATATCGATTTCGGGTTTTCACTGGATGATTTCTCTTTAAATTACCTTTCTTGCCATGTAGTAAAAGCTGTACCATTCCATTTGAAAAAACTGAACAAAACTACAAAAAAACTATTGTTGAATGTAATGCCACCTCGCGGTTGCATTTATAAACTAAATAATTTATCTCCCAGATTATCTGATTGTCCCAGCAACTGCCTTTTAAATGAATCCAAATTGAGGAAAATCGGTTAAGGCAAACGGACATTAGACGACTTTTTATCTCAATAGGTAAAACTCCCCCCCTACCCCTCTATTCGTGAAATTACGACAAAATGTCATAAAACAAAGTTATAGGAGACAGTTTGCTAATTATAACTGAGAATGTTTCTCACTCAGTTAACACTTGAAAATACCCAAAAAAAAGATTTTTAAAAATGTTTAGCTCGTCACGCCCTCTTGCGGTCCTTTTAGAAGCTTAAAAATATTTTTGGTGAATGAGAAATTCACCAAAAATATTTTTAATGAAAATATCATTTTTCAGTAGAATTTTTTTCCCCAAAGCTGTGGGATAAATAGTTTTCAAGTTTTGATGTGTACCATTAATTAGCGGTCATCCTGTATATATATATATATATATATATATATATATATATATATATATATATATATATATATATATATATATATATATATATATATCCCCTTTGTGGATCAGACCTTGAAGTGGTAAAGGGGGTTTGAGTAGGGCAATAAAGTTTTGAGCTATGCCGTCTGGAGTCTATGCTCCTGGAAAGGTCACCCCTTGCGGACAGGACAAGACAGAGACCTCAGACTAACATGATCCAAAATCTGCCAACCCGCATTGAAACAGCGTGGCAGATTACGGTCCATACCTTCAACATGATATTTCAATATGACAGTACAACCTCAAACACGACCCTCATTCCCCGGAGGCCAAGGAGCCGGAAGACCTGCCCTAAGGCAGAGGGTCCCGATGGGTGACTTTAATGCCAGAATTGGAGCAACAAGAACTGACGAAAATGCAACTGGCCCATATGGAACTGGTGAGGGAGACAATATAGGTGACCCATTGGTTGATTTTGCTGAAGGATAAGAACTATATATTATGAATTCGTTCTATAAGAAAAATATCAACAGAAAATGGACATGGAAAAGTCCATCTGGGCTCACAAGTGAAATTGACTACATCATGACCAATGATAAAACAATATTTACCAATTGTACTGTCTTTAATAATTTTAATGTTGGAATTGACCACCGAATGGTACAAGCAAAAATCTGTATTAGCCGTCGAGGAGAACGCAAAAGAATGGTAAGATCAAAGAAGGGCAAACTGGATTCTGGGAAACTGCTGGAGAGGGGAAGCGATTTTGAGATTGCTTAGTCAAACCAGTTTGCTGTGTTACAAGATCCGGAGGAAGTGGAACTATCAGTTGAATATGAAGAGATCGCCAACAATGTGCTTCAAACGGCTGCTTCAATAGCACCAGAAGAAAAATGTCTCAAACAGACAAAAATTTCCAGTGAGACCATTGATTTAATGAAGAAACGGCGGGCAATGAGAAATGAAGGTAGTCCTTTTGGCAGGGTCGAGTACACTGAGCTCTGCAAAACTATAAGAAAAGGTATCACAGAGAACACGCACCGATTCAACATGCAGCTAGTGCAAAAAACCCTGGAAGAAAACAAATTAATTAACAAGGCTAAACAGAAGCAAAGAAATTAAAGTACGCAAATATATGCCTTAAGGCGTGAGGATGGCACAGTATGCAGGGCGCGTAAGCAAATGTTAGAGACGAGATAGAAAGTCCTACGAATGGATCGGGGAACAAAGGAAAGTCTGTGACATCATTGGAAGAGTAAAGCTATTGAAATGGAGATGGGCAGGCCATATAGCGAGGCGATGGGATGATAGATGGACCAAGGCAATCCTGGAGTGAATACCGCTTGATCGCAAACGTCCGGGAAGAAGGCCGAAAGCACGATGGATTGATGGCATTGTTAAATATATTGGAACAGAGGTGCTAAGGAAAGCCCAGGACCGTGAAAGTTGGAAGCATGCTGAAGGGGCCTTCATCCTGTAGTGGATCGACTCGGGCTGATGATGATAATGACCTCAAAATCTAAAAATTTTATGTTATTTATCTATGCCATGTTTTAATAGGACAATTACGTTTGCTTCTAGGTTTCTAATGCTTTTTTTATGTTCCTTTATTCTATTTTTTAAATATTATTTAGTTTGGCCAATATATGAGCTTAGGCAATTTAAGCAATCGATTTTATAAATTAAATTTGTTTGTTCCTTTTTGGGTGTTTGTGGTTTTAATTTTGTAAATATTTGTTTACTGTTATTATTGGGTATTTCTGCTATGTTTATATTTTATGGTTTAAGAACTTTTTTTATATTATTATGTATTTCTGGTATGGTAATGGTAATGGTTTGTAATTTTCATTTTTAGGTTTATTTGTTATTATGGTTATACATTCTAACATAACATAATTTCAGAGTTTCCCCTATTTAAAACACAAATTGCCTAATTTAAACCCTATATTAACGAAAGGTTTCTAAATATCACTTTGGAACATAAATGATAATCTTTTTTTAATTAGTAATAAACACAATGTTACTCGTCCGTGAATCATTTCGTAAACGTCGCAGTTCCGATTGCAAATAAGTTCCAGTTCCTCAATTGCTGTCGTTGGATTTTTTCTTCTTATCGTTCACCGCGCAACCAATGAACAAATTGCCAGTTTCTACACACAAAGCTCAGTTTTTAACCTGCAATTTCAGGTAGCACGCGACAATTTAATCGTTTTTTTTGTTATTTTGTTCTTTCTAATCTAGTCCAATGTCAATGTGGGAACTAGCACGAGCAACGAAAACAATACGATTTTATGTAATTGTTGTAAATGTTCGGTCAGATGGGCGAGGAGGAGAGGAGGGGATTTTTCCCACGGATGACCCTTGCTTCATTCCACCTTGGACGAAATTACCAGCCCAAGACAATTGTTATAGTTTTATTTGAAAAACAACTCAAAATGGGTTAATACAATTCAGATATGTTTCTTTTTTATAATTTTAAATTATACAGAATATTTAGTTTGGAAAAAAATACTCACATTTATAATCAAAATCAAAATCAAAAAGTTCGTCGGTGCAAAACTTCGTCCCGCTTCTGGGAGAAGATAAAAATATATGACAAGTGAAAATATATTTATACTAAATAATTGATTGATTTGTATGTTGTTTTGTGATACGAGGGCTGCTATTTTTGTATCCGGAATTGGCAACAATGTTGTTGCTAGGTACCATCTGACATATACATCGTAAAGTATGACATTGTTGACAGTATACAGTATATTCGAACTATAATGCACAGTGAAAGTTATTAACTCACCCCGATCCTGTATGGTGTACCAGTAGCGCCCTCTAGAAAGCATCAAGGAATATCGACAGTGTTACAGAGATTTTGATGGGAACAGTTCAGTTTTTTTTTTATTATAATATACAGTCCACTTTTTCAGTAATAAACGACTAAACTACTTTAAATTACTCATCATCTCTCTACTTCACCAAGCCCAGAACATGCCAATAAGGTTCACTGTGCGCGAACTGATAAAGCAAGATAGTCATGTGACATACCGTAAGATTGAAGCTTCCATTGATTGAAGATGTCAAGCATACATAAAATTTTACATGAACATTTAGCCGTGAACATGGTTCATGCACGTTGGATTCTATATAATCGCTCGAAAAAACATTCGTGTCAATTGGCACAAAGAAATGCTCAAAAAATACAATCGTGGTGCGTCAAAAGCCGTGTATAACATATGCATACGTGACGAATCTTGGATCTAGGCGTATGGATCTTTTAAAATGAGCCAAACCCAACAAAAGTTGTACGCTTAAAAAGCACTTCGAAGTCCCTTGGTGGCTATGGGATATGTGGGCATGTAGCTACAGTGCCACTAGATCAATTTTGAATGGTGCACAACCATTTGTTTGCCAAAACTATTTGAAGAAATAAGAAAAAACAAGTAGCGACAACCAGGATCATTCTTCATCATGACAACGCGAGCTCTCATCTCACACATCAGACCGAACAACTCAATATTTGACCGGTCAAAATATTTTGATTTGGCCCCAAAGATTTCATTTCGTTCGTTTCGCCAACTACGTGGGTAACGATTTTCGACGTAGGAAGACGCGGTTGATGCCTTCAAAATACATGTTTTGGAGATATCTAAATCGTAATTGAAAAAGTGGTATGAAAATTAGTTCAAATATATGCAAAACTGTATCGATCATCGCGCGGAATATTCTGAAAAACAATAAAACCATTTCCAATGATAAATATTTGTTTTTATTTATTGTTCCGGGTACATAAAGAGCAACGTTCGCTGTTCATTTTTAAATTGAATAAAACAAATGTTTCATAAACAATGTTACACTATCAAAAGTTTTAAAGTCGTGTTTAATAATCTGACATTCTTCCATTGGAACCTTTGGTGTGAAACACTAAACTTGAAGAGATTTACCACTAAACACCAAATCACTTTTTTTGAACTGCTCGGCGCACGTTTCGCTAACCATGTTGCTACCTGCTAACCTGTGATCGAAGGTATATTGGGCAAACAAAAAGATCCATATTGACAAGATATAAAGAACATATTGCCCACATTAGATATGGGAGAAATGAAAAATCCTGTGTTGCCCAACATGCAATCGAACACGACCACAGTATAGATATTAGTAATTTAAGACTAATTAAAAGTGTTAATAATAATAGGGCTTTGGATGCATATGAAATCATTCAAATGAAAAAATGTAAGAAAATCATGAACCGAAATAAAGGACCTATCCCGTTCAGTCAACTTTTTCAATTATTATTGTAAGGCTTAGTAAACTTCACGGTTCATGATTTTTACACGCTTAGTTTTTAAATTAGATTAAATCATCTCCTGATGATGCTAACATGGTCAGCGAAACGTGCGTCGAGCAGTTCAAAAAAGTGATTTGATGTTTAGTGGTAAATCTCTTAAAGTTTAATCTGACATTGTTTATGCGATACAAATCAAAAGTACAAATTAGTTTTATTCAATTATATATAAAGGGTGATTTATTTTTATTATTTCGAGCTCCTCCTGTAGATGCAAGCCTACTTGTCCCCCAACCAAATACACAGATGTTCGATGATTTTATTTTTTCTTCTCCTTTTTACTTCCTCTTATTATTTCTGTTATTGCTATTCCTTGTTGAACTTCCACTATTTTTATTCTTTCGAGCTCTTCCTGTAGACGCAAGTCTACTTGTCCTCCAACGAAACACAAAGATGTTCGAGGATTTTCTTATTTCCCCTCCTTTTTACATCTCATTATTTCTGTTATTGCTATTTCCATGGTAAAATTCCTCTATTTTTATTTCTTTATGCTATTCTTGTAGCTGCAAATCTACTTGATTTTCCCCGTCTTTTTCTAGAATAGAGAGATCTTCTTGCTCTTCTTCTGAACTGAGCATATCCTCAAAGTTACACTTTCTATGCGTTATAAAGTTTTTAATTTAATAATCTTTCGTTTTTATTTATATACAAGAGAATGGGTTTTTGGTAACAGAATGATTTTGATATACAATCAACGTATGTAACGCGGTTGCTAATCTAATGAAGATTAGAGAGAGATAGGGAGGTCTTCTTCCTCTTCTAAGCTGAGCATATCCGCAAAGTTACACTTTCAATACGTTATAAAGTCTTTGATTTAATATTTTTGATTTTATATACATACAAGAGTATGGATTCTCGTTTGTAAGAGATTGATTTTTATGTACAATCCTTCGTTTGTAACGCGGTTGCTAATTTAGTCTAATATATATATATATATATATATATATATATATATATATATATATATATATATATATATATATATATATATATATATATACATATATATATATATATATATATATATATATATATATATATATATATATATATATATATATATATATATATATATATATATATATATACATATATATATATATATATATATATATATATATATATATATATATATATATATATATATATATATATATATATATATATATATATATATATATATATATAAATATATATACATATATATATATATATATATATATATATATAATATATATATATATATATATATATATACATATATATATATATATATATATATATATATATATATATATATATATATATATATATATATATATATACATACATATATATACATACATACATATATATACATATATATATATATATAAATATATATACATATATATATATATATATATATATATATATATATATATATATATATATATATACATATATATATATATATATATATATATATATATATATATATATATATATATATATATATACATATATATATATATATATATATATATATATATATATATATATATACACATGCTGTCAAAAAGTTCCAGTTCATCTCAAATGTGTTTTGAAAATGTTGCAGAAGGCTTACGGTGAATCGACTTTAACAAAAACACGTGCATGAGTTATACAGTGCATTCAAAAGGGATCAAGATGTGGTGGAAGATTTGCCTCGCAGTCAACAAGCTTCGAAATGGCGCCTTCCAACTGAGCAGAAGCCGGAAAAACCACAATAAAGTCGATCAAAAGTTAAGGTGACGTTGACTGTTTTCTTTGATTATCGCGGTGTTGTGCTCTCGGAATTCTTACCAAGCTCAGACGGTAAATAAAGATTATTACTTTTGGATTTTGCAGCACGACAACGAACCATCTCACCATGAACGAATTTCTAGCCAAAAACTCAACAAACCATCGAACAACCACCGTATTCACCTGATGTGGCTCCGGCCGACTTGTTTCTCTTTCCAAAACTCAAATTACCACTTCGAGGCACCCGCTTTCAGTCGATAGAAGACATAAAAGAGAACTTGCGGCGCGAACTAAAAGTCGATTGCGGAAAATCGGTTTAAAAATTGTTTTGACCATTGGATTATTCGTTGATATAAGAGTAGTATTTCGGAAAGGGGCTACTTTGAAGGCGATACAATAAATTTAGATAAATAATAATCATATGTTATTGACCAATTCCAGAAAATTTTTTTATAAAATGTATAAGAGTCCGAAATCAATGATCAAATAATTATAAGATCCTTTTCTTACAGACAGCGCCTTGTATACCAAATCCGGTTATAGAATAAAAAAATGATTTCTAACTAAAGATATCGCATCACATTCACGCCATTCTCATATGTGCGGTAAATAACAATTAAAATGTATGATTTTTTTACTTTTAATGAACGTTTATTGAGTTAGGCAAATGTGTGGCAGTTTTTGCATTGCCGGCAGACCGCTCGTATACCTTAACATCACGATACCGCAGACCCGTACATGAAACCGTCTTGTATCAATACGAGAAAAAAACCTATAATGTCAAGGATTTCCTAAAATGTTGATTTTATCATCGTCGGACAAACAAAATTATGTAAGCGAAATGTTTCAGCCAGTTTCATGTTGACAGTGCTAAAAGCCGACGGCACAGACACAATTTTTCAATATTTCACAAGTGTTACAGAATATTTAATATTTATGCATATCCGTATAGTTCTTTTTTAGATTCAACTTAAAGATTGAAAGTCGACATTTTGCATAAATAAAACAATTCGAACAGGATGTGACATTAAAAATAATGCGGTTCAAACGTGCAACATTCTCTTGTAAATATATAAAATAATTTGTAAAATAATCAGGTCGTCTTACCGGATTGTACCGGGAACGTCTCAATATTTTTCATGTAGAAACTTATAAAATTCAACTCGAACATTTTTACCACGAAACACCAAGGTACTTTATATAACTTCTCGATGAGCGTTTCGATAACCACGTGAGCATCATCAAGGGATGATTCAATCTGATAAAGAATAGAAGTTAAAGTGATTTGCTGTTTAGTGGTAAATCTCTTCGAGTTTCGTGTTTCACACCGAAAGTTCCAATACAAGAATTGATCTAGAAAGTGACTGTAAACTTACACTTGTTTATAGTTACACTAGGTACACTTTTTTTGAGAAAAAGTGAAGAAAAATTGTATTTACTAAAAATAACATTTCAATAAAATGTACGTGCCGGATAGAGAACCAAGAAGGCAGATAAAAAAATGGAAGAAGAGCAGATAATATTAGAAGAGCTAACGAAACCGACAAAAGAGTTACAGCACGGAAAATCACCACAAAATGACAGCAGAGTCGGTGAAGAACATGGAAGAAGGTGCATTGCAGATGATTCTGGAAATGTTTAACAAAGTCTAATGAAAAAAAATACCGATGGAGTTCGGGGGGGTATAAGATTGGGAAGTTGGCGGTAGTAAAAAAAGTGGAGACAACTATAAAAGAGTAACGTTGTTGAATACGATACTAAAGCTATATGAAAAAAAAAATCGAAAAAAAGACTTGAATAACCTTGACGAAGGCCCCAAGGCGAATTCCGCAAGGGAATGCGTACTCATGATCATATATTTACACTAAAAGAAATCATAAACAGAACAGTGGAAAGAAATAAAACCGTCTACTTAGCTTTTATAAATTTAAAAAAAGCCTTTCACCGAGTGCCATGAACAAATATAACCATAAATAATGCACTCTTTTAACAACATTATTACTAACATTTTCCAACATATTCGGTGTAATGTTATTAATTTCTCGCCGAATTGATTGTTTCAGTTCATCAACAGAATTAGGAGCGGTCACATATTACTGTGGTTTTTAAGAAACCCCACAGGAAACAGTTCAAAGGTGTGAAATCAGGCGACCTAGCAAACCACTCAACTGAACCCTTATACGTCTTTCTGGTAGCCGTTCATGAAGATAATAGCGCACATTTCACATAAAATGAGGTGGTGCCAATCCTGTTGGAAGTAGAACTTCTTTCTTCTAACGGTAGTTCATCAATAAACAACCCAAGTTCGTTTCTCAATAACTCTAAATAACGTTCACCATTTAAATGTTGCTCTATGAAGAACCCATATCCACATATATGTTAACTCTTGGATTATTTTGTCTTGTTCTTTCTTCAGTCCAGCAAGGATTACTGTTAGTCCAATATCTGCAATTTTGTCTATTGACCATGCCATTCAAAATAAAAAATTGCTTCGTCGCAATAAAAAAATATACTGTTAAAATGTTGCTGGCGCTTCTTGTCCAAAAAGCAATCGCAAAATTCCAATCTTATATCACAATCATCATCATGCAATTTTTGTACGCTTCTCATTTGTTATGGATGATAATTGTTCCCCTGTAAAGTGGGCCACACCTTTGACTGACAACGACCTATCTCTTGGGCAATTTTGTGCGATGACTTGTAAGGATTTGCCACATTACAAAGAAGAATATTTTCTTCAATAACAACATTTTTACGCCTTTTGCGGATCCTTGGATACACACTAACAGTTGTATGTTGTTTTACTAAGTTATTTCTTAAAATCTCCAGATTTGGAAGAAACCTATCGGGATGTATTGCCGGGAATTCAGCACACGTACCGCAGCTTTGTATGTTTGTTAATTAATTGATTCATCTTAGCAACTGAATTTAAAAGTTATTTGTCTATATATTCAAATATAACTGTTTTCAAAGAACATAATGACAGCACAATAATGTCCTTTCAAATAACAATTTTTGTTTATTTTCCCAGATCTACTATTACTATGTTAGCTTCTTCCTGCCGATGTCACGCCTACAATTACACTATATATATATATATATATATATATATATATATATATATATATATATATATATATATATATATATATATATATATATATATATATATACATGTGCGTGTGTCGCTCTGTTCGATGACGTTTATCTATTTCTATTTCTCTGGTAACTGCATAATCGGGCGATCATAGAAGTTCTTAGAAGTTCTTACGTTATTGGCTAAAGAACTGATGGAGGTAAGTTTTCAAGTTTTACAAAGAAATGAAGTTTTTACCATCCAAGTTGTTTTGGAGCAATCTCAATAAATGGATGGTCCAAAACATCACAGTTAAGTTGTAAAAGTTTTGATTTTTTTTGGTGGGACAAAGACGTGTGGCCTAACCTAATCTCGATGGAATGCAATGCCTTTTCTATTGGTTAATTCAAGCTGCTTCTAGTCGATTGATCGCTTCTTATATTCGCGGCTAAAAATAGCTGTATTCGTCACCTTTCAAAACAAGCAAATATCAAAGTATTTATAAACAAACTAGTCTTATTGCAGCTTGATCGAAATTTCTTTGACAAATAAAACACCGCTGCCACATGCGCCGCCGGGTTACGCGCGTATCTATGGTTTTTGATAAAAGCCGTCTTCGCACAATCGGTGTCGTATCTTTTGTTTTATTGCTTCAACTTGTCATTCGTCGCAATCATTTCGAGTGAATAGCACGTGTCTCTTCTGCTTTGTTCGCGATTTATAATGTCGAATAAAAAAAAGGAAAACTAGTTCCTACACGGAAAAAAGCGTTGCCGCTGAAGGTAAAAATAGAAATATCTTGATCGTTTTCGCTTTGGCGAGTCGTTTGCATCTATATCACGTTTTTCTTAATGGCAATGAATCAACTGTACGATACATCAAGAAATCAGAAGACAAAATAAGAAATTCTACAGCAAGATAGTGAGGTTATCTTCAGAAAGTGTTCGTGATTCAGCAATTGAAAAAATTGAAGCTGTATTAACATTATGGATTGAAGTCCATAACCAGAAGAAAGTCCCTCTAAATGGTACCGTAAGAAAACGTAAGTAATCCGTAAGAAAACTAATCGTTCTTATACACTTTTTAAAAAACCTGGTGATCAACATACGGATGGAGAATTTCAAATATCGAACGGTTGGTTCAATAAGTTCAGGCTGCGACAATGACTGCATAACATCAAAATTGTTGAAGCTGCATCTGCAAACACTTCAGCAGCAGCAACATATCCAGAAGAAATTTTGTATTTATATCCAAAATTAATTGCTGATGGTAGATACAAACCTGAACAAGTGTTTAATACAGACGAAACAGCCCGGTTTAGAAAATAATGCCATACAAAACTTTTATATCCAAAAGTGAAAAGTCCGCCTCTAGTTTTAAAGCAGCAAAAGAGACAGTTATACTGCTGCTCTGTTCTAATGCATCAGGAGATTGTTTAATTAAGCCATTTATGCTTTACAGATCGCTAAATCCGCGTGCTTTGAAAAATCAAAACAAAGGGAACTCACCAGTGTTTTGGCGTTCAAACAAGAAAGCGTGAGTTACAAGTGTCAGTTTCTGTGACAGATCCCGGGATTGTTTTGTTCCTAAAGTTGAAACCTATTTAAAGAAAAACAATTTAGATTTCAAAGCAGTTATAGATCCTGGGTAATTTTCCTGGTCACCCTTGTAAGCTTGAAGCTATGCATCCAAATATAAAGGTGTCATTTTTGCCTCCTAAGAAAACGGCCTTACTCCAACCTATGGACCAAGGAATTATCCAGGTCTTAAGCTCTATTACAAACCTTTAAAATCACACTGGATACCATGGAATGTGATTCGGATATAAATGTTATGAAATACTGGGAAAATTTTGACATGGTAAAGTGCATAGTTAACATAAAAGAATCATTGCAAGAGCTGAAATCATACACATTCAAATCATGCTGGAAAAAAACGGTGGGCTGATCTAACTGTCGATGTGATAAAGAATCCGTGCAAATTGAAACATTAACTGAAAACATTGCTCAAGTTGCGAATGCCATAGGACGAGATGGTTTCGAACAGATAGAATCAAGTGACATTCAAAAATTGCTTGAATAGCAAGATGAAGAATTGACTGAAATCGACTTGGAGGAAATGTTTAATCCCCATTCCACTGCACAGGAAGTCTCAACAAGCACTGAAAAGGTGACATTAAACTTAAAATACCTTTGCCTAAGCCTAATAATTATATTGTTAAAAAATCTCTCATTAAAATGTACTCTTTCTTTTTATTTTGTGAGGTTAGAACATATTCCCTATAATCTCGTACAAATTACCATTCCGTATTAGCAGTGTATATATTCGCGGCATATTGACAGAACATATCCCCAGCGATTAAGGACCTTTGACTCTAATGTTAAAAAGGAATAAAGATGCGGGTAGAAAGGAAGTTGGAAAAACTCCGTTTGTTCAAAAACATTTTGCCCCCCACTGTAATTCTTTTTTAGATCGTATTTGTATTAATGGCTATTAAGATTTAAAGTAGTGTTTGATAATGTAACATTGCGTCACGAAACTATCATACAAAGTTAAAAAATAAGTAAAACAAAAAAAAGGGATAGATAACAAAGTAAAAAAATGTTTTATTCCTTTTTAAAAATGAACTATCACAAAGTAACGGACAAATCAATCAATATTTTTTTATTAATATTTCAATTATATCAAAAATAAACTATATCAAATTCTGGACCACCAGTCAAAGCCTTTATTTAAATACAGTATTTAACAGAGGACTAAACCGGAACACAAACCCACACGTTTTAATATTTTATGGTTTTACAACAGCGAGTTTTTTTCCTAAAAGAAAATAAACACGTATTAGATTTACATAGTTTTTTTTTCTTCTTGTTTAATCACACTCAATAAAACAACAAAATTTGAATTTTATTGAACGACCACAAGACTAAACGCTTGTCCGTCGGTTGTTATATACCGCGCGTCCGTTATGTCTGGAAGTTTTATGGTGTCGACTGGACCTTAAAAAAAAGGTACAATTCCGTTTTTTAAAAAAACAATTTTGATTATAAAAAACGTAAAGAATAATAAAAATTGTCCGTAAGATGACCGGCGGCCAGTTGCTATTTTATACCCATTTAGGGTATGAATAGACCTTAAAAAACTCTGAAAAGGTTGTATTCCAGATCATAATTGTTGAAGTGCCAGGTATCAAAAAAGACCATGCGATTTTTTTACTACAGCACGGTTCTAAAAAATTTTAATTGAGCCGGTTCAACCTTATTTCTTTATCTTATCATTCAGCATATAAATTTTGTTGTTTTTCAAGTAGTCACCCATTTAATAAAATCCTTTAAAAATAACCGAGTACCTAACACCATCCATAGTATGTAAAGCTCATTCTGAGAAACAATGATTGCACGTCATCAAAATCTATGACGTACTGACGATACAATGCTGCCACATCAACACCAAAATACCCAGACTTTGGCATTTGTATGATTGATAAAACTGTAAATGAAAAAGTAACACGAAAAGTTTTTTGTTTAAAAGTTTTAATCATAAATCTGTTTCGAAACTTCTGCTTGTCATCAATATTAATATTATATATATTATATATATATATATTATTATATATACAATATATTATTGCTTGTCATTATTATTAATTATTCTGTGTAACTAAAACAACTTTTAGCATCTGAATCGCTGTTCAAGTAAATCATTAAAGGATTAAGTTCTAGTCTATCAAATACTCTTTCGCGATTCGACCATCTTTGAATCTCTTCTTCTGTATGTCTGATGCTGTTCATCCAGATCTGTGGTGTAACTGTTGACAAAGCTTTTTTCCACATATCCAAACAGTTATCAATCGTTCTTTCATCTAGACCTATATGACGATTGCAATAATTTTTGGCCACCCCCCATATCAATTCTATAGGATTGAATATGCAATTATAAGGGGGAATACGTAATACTTTGTGGCCATAGTCTTCAGCCATATGATCTGCCATATATTCTTTTTTAGGCTTGTTCCTGAAGAGAACATTATGAAACACAAACCTGTCCCTTTAATTACTGCTTACCGAATAACGATTTGCAACAGTTCACTTTTCAACATAGTGTTTGCAAAAGGAAGATTATGTTCCCTCAGCCATTCTGTAATGTTTGGTTTTATCCATGCACTAGTTGGAGGTTTATCCATCAATGTACTGCGATATAGTGCATTATCCATGACAATAACCGATGGCTTCTCCAAGATTTTCAACAGCTGGTTTTCAAACCAAAACAGAACGTTATCTTTATTAATTTCTCCATGATAATCGCCTTTTGTTTTAGAAGAAAAGACGACGAATTCGAATAAAGACTGAACATGGGTTGTTGGCTGTGGATAGGGTCTACCTATTCTTGATGGTCTGGTATATGTCGGCGCCCTGATGAGTCTGAACCTCGAGAGACGAAACATATATCATCCAGTTGAAGGGATACGTGGGGCTCCTTCCCGGTTAAGCAACCAACAAAAATGTTCATTTAAGCGGAGACGCAGGTTGTTGTGTGTTCCACATGAGATTGTGGAACCCAACGGTTGGGTGTGTGATGACTCAGCTACTACTATCTCATTATATATATATATATATATATATATATATATATATATATATATATATATATATATATATATTACTCAGCCATTATTCATCCACTGCATGAAGGCATCTTCAGTATACTTCCAACTTACACAGTCCTGACATTTCCTCTGCAATTCAGGTCCAATATACTTAATTAAACAATAAAATGTATGATGTCTCCTCTATACAATCACAAAGGGACAACAACCGCCTGTAACGAAACGAAAATAATTTAACTCTTTTATAGTAAGACGCTTCTCCGTTTATTGAAAAGCCGGTGAAGAAATTAACATATTAAAAATTAAATGTGTTACGTTAATTAAGTGTGTTACGTGATATATATATATATATATATATATATATATATATATATATATATATATATATATATATATATATATATATATATATATATATATATATATATCATCATCATCATCAGCCCGTATCGATCCACTGCAGGATGAAGGCCTCTTCAGCATGCTTCCAACCTTCACGGTCCTGGGCTTTCCTCTGCCACTCGGGTCCAATATACTTAACGATGTCATCAGTCCATCGTGCTTTCGGTCTTCTTCGCGGACGTTTGCGATCAAGCGATATCCACTCCAGGATTGCCTTGGTCCATCTGTCGTCCCATCGCCTCGCTATATGGCCTGCCCATCTCCATTTCAACTGTTTTACCCTTCCAATGATGTCACAGACTTTTGTTTGTTCCCTGATCCATGCGCAGGACTTTCTGCCTCGCCTTGTAATGCCAAGCATACATCTTTCCATTCCCCTCTGTGCCACCCGAAGTTTTTGAATTGATTGCGATGTGAGTGTCCAGGTTTCACTTCCGTATGTCATAACGGGTAGAACGCACTGATCGAATACTTTTCTTTTCAGGCAAAGTGGGAGTCTGCTCTTAAACACTATGTTGAGCCTACCAAATGCCTGCCAGCCACATTTAACACGCCGTTCCACCTCCCGGGCGGTATTCCCCTCCATGGAAATCCTCTGCCCAAGATATATAAAGCTGTCCACAATCTCTAAATCCCTTCCTAGAACTGAAATTCTTCTGTTCTGAGCGAAGTTATTGAACATAACCTGACTCTTTTTCAGGTTTATTTTCAAGCCAAATGGTTCGCCAGCCCTTTGCAGTTCTTGTATGCGTCTTTGCAGCTCCTCTGGGTCTTGTGAAATGAGAATAATATCATCTGCAAATCTAAGATGGTTTAAGTTTGCACCATTGATCTTTACACCATCCTGTTCCCAATCCAGTTTACGGAATACTACTTCAAGGCCAGCCGAGAAAAGAATAGGCGATATTGCGTCACCCTGCCGTACACCTCGTTCTATATTAATTCCCACTTCAAGATCATCAAGGTGAATTGTGGCTGTAGCTCCATCATATATCGATTCTAATAGGTTTACATAGGCTCTCTCTACACCTTGGTTAAGCAGTGCATCCATTATCGCATGCTTTGAGATGGAATCAAATGCTTTTTCGTAGTCGATAAAAGCCAAGCACAGTGGCATGGTGTATTCGTTGTGCCTTTCTATGACCTGCTGTACAACCTGGATGTGATCCATTGTACTGAATCCACTTCTGAATCCTGCTTGTTCTCTTGGTTGTGCGTCATTCAGTTTTTTTAATATTCTTTTAGAAATTATCTTAGTGAAAACATTGTACATCACTGATAGGAGGCTTATTGGACGGTAGTTCTTTAAATCTTCCTGTGCTCCTTTTTTATGTAAAAGGATCACTTCTGCATTTTTCCATAAGTCAGATACTTTTTGTTCTTTGAGGAATTTTGAGTATAATTTTGCCAGTGTTTTATGTAACGTCCGACCACCAGCTTTTAGCATTTCGACAGTTACACTATCCTTTCCTGGAGCCTTGCCGTTCTTCATCAATTCTATAGCATTTGTTACTTCCTCCACTAGGATATCTGGTATTATATATTGTTCTTCCGTGGGTATTGCTGTCCCTGACTGGCTCTGATCTTCATATAACTGGGAATAAAACCTTCTGACAATCTCTAACATTTGGGTACGCGTCCTGCACACTGTGCCATCCTCACGCTTTAAAGCATATATTTGCGTTCTTTTGTTTCTCAGCTTCTGTTTAGCTTTGTTAATTCCTTTGTTTTCTTCCAGGGTTTTTTGCACTAGCTGCATATTGAATCGGCGCGTGTCCTCTCTGATACGTTTTCTTATAGTTTTGCAGAGCTCAGTGTACTCGACCCTGCCAAAAGGACTACCTGCATTTCTCATTGCTCGCCGTTTCTTCATTAAATGAATGGTCTCACTGGAGATTTTTGTTTGTTTGAGACATTTTTCCTCTGGTGCTATTGAAGCAGCTGTTTGAAGTACATTGTTGGCGATTTCTTCATATTGAACTGATATTTCCACCTCCTCTGGATCTTGTAACGCAGCAAACCGGTTTGATAAAGCAATCTCAAAATCGCTTCCTCTCTCCAGCAGTTTTCCAGAATCCACCTTGCCCTTCTTTGATCTTACCATTTTTTCGCGCTCTTTTCGACAGTCAATCCGAACCCTTGCTCGTACAATTCGGTGGTCAAAAAATATTGTTTTATCGTTGGTCATGATGTAGTCAATTTCGCTTGTGAGCCCAGATGGACTTTTCCATGTCCATTTTCTGCTGATATTTTTCTTATAGAATAGATATATATATATATATATATATATATATATATATATATATATATATATATATATATAGAATAGAATAATAGATATATATATACACGAAATCAAACAATACACAGATATACATAGCGATATGAGAAAAAGAAGACTTACGTTTTACGGCCACATAAAATCGGAGTAGGCTAAATAGACAAATAGTCGAATTTTATGAAACTAGGAGTAGAGGTAAAGTAGAAATAATTAAATGGATTGCTGCAATTAAAGAGGACCTACGATCAGCAAATATTACACAAAGTGAAGTTCACTTTAGAGGCTGTTTCAGACACAACGTTAACGTTTGGAAGGTTGGCCAGAGAGAAAAATGTATATATATATATATATATATATATATATATATATATATATATATATATATATATATATATATATATATATGTATATAGATCTATCGAAAATTATACATCGGTTAGGAGATATAAACTAACATTATTCTTATGCAAAATAATAAGTATTCTAATTCATATTTCAAAGACAAACAACTTATGTCTGACCCAGTTTTTTACGGTGGAGGATCTCGAAAATGCCGCTAATTTGTTTTCATTTTCAGGCCTACGGAAGCATGAATCCTGAACACGTAATACGACGATGGCAACAGCGGCAGCAGGAGGAGAAAAAAGTAAACAATAGTTTCGTTTAAAAGTTGGTTGGATTTTAATCAGGGCCAAGCAACGAGACCGAACTCGATCGACGTAAACTAAGTTTTGTTATTTCTGAATGTTTTCTTTCATTTAGCTCGAAGTCTCGTACTATTTTAATGGGTTATTTCTTAGACAGTGCCTCGGGGATGATGGAATAAGTAGTCGAACGAGAAAAAAGCAAGAAAATGTAAATGCTTTAACATGTACGAGGGTGAGTAAATTAGTCAAAACTATCTCCAAATCAATGTTAAGTATAAAAATATCCAACAGAATGATCAACAGATTAGAGATAAATATTAAAATGTCCACTACACCATAGCGTCAATTTTATATGGTGTGAAACTCTAAACTGAAACAGATTTACTACTAACCACCACCACTTATTTTTAATTTCTCGAGGCACGTTTCCCTAACTATGTTAACATCATAAGGAGATAATTCAACCTAATTTTAAATTTAAACTATGTTCTGTCTATATGAGATGCGTATCTAATGAAGCCTGTAAAAATGATGAACCGTGAAGTTAAGCAACCGATATTTCAAAAAGCTTACTGACTATTTGAATGCTTGCGTATGCACCTAAAGCCCTATTATTGTTCACATTTCTAACAAGTCTTGCCCATATTAGATATAGAAAAAATGAATGTAATATAAATATCAGTAACTTAAATTTGTTAGAATTTGTAAACAAGTTAAGATAAGATCTCGGAGTGTGTTAACAACTCCTCTCCAATCACCGGATCTAAAATCAATAGAACATCCTTGGAAAGGAAAGAATTGAAAAGGAAGTTGAAGGAGCACATCATAAAATGCAAAAATTTAACCAACCCTGAAAGAGGAGTGGTTTCTACTGAATACATTAGGACTCAATGGTCTAATGCAGGGAAGTTGCAGATATTCGCATCCGCAATCGCGGAACTTTAACACTAATTTTAGCATCCGCAATAATCAATGCGGAGCTTTTGCGGATAAGGATGTTGCAAGTCGAGACGAGAAATTGTGGGCGGGGTCAGTGAGTGACACTTCACTGATTAACCAACAGGAATATTCATTTCGGTCACTCGTCGCACTCGCAGGTAACAAGAGCCGTCACGTTTGTTTTGTTTAGCATTTTTGATTGTAAATCAATCACAACGCGTTTGGACGGCCTTATCATATGGACTTTTTTTTATTTATTTCACAATTTACAATATTGTTTGATTTTCACAACTATATATATATATATATATATATATATATATATATATATATATATATAAATATATATATATATATATATATATATATATATATATATATATATATATATATATATATATTTATATATATATATATATATATATATATATATATATATATATATATATATATATATATATATATATATATATATATATATATATATATATATATATGTATATATATATATATATATATATATATATATATATATATATATATATATATATATATGTATATATTATTAATAATAGTATGGACCCTGGTGGATCACGCGTTTGTTGTAGTTAGCCCTCCTTTGCGCCCATACTGATTCATTCTTTCGCTATGAGGTTTTTCTCCTTTCATCAGTCTAAGTTGTTCCAGTCTTCCTACAATTTTCTCTCTGGCCAACCTTCCAAACGTTAACGTTGTGTCTGAAACAGCCTCTAATTTCACTTTGTGTAATATTTGCTGATCGTAGGTCCTCTTTAATTGCAGCAATCCATTTAATTATTTCTACTTTACCTTTACTCCTATTTTCATCAAATTCGACTATTTGTCTAGTTAGCCTACTCGGATTCATCCATTTAATGGGTCCGTAACTTAAGTCTTCTTTTTCTCATATCGCTATGTATATCTGTGTATTGTTTGATTTCGTGTATATATATATATATATATATATATATATATATATATATATATATATATATATATATATATATATATATATATATATGTAGTGTTAGACTGCGTCCAATGAGACAGCAGTACCTGAGTGTCATCAAGCATCCAACCGTTGGGTTCCACAATCTCATGTGGAACACACAACAACCTGCGCCCCCGCCAAAATGAACACTTTTGTTGGTTGTTTAACCGGGAAGGAGCCCCACCTCTTCCTTCAACTGGATGATATATGTTCCCTGGATGGAGTATGTCATCCAGTCCAAGAGGTGGGGCTCCGGACGAATCCGAGTAGGCTAACATAGGAGTAGGCTAAAATAGGAGTAGAGCTAAACTAGAAATAATTAAATGAATTACTTCAATTAAAGAGGACCTAAGATCAACAAATATTACACAAAGTGAAATTCAGGACAGAAACCGTTTCAGGCACAAGGTTAACGTTTGGGAGGTTAGCCAGAAAGAAAAATGTAGGAAGACCGGAACAACTTGGTCTGACGAAAGTAAAAAAGTCCATAGTGAAAGAATGAAGTCAGTATGGGCGTAAAGGAAGGCTAACAACAACAAACGCCTCTAACTGTACTTCGGGTGGTCCACCAGAGCCCATACGTGAATAATAATAATAATAATATATATATATATATATATATATATATATATATATATATATATATATATATATATATATATATATATATATATATATATATATATAATATAAGAATAATAATCAATCGGCAAGTGAATCTACAATGCCACCACCGAAGCAATGTGTGAGTTGGACTTATTTTAAACCAGATGAGCGTGACCGAGATAAATCTCAACGTAAAATATGCAGTAAAACATACTCTCGCAAGGGCCGTACAATCACGTCTTTGAAGAATCATCTGAAATCGATGTATCCGGAACAGTTTAATCTATTCCAAAGGTCAGATAACGAAAAACAATTGCAGAAGGAAAAAAGTTAATTGGGTAACTTTGAACAATATTAATTTATTAGTTTCGTTTTATAAATTTGGTTTAACTCGTGTGGCTGGTTAGCCCAGGAAAGTTACGGTCGGTAATAGATATAACCCGAACATAAACAAGTATGGTATTGTCTTTCATAAATTGGTTCTCGAATAAAGTTCTAGAAATTAATTAAAATTAAAGAAGAATTTTTACCGCAACTGGCCGAAATTTGATATTTTGTATTGAATAAAAAAATGTCGATCCAAGCGTTTTGATTTTTTAAACCTATTTTTTACGCAGTTTCTAGTTTCCAGAAGATGTTATGATTTATTTATGTATCCCTTTATCAGATAAAATCGTCACTCCACTCCAAGAAGCAAAAAACAGTTTTCGTTAGAGGAAGTATTTCAAAAATAAAAAAAGGAATACCACCAGAAAATTCACACCACTTCAAATTTTTACGTACCATTTCAAAAACCACACCACATACACTTCCAAATTTACCGTTTGATTTACCGCAACTTTTTTACTCATTTCGTGTGCAAGGGACTGTATGGAAAAGTTGCTGACAAAGATAAAGAATTGTTTGAAAAAATTGTTAATGTCATTTACTACTGACATTTGGATAGACCTAGGCTCTAATGTTTCTTTGTTTATCCTGATTTGTCATGGAATAGCAGAAAACTTTGATTGCTTTGACTTTGACGATCGTCACAGGACACAATGCTCATTGAATGAAATATTTCGAAACAGTAAGTGCAGCAGTAAGTGCGTAGTGAACGAACGCTCGAACATGAAAAGAGCTATTCAATTAGCAGTATTAAATCACTTGGATTGTACAGTCCAGAAGATGCAGCTTGCTATTCGAAGATGTTTACAATCGCATGAAAACATAAAAGACATCAAACAAAAACGTAAGAGAATGTCGACTCATTTTAACCATTCCACGATTGCTCGAAAACAACTGCAAAAAGTTCAAAACAGACTGAATTAACCGCATCTCAGAATGTTCCAAGACTGTGTAACGCGATGGAACAGTACCTTTTACATATCTGAGCGATTTTTAAAGGTAAAAGATGCGTTAAGCTTTTACTTTAACGAGAGTGACATTAACCCAATTTTGCTAGAAAAGTGAAAAATCATAGAATGCAGTGTTGAGCTATTGAAACCACTTGAAGAAGCCACACGGGAACTAAGCAGCTCTCAGACCCTCATATCATCTGGGATTCGAATAATTCAAATGCTTTTCTGGATGACCATTTAACAAGATCACAGGATTCTGATCCAATTCGACTGGCAGTCATGACTGAAAACTAAAGTTTCTATTAAATTTTCTGTTTTGGAAGAAAACCATTTATTTGACATGTACTCTTACTTAGATCCTCGCTATAAGCACAAAATTTTCAAACCAGTGACCGAAGAAAAGATTGAAGTCGAAAAAAATTGAAATGAAAAAATATTCTCTCCGAAAAAAATATAAATCTCCGAATTCCGAAAAAGCTAAAAGAATGAGAATGAGACATTATTCTACAGGAAAAAAACTACCGAACAACCAGGGACGTCCGTTACGGCAGTAAGTCATGCTCATAAAGCGGTCTTGCCATGATGCTAGATTCTGCAAGTAAAGATCTGACAGATCTGTCAAGTGAAAACATCTGACAATAGTAGCCCCGGTGCTGTTTCTAAGAACGAATTGCTCCTGTATGGCAATAAAAAAAAGTGTATCTGAAAGTCCCGAATTCGTAGTGAATTCAAAATGAATTATCTGCTATAGCACAACACACAGACCAGTTATTAATCTATGAACATCTGTGAAATAGGCTGTAACCTGAAAAGGCAGCGACATTGCTTTTTATTAAATATAATACACCAATTTTTAAATTTTACTACTAAAAATTTGATTATAAAATAAAGATTATTAAAAATTACCATTTTTTTCATTGATTCATGTATCTAAATTAACTATCTCCAAAAAAAAAACATTGACATCCGAAGCCGCGGACGTGAGTTTTAAAATATCTGCATTCAAAAATTCTACATCCGCAATATCTCTGGTCTAATGTCACAACAAATTTAAAATCTTCTATGAAAAAAGACTTTGACATTATTAAATATCAAGACGCGCCCACAGATCATTAAACATAACTAATATTATGAAGAAAAAGTAAGCATAAATTTAAAAATCATTGTTTAAAGACTTTTCTGCAATCAAAATCATTAAAAATTGTTTTCTAAAATTCTTAACAATAAAATAGTTCAAAATAAAATAAAGAAAATATACGTTAAAGAAATCCTCCTATCCGTAATTGTACAAAGTTTTCACTAAGATAATTTCTAAAAGAATATTAAAAAAACTGAATGACGCACAACCAAGAGAACAAGCAGGATTCAGAAGTGTATTCAATACAATGGATCACATCCGGGTTGTACAGCAGGTCATAGAAAGGCACAACGAATACACCATGCCACTGTGCTTGACTTTTATCGACTACGAAAACGCATTTGACGCCATCTCAAAGCATGCGATAGTAGATGCACTGCTTAGCCAAGGGGTAGATAAACCTATTAGGATCGATGTATGATGGAGCTACAGCCACAATTCACCTTGATGATCTTGAAGTCGGAATTAATGTAGAATGAGGTGTACGGCAGGGTGACGCAATATCGCCTATTCTTTTCTCAGCTGGCCTTGAAGAAGTATTCCGTAAACTGGATTGCGAACAGGATGGTGTAAAAATCAATGGTGCAAACGTAAACCATCTTAGATTTGCAGATGATATTGTTCTCCTTTCACAAGACCCAGACGAGCTGCAAAGACGCATACAAGAACTGCAATGGGCTGGGGAACCATTTGGTTTGAAAATAAATCTGAAAAAGAGTGAGGTTATGTTCAATAACTTCGCTCAGAACAGAAGAATTTCAGTTTTAGGAAGGGATTTGGAGATTGTGGGCAGCTTTATATATATTGGGCAGATGATTTCAATGGAGGGGAATACCGCCCGGGAGGTGGAACGGCGTGTTAAATGTGGCTGGCGGGCATTTGGCAGGCTCAAACTTGTTTAAGAGCCGACTCCCACTTTGTCTGAAAAGAAAAGTCTTCGATCAGTGCGTTCTACCCGTTATGACATACGGAAGTGAAACTTGGACACTCACCTCGCAATCAATTCAAAAACTTCGGGTGGCACGGAGGGGAATGGAAAGATGTATGCTTGGCATTACAAGACGAGACAGAAAGTCCTGCACATGGATCAGGGAACAAACAGAAGTATGTGACATCATTGGAAGAGTAAAGCAATTAAAATGGAGATGGGCAGGCCATATAGCGAGGCGATGGGACGACACATGGACCAAGGCAATTCTAGAGTGGATACCGCTTGATCGCAAATGTCCGCGAAGAAGACCGAAAGCACGAGTGGCAGAGGAAAGCCCAGGACCGTGAAAGTTGGAAGCATGCTGAAGAGGCCTTCATCCTGCAGTAAATCGACACAGGCTGTTGATGATGATGATGATAATATATATATATATATATATATATATATATATATATATATATATATATATATATATATATATATATATATATATATATATATATATATGCCGGTAGTCAGATTTTGCATAAAACACTGACAAAATCATACTCAAAATGCCTCAGGGAAAAAATTATCCAATTTATGGAAAAATGAAGAAATTATTCTTTTACACAAAAAATGAGCACAGTAAGATTTAAAAAACCACCGCCCAATAAGCCTCCTATTAGTGGGGTACAAAGTTCTCATCAAGATAATATCTAAAATAATATTAGGAAAATGAAATGAAGCAGTTTACCTTGGTGATCTTAAGGTAGGAATTCATGTAGAGAGGGTTGTACGACAGGGTGATGTAATATCGCCTGTTCTTTCTTCAGCCTGCCTTAAAGAAGTATTGTGTAATCTGGATTAGGAAAAGGATGGGTTAGATCAATGGTGCATATTTAAGCCATCTTAGATTCGCGGATGATATCATTCTCCTTTCACAAGGAAATGATTGGATAACCATTTGGGTTGAAAGTGAACTTAAAGCAGGTCATGTTCAAAATAAATTTTCTGAGGACAAAATAACTTCTATTTTAGGATAGCGACCGGAGGTGGAGCGACGTGTGGCTGGCAGGCGTTTGACTGGCTCAACACAGTGTTTAAGAACAAATTGCCACTTTGCCTGAAAAGAAAAGTCTTTGATCAGTGCGTCCTGACTTTTTTTGGTAAGTGTACTGACTTTTTTTAGTAAGTGTATATACATATATAGTTTATACATATATACATATATAAATAAAATTTAACGACAGCAAGAAGTATTTTGTTCTAACAACAAGCATGTCACATTAAATAACTAGTTATAACTTTGTAAAGGACCCCCATAAACAGACAGTAGAAATATTCAGTTAAAGCGTCGATTAACTTACGAAAGGTCATGTCCAGTTAATGAAGATTGCAAGAAAAGATTCTATTTAAAATTCATATCGTCCTGTCTAAGAAAAACCTAATTGTGTACGTACTGAATTTCTTCTTTTTTAAATTCGAAACAGCCGAAGCGTAGCCCGGAGCACTAAATATGGAAAATAAGTACTTTTGAACTTTTTCTCAATGCTATCCATTTACTTTTACCATAGGTGATTGCATTAAAAATTGATTTTATCATCGAGATTTTATTGCAAATCGACCCCTTAAAGTTCCGTTAAATGTTAAAACACCTCTCAATAAATGAAGCCCATATAAACTTTCTTATAGTATTATCGATAAAGATAGTTCATGACACTTCATCGCAACCAATATATATATATATATATATATATATATATATATATATATATATATATATATATATATATATATATATATATATATATATATATATTGGTTGTATATAATAATATACAATATATAATATATACCTTGGTGGCCAATTTACGTCCCCATTCCGGGAGATCAACCTCTCCTGTCCTTACAAAATTCAGCTAACTCAAGAGCTAAAGCCAACCGACCATGGGCAACGCCGTGCACTTGCCAATTGGATCCTACAGATGAAGGCAAATGTGACGAGGTTGTGCAGTGACGAGGTTACGTAAATAAACAAAATTGTCGCATCTGGGGCAATGAAAATCCTAGAGAAATCTACGAAATCCCTCAATGCTCAACAAGATCAGCCTCCCTCCAAACTGTGTACGCAATAAAGTCAATGTTTCACGTGCTGTATGACATGTCGCACCATCTTGTTGGAACCACATATTCTCTAAATCCATGTCCATTATTTGATCCCATAAAAAAACATCAATCATCGTTCGGTATCGTTCTCCGTTTACTGTAACAGCTCGTTCATCTTCATCTTCAAAAAAATGCGGTCCAATGATACCGCACCAAAATGAAACCGCACCAAACTGTGACACGTTGAGCATGCATCGGGATTTCGTGGATTTCTCTAGGATTTTCATTGCCCCAGATGCGACAATTTTGTTTATTTACGTAACCGTTTAAGTGGAAATGAGCCTCGTCACTGAAAATGATTTTATCGCAAAAATTATTGTCATTTGCCTTCATCTGTAGGATCCAGTTGGCAAATGCACGGCGTTGCCCATGGTCGGCTGGCTTTAGCTCCTGTGTTAGCTGAATTTTGTAAGGACAGGAGAGGCTGATCTCCCGAAATGGGGACGTAAATTGGCCACCAAGGTCATGCGACTTGACGCCGCTCGACTATTTTTTGTGGGGCTATGTGAAGAGCAAAGCTTACGAAAATAATCCGCAAACCGTTCAACAGTTGAAATAAGAAATTAGGCGAATAATTCGTGACATAACTCCGCAAATGTGTTCAGCAGTAATCGAGAATTTCAACAAAAGAATTGTGAGCTGCCAGAGAAATCGTGGGGGTCATTTGACAGATGTTGTATTCCACGTATAATTGGACACTATCCAGCTTCGCACTGCCATAAATAACTTTCAAGTATGTTATAAAACGTTTCTTTTATTCGTTACCAACATTCGAAACCTCTTAATGGAATACCCGTTATATATATATATATATATATATATATATATATATATATATATATATATATATATATATATATATATATATATATATATATATATATATATATATATATATATATATATATATATATATATATATATATATATATATATATATATATATATATATATCATAATCATCATTATCAGCTCGTATCGATACACTGCAGGATGAAAGCCTCTCCAGCATGCTTCCACCTTTCACGGTCCTGGGCTTTCCTGCCACCTGCCACTCTGGTCCTATATACTTTAACGATGTCATCAGTCCACCGAGCTTTCAGTCTTCTTCGCGGACGTTTGCGATCAAACGGAATCCACTCCAGGATTGCCCTAGTTCATCTGTCATCCCATCGCCTCGCTACATGCTCTGCCAATCTCAATTTCAATTTCTTCACTCTTCTAATGATGTCACACACCTTCGTTCGAAAGTGAAACTACATTTTCGAAAAATTGAGATAATTTAAAAACGGTTGAAGATATCAGGTTCAAAATGGGGGTAGTTGGATTTTTAAACGCGACAAATCTGGATTTAGCTTGAGCCTTGTTCCTAGAGGGTCCTTCGTATCTACTTTATGAGGAATTAATTCGCTCATATTTTTTTACCCTATAGAGCTCGGAATATTTTGACTTCAAAACCAAGAAAAGTCACAATTTCACTTCAACATCATCACTTTCTCTTATATATCACTTCTTCATATCTCTTCTCTTATATATATATATATATATATATATATATATATATATATATATATATATATATATATATTACTCAGCCATTATTCATCCACTGCATGAAGGCATCTTCAGTATACTTCCAACTTACACAGTCCTGACATTTCCTCTGCAATTCAGGTCCAATATACTTAATTAAACAATAAAATGTATGATGTCTCCTCTATACAATCACAAAGGGACAACAACCGCCTGTAACGAAACGAAAATAATTTAACTCTTTTATAGTAAGACGCTTCTCCGTTTATTGAAAAGCCGGTGAAGAAATTAACATATTAAAAATTAAATGTGTTACGTTTTCTTGTCGTAAAGCCGCGCCAACTTTAAATTAAAAACCGATAATTGGCAAGATGGAAATCTGTTAGAAACAATATTCTAAAAGTTTATTGTGTGCGACACGTAAATGAGAAAAGCCATATGTCAGGGCATCGTGTACAAAGTGTAAAAAATGCAGATATTTAAACATAACAGTTAAAAATATAAAGGAATAATTGTTTTATTTAAGGCGAACTGTATTGTAAATTAAAAAATGTCATAGCTACAACAATTATTTATTTGTATTCTTGAATAAAATACAGATGACATACAGTGACATATAGTGTTCTAGAAAAAGTAATACAGGAGTGAAAATAAGTCGACCCTGAATATTGACCAGCCCATTAAACTGGGGATAACCAACATCAAAATTGATTGTCTGGCGTTTGCTGATGATCTAGCAATTTTGGCTCAAGATACATTAACGGCACAAAAACAAATCCTAAAAGAAACAGCAGAAAAGGTAGGACTCCAAATTTCCTTTGAAAAGACACAATACATGACCTAAAACAGACTAAGAACACCATTTCTAAAAACGAACTATGTTAACATCAGACGAGTCTCTCAATTTAAATATTTGAGTGAAATAATCATTGGAAATGGGTTGGAAAAAGCGGCCAATAAGGGTAGATGTCACAAAAATGGAAACGGCATTGGGACTTACACAAAATATTTACAACAAAAAATGCATATCTAAAAACATTGATTAGGCCAGAATGTCTATATGGGGCAGAAACGTTCATTTTTAATAGAAAGAGAGTCATAGAAGACATTGAAAAGAAGGAAAGAAAAATCTTAGGCCCCAAACAAATAAATAGCACAACATACCGAGTTCGAGAAAACCAAGAAATCAAACAATACACATATGTACATAGCGATATGAGAAAAAGAAGACTTAAGTTTTACACAAAGTGAAATTAAGGATAGAGACTGTTTCAGACACAAGGTTAACGTTTGGAAGGTTGGCCAGAGAGAAAAATGTAGGAAGACTGGAACAACTTGGTCTAACGAAAAGAAAAAAGCTCATAGCAAAAGAATCAAATTAGTATGGGCGCAAAGGAAGGCTAACAACATCAAACGCCTCTAACTGTACTTCGCGTGGTCCACCAGGGCTCATACGTGAATAATAATAAATAATAACAGATGACATTGTGTCTTATCTGACTCCAGAAGTGTCATGTATGGCATTTATAAAAATGGAGTCGTACACAATACAACAACGCATTAAAATTGATCAATTATTTTATAAAAATGGACGTTCAGTGAAAAATGTATTTAGAACATTACGTAATCTTTACGGTTTGCACTATAAATCAAATTGCTTAAAATTTCAAGAATCTGGTTCGGTCGAAGATAAACGAACAACATATAGTCGTAGTGGTCGTTCGCAAGAGCATATTGATTTTGTACGTTGCTGAAGACCCAAAAATTTCCATTAGTCGACGTTCACAAGGATTTGGACTCAGTGAATCCACAACATGGCGTAGGATTTAGCTCTGAAAGTATATAAGGTTCAAATAACACAAAAACTAAAACCACTTGATCATTCGCCGTTCATTTGTCAATTGAATCAAAGAACAAACAGAAGATTTTTCTAAAAAAATCATCTTTTCAGATGAAGTATAATTTGAAATTGGTAGCTATATTAATTAACAAAATTGCTCCCTTTTGGGATGACGAACATCTACGATTGATTCATGGAAAACCTTTATATCCTAAACGAATCACTGGTTGATGTGCATTATGGCAAGAAGGTGTATTGGAGAACCGTATTCCTTTTAGAGTGGTGCTGGTGAAGCTGTAACTGTCAATGGTGTTCTATGTGAGATGATAACTGGATTTTTATGGGCTGAATTGAATATTATTGATTTGGAAGATAAGTGATTCCAACAAGATGGCGCTACACCTCACTCTGCTAATGAAACAATTGATTTATTGAAGGAAAACATTCCTGGACGAGTTATTGCAAAAAACGGCGATGTTAATTGGCCACCAAGATCATGTGATTTGAAACCGTTCAATTATTTTCTTTGGGGTTCCATGAAAAGCCTATAAGCATAATCCTCAATCGATTCCAGAACTAAAGGATGAAAATATTCAAGTCATTGGTGATATAGAGCCACGGGTGTGCCAAAACGTCATCCAAAATTTTCAGTGAGCATGTGTGGAGCTGCAAAAGGTAGTAATTTGGCTGATATTATCTTTTATGTTCAAACGTAATACGCTTTGCTTCAATTATCAATAAAAAGTTTTTTTAAATCAACGCAAATTCTGTGTTTTATGCAAGAATTTAAAAAATCGTTTGGTGTGAAACAGTAAACTTGAAGAGGTTTACCACTAAACACCAAATCAATTTTTTTGAAATGATCGACGTACGTTTCGCTAACCATGTTAGCATCATCAGGAGATGATTTAATCTTCTTAAATCATCTCCTGATGATGCTAACATGGTTAGCGAAACATGCGTCAAGCAGTTCAAAAAAAGTGATTTGGTGTTTAGTGGTAAAACCCATATCTGATAATGTAAAAATCTTGAGCTTAATTGGGCTTAATAATTAATTTATTTATTTTGCGTTTTGATAAAATTTTCATAGAAACTATGTATGAAACCTGTGTTCCTGATGAGGAAAGGCGGGCTTGCATCAACGGATGGCTGATACATATAAGTTGGGGGGACGATGAACCAGATGGGTTCTTGCGAATTATTCAGTGAAACAAAAGGGAGTATGGGTAGAACGGTAGTATGGCGGGAAGGGGGGCTGAGGGGTTAAAATTCAGAGACACTCCTGTATTTGCAAAATTTCAAGGACATGACTTTGTGACGAAGATCGTGTGTGATCGTTCTGTACGGGTAGAGGGGAAGTTTCTAATCTTTGGTGGGCTTAATTGCAGATCAATCGATCAATCAATAGATTTAAAAAGCACATGAAATCATAACTCCAAAAGTGTTATGTGAGTATACATTTATTATATATAATCCACTGGTCTACAGTGGATTTAGTGTCGGAAGGACTAAAACCGTTTGTGAATATGTTCGTTATGCTTGAAATGTTTGGAAATGTACGTGCAGTTTTCGAGATATGACAGGTGTCGAAAAAAATACGATTATTTCATATTTTTTACCTTTTCTTACATCATTGAACATGAAGAAAGCTTCTTTTTCGTGATATCTTCGAATGAATTCCTTCCAGGCACTCACACATGATACTCCAGCAGTAATCAGCCATCATATGTTCATACCATCGACCATGGTATCTTTCTTGTATATTTTTTACGTCCTGATAAAATCGCTCTCCTTGTTCCTCATTGCAAGAGCCAAGCTTGTCCGGAAATGTTCCCAAATGATTGTGGAGGTTGTGAACGTTGCTGCTCATGTTACAACCAAGCTTTCTGAAATGTTCCAGCATCTTTTGCACTAATTCGTGATCATTTTTGGACTTATATGTGTCGGTTGCTCGGCGCTCGCAAGTGTTAGAACTCTCGCCAATGACAACCTGGCGAATTTTGAGGTTGGACTTAGGCTTGCATCCGTATAAGATGCCACTGACACAAGAACTGAAGCCAACCGACCACTATATTCGTCGTGATTTTGGGGATTGGACCCTCGAAATAATAAAAGCCGGCTACGAATTTCATCGCAAAATCATCTTCTCCGATGAGGCTCAAATGGCCCCATCGCTTGATCATCGCCGAGATCATGCGATTTAAATCCTTCAGGTTATTTTCTCTCGGAACATGTGAAAACACAGGTTTATAGCAATAAATCCGTGACTATTGGCGACTTGGAAACTAACATTCGTCAAGCCATACTCGCGATATAGCCCGAAATGTGCGCCAGTGTCATCGAAAATTAGGACGAGCGGATCCGTATCTACAAGAGCCGTAGTGGTCATTTAGCTGAAATGTTGTTCAAATCATAAATCGGAACCGATTTTAGCAAAAAATGTGTTTTATTTAATTTTGAAGTTCCATCATTCTTATTAGTAGACACTTTACATTGCAGTGTTAGAACTATTAAGTTTGAAAGTTTTGACTCTATAACTGAACTAAGGTTAAAGCTGAGATAATATATATATATATATATATATATATATATATATATATATATATATATATATATATATATATATATATATATATATTTTATACTGTATTCCGATTTATCAAATATATTAACATAAACATTCTAATGTTCAATATCTTTACCTTATAAGTAGGTGATTTATTTCAACACATCTGTTAGGTTGGCATATAAGTAATTTGGTTTTTTTTAAGTGAAATGAAATATAATTTATTTAGCGTACGAAACAAAATCTAATCGATTAAATATTAACCATTGTTCTTCACGATATCTTACCATTTCTTTTTATCAGTTTCACTACGTTGTGCTTAGGAGAAGTAAAGCAAAAAAAAAGGTCGTCTTTGTAGTACATTTTCTGATCCTTTAAACTGGACAAAGCATTTTACTACCATTTTTTGAACGTTCTATCATCGTGCTATCATCTGGTAAAAATGAACGATACAATCTAAAATAGTTTCGATTACCAGGTGTGGCGGTTAATAGCTTTTAATTTTATTAAGAGATTAGGCTGGAAACAAGGGTCGTTTCACAGTCTAATCTCTTATGTTATTTTGTTGCTACCACAGTACCTTTCAAGACGCCATTGATAATTAAACGATTTCAAGTTAGAGTAATTTTTTTTTTCGTGTGGTAAACATGCCGATGTTTCGAATCAAATGAAAAGCATTTGTGGCACGTACTTCTTCAATCAAAAGAAAACGCGAGTGAAACCCATCGTATACCTGTGGAATTTACGATGACAATGTCCCAATGCAAGAAGCTTCAATTCAACAAAGATGATTTCGACTTGAAAGACCAAGAACGTCCAGGTCCATTACAAGCATTGTTGCAAATGACAGAGAGGTTAAATGTTATTTGCCGAATCATTTGTGATCGTCTGCATGCCATGGGAAAGATCCAGAAAGCAGAAAAATGAGTCGGCACATCGGCTGAACGATAGACAGATGGAAAAGGAAAGAACGGTGTGCAAAGTTTTGCTTTCTCGGCATGAAAGAAATACTTTTTTGCATCGGATCGTGACTGCAGACGAAAAATGGATATATTTCATTTCCTGGTTCACCCAGGACAAACATCGACTGCAAGATGGAATCGCTTTGGAAAGAAAATAATACTGTGCATTTGATGGGATCAGAAGGGTGTCGTGTACCATGAGCTTCTGAAACCAGATGAACAGTTAATACCGTTCGATACCGTCAATAAATGATTAATTTGAACCATGTATTGATCAAAAAGGAACCAGAATGGGCTACAAGATACGGAAAAGTGATTTTGCAGCACAACAATGCACCATCACACAGAACTAAAGCAGTCAGAGACATCATTTCTGCACTTGGCTGGGAACTATTGCCTCACCCGCCATACTCACCAGACTTGGTCCCTTCCGACTAGTATTTGTTTTCATCAATGTCCCACGCACTTGTCATGAAACACTTTCACAATTACGGAGATGTGGAAAACGGGCTTGATGACGGGACCGGCTTTTGTGGGAGGACATCCATAAATTGCAAGAGAGATGGGAAAAATGTGCAGCTAGTGATCGCGCATACTTTGAATATACCGTTTTTTAACCTTTCTCCCAAATTAAACGTGTTGTTTTTTTAAGAAAAAATTAAGAATTATTTACCGCCACACCTGGTATATCGAAAAATTGACTTATTTCTTGCTATACACACATCTGGAGCCTTTCTTTAAAGATATGCGTCGAATTTAGTAACATTTGTTCTGGCACAATTGGAATTACGTTATTTTTTCAGCCATAGAAGCCATACAAGAGAGTTCGCTGATCGCTTTGAAGGAAATACCAAAAATCGAGTATGAAAACTGTTTCGAAGAATGGACGAAATCTTGAAACAAGTGTATTGCAGTGAAGAGGGATTATATAGAAGGAGACAAAATTTATTCGGATGTATAAATAAATACTTTGTGTTTTATTTAACAAATCAACTTACTTTTTGATTTTTGATACCGACAATATTTACCGAGCGATTTTGATAAGAGAAATATCAATGAATCACTGACTCCTCGCCAAATATCCGGAACTATAAGACCTACAGACTTGAAATTTGTCAGGCACGTTCCTTTTGCTACATAGAGATTAATTAAGAAACGGGTTCTGCGAAAGTCAACTCCGAAGGCGGGTTGCGGGGGTGTTAACTGCAAAAAAAACCGTTTTTTAACTATAAGTATGATACATAAACATCTACTAAAATGTAATTTTCGAAAATTCATTCCCAAAGGGGTGAATTGTGGGGAGATATGACGGTATAAGGGTATAGGGTATTGTATAGCTTTGGCCAGAGATTTGGCACAACTGTTCGTCACCAAGGGTGAGGGTTCATAAAAATCAACTCCTAAAGGAGGTTGCGGGGGCGTAAAAAATAAATTTATTCCGAAATTTGGGATTGTATCGTTGTGAATTTCTCGCAATGTTGTTTTCGTGAACTTTATAGAAAAAAATTGTTAAATAGAAGGTAAATGCTATAGAATTCTAAAAGTAATTTTAATCATAAAACATCAATTATTATTAAATTTTAATTTACACCCAGCGAAGCGGGAGGGTGACAGCTAGTAGATTTATGAAAGTATTGCATATAAATTTTGAATATATCTTTCGATTGCATTAAGTTTAAAATACTCAAAACGGTATTCAATGAACATTGATTGCAGAATCAAGATTAACAGGAAAGCCACATCAAAAAGCATTATACATATACAGAGCCTTCAGTTAATCCCGAAACCGATGTGGCCAATAAATTTCGACAACCAATACATTGTCGACAAGTTGATAATAATTAACCTGAAATCACAAATTATCTTAAACTACGACAAATATTTATTTGTTTTATTTGAGTTTTTATAAATAGAAAATCTTTTCCCGGATTTACACAAACAGTTTAGCACTAACACCGAAAATAAACAATGTTAGCCTAGTGCTGCATTATTTTGAACCTAAAGCAGTGGCGGCTCGTGGGTTTTTAAAGTGGGAGGGCGTAGAAGAAAATAATGCTGCCGAAGATTTTTTTTACTTCCCCCTTCCTTCTTTTTACTTTTCGTGCTATTGAAACCCTATACAGGATATTGTTACTACTTACAAGGACATTGGAGGATGAGTTGTTACTTGTTGCGCAGATAAAGGAATGAATAAGTAGGTGCTTACCGTTTCCCGAAGAGTAAACCATTCAAACAGTTTATTGTACCTGCAAATCAATAGAGAAAAAAGTTCATGAGAAGTTTGAAAAAAAAGTAAAGTTTTGGGGTTAGAGGCGCATCAGCAACCGAGAAGGCTATTTAGCGACTGGACCTACAGCTTAACTGGGTTCCGAACCACGGTCATCAGCTACCGAAAACCCCGGTCAGCACCCCCCTCAGGCTATCAACCCTTGGTTTTGTGCTTAATCGAAAGTATCTCGATAAGCCTACCGACTGGCGAGTGACCAACGTAGAAAACCTCTCAGAAGGCATCCGGCCTTACCCAGCCTCGAACTGACGTGTCTGAGGGGTAATTCCTTGTCAGATTTTACACTCTTACCTAGAAACATTCACAAAAATTTTAGAAAAACTTTTTTGCCTAGTACGGGATTCGAACCCGCTCCACATTAACTACCGTAACGTAAGGCTGACGCCTTAGACACCAAAGCTAATGTGGCTCCGAAGTTTGAAAAATTTAAAAAAATATATCAAAGTTTTCTGGCAAAAAAAAGTTATTGTACACATTTTTGTCGGTGAATAGCACCTCGCCGTTTCCTATTTTTTAAAGTGAAATTCCTTTCGTCTGTCCAAAATGAATTTTTCAATAGCTTTTTCATAATTCATTTTTCATTATGCAAGTCCGGAATTAGTTCAACCATATCACTCTCAATATTTAACATACCTAAAGCATCTAGTATATCTTCCCCTATTAAATTTTTATTAAAAGTTCAAAGTCGAAAAGCATCTTTCGGCTTCGACTGTAGTCGTCAGTATAGTTGCTAGTATTCTCAATGCCTTAGAGCCTTGATTCGTTTTATATGGTCGGAAAACTTTCACATATACTTTACTGTCAAATTTTCGCGTAAACAATCTCGCTAGCTAACAATCACAGACATTTAGGTATAGATATGTGTGAGCGTGTGTGTGTGTAGGGTAGGAAGTAAGACAGACAGAAGAATTAAAGAAAAACACCCATCCGAGCGCTGGTATTGCCAGGCAGGCGACTAACCCTCCACCACCACGGCCGGCTAACTGACAATAGTAAATATAAGACGCCCCGCAGACTACAAACTTTTGATCGGCCGATAGTTTGATAGGTCTTTTAATTACCATGAAGGCGTATGCCAGTGTGCATACTTAGAAGATTTGAAATCGACTGATAATAAAGTGTAATTCGACTAAATTATTCATACTGAGAAAATTCTTCAACATTTTAAGATCAGTTAATCATTCAAAAATAAATCCATTATTTGAAGACAGTTGTATTTTTCAAGGGAAAGGTCACTATATGATTGAATAATAAAATTGAATAATTAAACCGTCCAGTTCCACTAAATGATCGTACGGTAGTTTAGTATGTAATGTGCGAGGGCTCTAAGTTGATGATGTAAACATATATTTAGTGATACAGTCAACAGGCGATGAGAACAGCAACCCTCGCAACCTATAAGCAACTAATATTCGCCATAAGACCAATTCGCAATTAGATTCATTCAAACAAATAATAAAGCAATAATCTTAAATTTTGATTATTCCAAGAAATTTAGGTAGTACCAATTAGAAAAGCCAATATATAATCCAGACACAATCAGTACGAAAAAATATACACATATAAATCTTCGATTCGATAATTTGATTTAAAAAATTAAAAACTATTACAAACAAAAAGTTATGAAGTTATGAGCATTTATCAAGGAAGTGATACCCCTGACTAAAATATTCAATTATTAATACAAATAAACGTTTCAACTTATTGAAGTATACCGAATTTCACAAATTTAGCATAAACCGTTTCGAAAATATTGCGAAAAACCATCTTCAAAATTCGCCTTTAAGAGGTTCTAGTCTCTTTAAGAATGAATGAATGAATGAATCTCTTGATGATGTTAACATAGTTAGTGAAACGCGCGTCAAATTTAAAAAAGTGATTTGATGTATAGTGGTAAATCTTTTCAAGTTCAGAAATAATACGTCTTTTGTAATTATACACCTTTTTGTCGGCTATTTTTTAAATTGGATTTGCATTAAATTTTGCTTAAGAACGAAATTTTGTATGCTGATACATCAAAAATGTTGATAGTGTGTTACGGTAATAAAGCTATGCCAAAAAAAAATGTTTACAAATGGTACAAGGACTGTAGTGATGACAGAAAAACAGTTGAAGATATATCTCATTCAGGAAGAACACTTAGTAACAAAATTTCCAATTTTCGAAAAATCATATCTCGGAAACTAAAAGACATAAAGTATTTTGGCTGCCAGATTATCAATGCGCATGATTTGGAGTATTAAATATACGATAATATAAGCAAGCCTATTCTATTTTTGGTGGTGAATCAAATTTCCAATTTAGTGTTATATTTTTAGTCATACAATTTTTAGTAGAGTTTAGTAGAGAGTGGTATATACGAAATCGAAAATATACTTAACTACTCTATTATAATCTGGCTTAAACTGTCTAAAACCACTGTCACCGAAACAAAAATTGATCTTTTTTTGTCTTAATCAAGATATTAAACTTAAAGAGATGCCAACACATAATTTAGGAATAAAAATTAAAACAAACAGAACATATGAAGTGATCGTGTTTAGCAGGTGAATTTTGAGCGCATTTAAATAAATCATGAGCATATTTAATAAACAAATGTCTAGTCAAATACTTGTACCCAGATTAAATGTATTTCTAATGGGTGTTTCGGTTAATAATGGCGACTTTTTCGCAAAATTTGAGCGTTTATGTCCATAACAAAATAAATTAACCTAATAATCAAAGTATTGGACATCATTAGCTATTACTTTTTCCGATCTTTCAGCTAAAGAATAGATTCCGCGCCAAAAATACTTTTGGATTTTTGAGGCCAACCATTCATCAAGTCAAATTTTCATTTTATCATAAGAGTGTAAGTGTTAAACTCGAACAGATTTACCACTAAACACCAAATCACTTTTTATCTATGTTAGCACCATCAGGAGATGATTAAGGAAAAGATTAAATCATCTCCGGATGATGCTAACATGGTTAGCGAAACGTGCGCCGAGAAATTTCAAAAAGTGATTTGGTGTTTAGTGGTCCACTGTGTGTCCACTAAGTGTTGTTTTAAAAGCCCATGTTGCATCGATCGAAATAAGTAGTAGTCCGAAAGGGGTAAGTCCGGTGAATATGACGGGTGAGGTAGAACGTCCCATTTAACGTTTTCTAAATAGTTTTTACACATTTTGCAACATGGGGCCGAGCATTGTCATGCTGAAAAATGACTTTATCGTGTCTTTGGGCATACTCTAGTAGTTATTCCTTTCTTTCGTAATGCACAGCTCCCCTACTATCTCCTTAAAGCCTTATTTCCATGTATATTGCGTACTGGTTGTGGTGTTGAAGGCTGGTCTGGGTCTACCCATGATTTTTTGCGCTTTGGATTGTCAAAATAGATGCACTTTTCATCACCTGCCACAACACGATGCAAAAAAATATTTCCTTTTCTATCCGGCAAGCAAAATTGCACAAGTAGTTTTTCTCCTTTCAATGGTGGATTGAGCAACATTCAATCCAATTGTTACAACGTATGAGTTAAGTCTTCATGCAATAATGCTTGCAAATCTGCATCTTCAAACTTTTTCGGCTGCCTTAGACACTCCTTGTCTTCTATATCAAAATCGCCACTTTTAATGCGTTTAAACCATCGTTGGTTGGGTTAGAGCATCTTCACCATGAGCTGCATCCAACAATCAATAACTTTCAGCAACAGTTTTCTTCCTATGAAAGAAGGTTATTAAGTTTCCCCGAAAAACGTATTTTTCTGGTACATAATTCGACATATTCAAAGCTATGTTTTTTAATAACTATTAATAAATGACGAACTGACTTTTGATGGCGTATATTTACGCTCAAAAAAGCCATAGACGTCATTAGTCGATGCCAACAATGTATTAGTAAAGCCATCTGTTAGCAAAATCGATACTATTAACCGAAACACCTATTAATGAATACTAATCACAATGAAAACGTAAGATGAGGTTTTAAATAAAAAAAAGCACAAGGTATTTATTTTTTCATCCAAATTAAGTTATTCCCTCTCACTAAAATACAATTATCGCTGCGTATTTTTTCAGTATTCCAAACAGTGGTTTATACAATTGAGAGAAAAGAAGAAAATCAACTGGTGCCATATCTGGTGAATATGGTTTTTGTGGAACCATAATTGTTTGATTTTTAGTAAAAAAGTGGCGAATAATTATTATTGTATACTATGGGCGGGCCTTTATCGTGATACAAAAACTATGAATGGTTT
This sequence comes from Cosmopolites sordidus, assembly GCA_031761425.1. Classification (NCBI taxonomy): domain Eukaryota; kingdom Metazoa; phylum Arthropoda; class Insecta; order Coleoptera; family Curculionidae; genus Cosmopolites; species Cosmopolites sordidus. The sequence continues at coordinate 456,934 of JARFXV010000725.1, read as the reverse complement.
TTCCACCAATCTGGATGTTTTCCAGGAATGTTTACTGTTGATTACTAAACACAAAAATCCACGATTTGTTGGTAATATTTTCTTCGTTCGTTCGTTGGTTAATTTTCGAGAACAAGGTTCATTCTCAAGTTCTTCTCTTCCATCACTGAACTCCTTATATCGCAAAATTATAAGGAAAATTCTCGGACCAAAACTGGCAGAGGAAGGTTACAGACTACATTCTAGAAAGACCACAGAGAGAATGTCCAACGTAGCGGCGGACATAAGAAAAAGAAGGTGGAAATTTCATAGACATATCAGTAGACTTCCACCGACAAAACTAACCAACAGAATTCTTACAGACGTACAAAAAATCAAGTTAAGAGTACCATGGATCGCACAAATCAGAGCTGATCTGGAAAAGGCACAAGTGGGTCCGACAGAGATTGAGGATAGGAGAACGTACAGGAACAAAATACATATGTGAAACGTTGGATCAGAGAGCGAAGTTTTGAGGAGATCGGGGACAAGGTGGACGGAGGGGAGAAAGAGAATTCACGGAGAAAGGATGAGAGAGGTGTGGAGGATCAGAAAGAACACTTGAAAATGAGTCAGAATGCTTTGCGTAATCCAACCGAAGCTATATGCACCTAACCTAATGTACATATATATATATATATATATATATATATATATATATATATATATATATATATATATATATATATATATATATATATATATGTATATAGATAGATAGAAAATCTCAACAATCCACTACATTCATTCGATAATTTTAAGATTGTTTTTTAGTGAATGCACAAAAATGTCACCACAACTAAACAAAATACAATTTGGAAATATCTGATTAAAAAAACCCATGAAACATAAGAAATCTTGCCATTATTTAAAATAGCTAAATTATTATATAAATCATGAAGAATTTTCGTTAAAGTGTTAACATTTTTATGCATCAGTACAAGAAATGTCATTTTTTAAAGAAATTTTAATGCAAAATCTTTGCTCAATAAATGTATCACTTTTAAAAATTTACCGACGAAAATGTTTAACGACTACATAATATTTTTAAACTTAACAAGCGAAATACTACTGAAATATCAGTACAAAGAACGAGAAGAAAGAGATTATATATCTAAATAAAGACTAAAGTAGAAATAAGAAGTAAGTATATATAGAAAATCTCAACAATCCACTACATTCATTCGATAATTTTAAGATTGTTTTTAGTGAATGCACAAAAATGTCACCACAACCAAACAAAATACAATTTGGAAATATCTGATGAAAACCCATGAGAAATAATAAACCTCGAAAAAATCCTGCCATTATTTGCAATAGCTAAATTATTATATAAATCATGAAGAATTTTCGTTAAAGAAAATGAAGAGAACCAATTGATTTCCTCTGGGTCGAGACGCAACAGAAATGTGAATTTTTAGAGGAATTCTAGCGCACAGCATCCTCGATCGTAACGTCCCATCGCACAAATCCATACCCGACTATCAAACCCAAGCCGAAAAAAGCAGCCGACCCCCGATACGACTCAGACCCCTCCCACTACCCCCTACTTACCAATCACACCCCTCCTTTTGTCCCCCACCTACCCGCGTGCGATACCGTCTTGTAATCGACGACCTGGTGTCCCCTCTATCAAGTGTTCGCCTTGTAGCATCCTTTTCGATATCTTGACTCACTCCTTGTCCGAACTTCGGTCATAGCAGGCTGAGCTCAGTCGGCAAGGTTGAAAAACAATTGACTGTACAGTAAACCAAAAAAAAAACAAACACAGCAGTCTGTTGTTTGGTTTGCGGTTCTTACGCGTGTACGGCTCCGCTTCTTCGTTGGTGGTGTGAAGAACTTAATGTGCGAATAATACTTTTGGTGAATTGATCGGTAAAAGTGACATACGTCGATGACAATTATAAATGTGTTTTATATGCGGAAGTGATCAGTGACTGACTCAGAACTGAGATTTATATGGAAAAATTTCTTCGTTCCTGAGGACTGAAGTGATTTTTTTTGTGTTTCTGAACGTTACTTTCTTCGAAATCAAAGGTAAGTTTCGAGAGATATCAACAAGCGATAAAGTCACGAAATTTATGTCAGAACTGTTCTAAAAATAGAGATGCTTAATGAAAAATGTTTAACCATCATCACATTCATCAATATGACACTTAGTATCGCATTAAATTGTCGAGAAATCCGAACAGTTTTGATATTAATACGGCCAGTTCGTCTTCCTAATAAAATATTATGGTCGTTTCGAGAAACAACGAAATAAATTTTGATTTTAGGAATAATTAAAAAATCTCTTGGCCAATGATTATTGGGAATTTCCTATTTTTGTCATTCACGCACGAACAAACATACTAAACCTACAAAATTTCAAAATCTTTCGACCGTAAAGACAACAACTACTCAATCAATATCTATCTAATTTAACACCGACAATCATTACTAAATCAACTGCAGCTGCAATTGACTTTTGAGGATAGACGAATTCTCAGAATCAGGTGCTTGACTATAGATTTTTATTGCGAATTAATAACAGTTTAGGAAGAATCTCTTTAATTGCTGTTAACGATTCAAATTCGACGAAAAAGACAACACTTAAAATACTTTAAAGGGACCGAATCTTCATTTATCAATAATTTTGCTTGATTTTAATTTAAAAGATATATTTTTAAAATAGCAAAAAAATCGAAAAAAATGTTAATATAATGGAGACATCAACATGCAATATGAAAAGAAACCTTATATATATATATATATATATATATATATATATATATATATATATATATATATATATATATATATATATATATATAATTAGTACAAAAAATGAGCCAAGCACTGTTACCATGAAATAAGTGAACAAGAATTTAAAAAGATAGAAAGGAGAATATGCAGCTCCAAAATTACCCAGAGCTGAACAAATATCAAATAGATGAACAGTCATTTGTTCCATTTTTATGATGTAAAAACTACGAATTGTTTTGTCACAAATCTGGATATTTGATCTACAATGTCTCTAGTGTTTAAGCGGCGATTACTCAGTACAAGGTCCTTGATTTTGGTAATGTTTTACTCATTGATTAACGTGGAAAGTCTTCCTGATCAAGATTCGTCATCGACTGCTTCTCTACGATCACTAAAGTCCTTATAATACTTGTCAACATTTCTTTTTGACATAGCTACAGTCATAACCTTTCCTTCACATATTTCATGCAAATCCTTTACTCGATATATTTATCAATTTTAACAAATCGCCGACAAAAAGTTTTTACAATCACAAAGACGCTATAAATTCTAATTTAACAAGCAAAATAATATGACAGTTCTGTCAAGATATCAAAGACAAGACATACCGCGAAAAAGAAAACATTAAAAATATTTTAAAAGGAGAAACTACAATATCAGTTGATGAAGATTCGATTGCAGTATCTCTTACATTAATTTCAAAGATTCTGCTTGCATTTAACGTAAAAGATATTTTCTTGAAATTTCTCGAAGCATTGAAACATGTACAGTTTTAAAAATGATAATATAATGAACATTATAACAGGCGATATAAAAAGAAACCTCAAAGTGTATGTATATATATGAATGACCCAGAATTAAAGAAAGATCAAAAGCAAATTATTCTAGGGGTCAAAAATAAAACAGAATTACAAGCCAATCAAATATATAGACTTTTTTTTACAAATTCAGTTAAAAAATGCCATAATAGAAATACTGAAGAAAGATATCAACAGGCGATGTAGAGAGAAGCCTTTCTCGCCTTTTCACCATCTCAACAAAATTGACCAAGACACCAACCAACAACCAAGATAGCTTAATTTGGAATCTGCACTGATATTGTATATATCTACTAAAAATAAGTCTGAATAATAAAATCCGAAAGTTTAAAAGCATCAAATAACGGCTCAATAAATATCATCACGGCTCATCCGTATATTTATATTCACAAATTTAACAGTAAGCATTAAGCTAAACACCAAATTCACTTACTTAATCGTTTCGCAAGCCGTGTTAGCATCATCAGAAATTGATTCAAGGAATTAGATTGAAACATTTCCCGATGATGGTCACGTGGTTAGCAAAACGCGAGTCGAGAAGTTAAACAAAGCGATTTAGAGTTTAGTGATAAATGTCTTTGAGATTAATGTTTCACAATAAAGATTTCTATAGGACTAAAGAAACAGGGGGATTTAATAAATTCCTCTGAATAACAGTCAAGGAATCGCTGAATTAGATCAGAATAAGGTAAAAAATACAACAAGCAATCATAAAATCACCAGGAGAATTATCTAGAACAAAAATAATTTTAAACTAATCTTGTATGTGTATTACATTTTATGAAGCAGTTGTCCTTTTCTCCAAAAAACCCTAAAAAATAGTTTACATCTCACACCAGAAATTAAAAAAAAATGATTCACAGTAGAATACAAGAATGTATATTTATAGCGAAAAAGTTTATATTTTCCACAAGCAATAAAATATTCGAAGAAAATAATAGAATTCCAAATTTGGCAGTTAGCTGTCCTTATTTGCCAATGCAGCCCGATTATAAATTCTTCCTCTTTTAATTGGAAAATTAATTATTAATTAAAATAAAAATTAAGATAAAACCAGCATAATTAAATGCAAGTAAAATGATCTAAATTATTTTGAAAGACATTCACACAGATTGGCTTACACATATCTTAACACAAATATTAAACACAGCTCAACTCAATCAATTTTAAACCCAGAAGTAATCTAAAAAGGATTGACTCAAAATATTTTTTAAATTATTATTAATATTGTGACCAACTTTTAGTATGTATAAAAATATATTAATAAGACATGTTTAAAGTAGCATCATTCCTTGGATAAACCATAAACAAATATATCTTAAAAATATACTTTAACAAAATAGGCTTATCTAAAATTGTTTTATTATTAAAAGTAATAATTTTCAATAATAATATCAACATTTATTAAAAAAAAAATAAGGACCATATAGGTTTCCAATAAGCGTGTCAGAACCTTGAAACATAATAGCGGCAACACTGTTTCAAATGTAAATGTCACTTATAGAATGCTATGCAAAGTAAATTGTCTCAATTCAGCATGTATAGATACACAATTCAACAGAGTGTAGAAATTAGAATTTGGAAAGCGATACCCACTTAAGGGAAAATCAATTTTTCCGACGACACGTATTTCTGATATAGTTTATATTTACTTCAAGCAATTGTTCTCATTTCTCTAAGAAACTTTTAACAAATATACCCTAACTGGGACGAAATAATGGAATTATAAATCCTTCCTCTTTTAATTGCAAAATTAGTTATTAATTAAACCAAACTAAGATAAAACTAGCATAATTAAATACAAGTGAAATGATCTAAATTATTTTGAAAAAGATTCATAGGATAGATAAATTAGATCGACTTATACATGTCTTACCATGAATATTAAATACAAATCAATCAATTTTAAACCCAAAGATAAAAAACCTAAAAAGGATTGACTCTAAATACTTTAAAAACTATCAGTAATATTGTGACCATCTTAAGATGCTTGACAAAAACATTTAGGATTTATAAAAATATTAATAAGTAATGTTTAAAGTAGCATCATTTCTTGGGTCAACAATGAACAAATAAATCTTTAAGATATAGAAACGTATACGTTAATAAATAGGCTTATATAAAGTTGTTTTATTATGAAGTAGTATTTTTCAATAATATTCTCCATATTTATTTAAAAAAAGAAACGAGAGCCATATAGTTTCCCAATAAGAGTGTTAGAACTTTGAAATGTAATAGCGGCAACACTGTATGAAATGTAAATGTAATTTATAGACTACTGTCTTCAAGTACATTGTGTCAATGCATCATAAAAAATATGCACGATTCAACAGAGTATAGAAATTGGAAAGCGACGCCCATTTTGAAGGAAAATCATCTATTCCGACGAAGCGTTTTTCTTGCTTAATAGGTTCGAGAATAAACATAATTGCACAATGTCGGGCGTTGAAAATCATCAAGTGATTCAGGAGTTATCTATTTATCCTCAGAAATTCACGGTCTGATGTAGTTTTTAGACTAAAGGGCCTTTTTTTTGTTAAGACGATAATGGAAATCGGGTTGCTGTTAATGGTGAACGCTATAGGAATATGCTAACGGAATATATTTGGGGTGAACCAACAATATTGCCAGACCATCGATTTATAGAAAAAAAAGTCTCCCGGACGCGTTATTCCGCAAAACGGTGATGTTAACTGGCCACCAAGATTATACGATCGTTCGCTTTTGGATTATTTTTTGTGGGGTTATGTTATTTCTGTGGTTTACAGGAAAAAACCCCGAACAATTTTTGACCTAAAATTAAACATTCAAAACTAAAAATACACACCGCGATATGTAAGAAAAAGTAATCGAAAATTGGGTGTAAAGGATGAGAGGGACATTTGAACGACATTATTTTCGGAACATAATATCATTAATTGTTCTACAAGATGAAATAAAGTATCAGTAGATATCAGAAATATTAAGTAGCTATAGTTACCATCAAGCCTCATTGTAAAGTTGTAACACTCTTATGGAGACTTAGAAGGGCGACATCGCATATCGCATTGACGCCGCAGCAACGTTGATCGTGGTCGGAAAAGAGACTGGAATATAGACAACCCAATATACCGACACTTAGCGGTATAAGGATATCAAAAACCAAGTGCTTCCATGGCCTGTGTGTATGTATATATATATATATATATATATATATATATATATATATATATATATATATATATATATATATATATATATATATATATATATATATATATATATATTTATTAAAAAAGTTAAAAACATAGAATATACATCCGCGCTCCACGTTGGTGCTTTGTCGTTCCCCCATCCACCATCCAAAGCGCCAGCAAGCTTCTCTCAGGACCAGTTTCTGGCTTTATGCCGTCATCAGCCGGGCTCAAACTGAACGCCTGGAGAACTGGCGCTTTGGATTTTTCTTTGTGTTTAATATCTTTCTCCACAAGCCCACTAAATTATTTTTTGATATATATATATATATATATATATATATATATATATATATATATATATATATATATATATATATATATATATATATATATATATATATAAATATATATATCGAAATTTATGAAAAATACAACATATTTTAGCAAAAAAATACGTGCTTGAAAAGAAATCGAACATCTAATTACTCGATACACAAATGAATTAGATTGTCCATTCCACGAACATTAAGTAAAAAATATCTACAGGCGACGTGAAGAGAAATCTCAATTTTTTTTTCATACCTATAAAAGAAACAAAAAAACCCGTTCAAGATCTCTAAATCTCTCTAAAAAACTAAATTATGTTTCTTATTTGAACATTTTGAAATAAACAAAAATGGGCAACTACAACCTGATCTGAACAAGTTTAAATAATTAAAAACAAAACGACCCCATACAATGATGTATTTTCAATTTCGGGGAAATACTGGACAATTTTCATTTGTACTATTCTCGATTTCCTAAAAAAAATATATCAAATATACTTTAAAATGCACTGAAACAAATATCCTGACAATGTAAACTTATCGCGCTTCATTTTATTACTAATAGATTGCTAAAATGTCGGCATTTTAAAGAAAATCTAAAATAAAACAATACTAGGATGTAAAAAAGTCTTTGCGTGTCTCTATTTATAAATGAAAGATTATACTTCACTCCTCAGAGTTAATATGATTTAAACTTTTCGCTTCGATAAATAAACATTGCTTCTTCAGTATTAAAGGCGAACTAGAGGAGGCAGATGCCGTATCGGTCCGCACAGCTCAGCTCTGGTTCAAAATGTTCCGAAAGGAAGACATAAGTCTTGAAGGTAGTCTCCCGAAGCTGAATTTTTAAGAGTAACTGCGGAGAGAGATCTTAGAACAAGCACAGCTTAGAATAAGCTTTTAGGAGAATTAGGTGAACCGTTTGCGAGGCATAGGAATGATGTCAATGAGCTAATAATATATTCGATATATGAAACAAAACTGATGTGAAGAGTTTGAATAGTTTACAACAAATTATACTTTTACTTCGAAAGTTTGTAGACAGATACCGCTAAAAAGCCAACTAACAAATGCCTTTTAAAATAACAATAAAAATTAACATCTATTTAGTACGAAACAAAAATTTCGAATCATGTTTTCGATGTATCAAAACCAAAATGAAATGAACAACGACTACAAGAAATCTGTACCAAAAATGCTGTCGTTAATAACTCATACTTGTTCACTGAGCCATCTTTATCCTGGGCTAAAATGGTTTTAAGCCAGTTGAATATATTTATAACACTTTCAGGTCCATTATGTACCCACAGGAACTGCCCTTTAATTTCGAAGAAATTTTAAACAAATATTATTTCAAATAACGGAATTAAGTACAGTGAAAAGATATATTTATCTAGCTCTAAGCTAAATATATTAGCGAAAATTGAAATTAAACTATAATAATGAGGCGAACAGGAAGAATAACAAGAAAGCCGTATTAGAAGTGTTGAAATTAATAAACAACAATTATCTGAGACATGAAATAACTTTAAAATAATTGTATTGAGATTTGTCAGTGATAAAAAATACAACGGGACAACCTCGGTTGAACCCTTTAGAGACCCCACCACCAGCAACTTACACGAACTTGCCAGCATGTGTCAACCCCAACCTGGTCGTAAGCCAAATAAAAACTTAACATACTTCACCAATGTTTACGTTGGAAACCTTTTTATGACTTTTTGTTAGGTATATCAAAGGATCTCTTAATTTGATCGTAATATCTAACAGTTGTTCATTGGAAACTATGAATTATTTTAGTGGAACCTTCAGTGAGACACACTAAACTTGAAGAGATGTACCACTAAACACCAAATCAATTTTTTAACTTCTCCGTGCGCGTTTCGCTACCCATGTTAGCATTATCAGGAGAGTTTCTTACCTCACTCGCTTAGTACAAATTGAATAATCTCCTAATGATACTGAAATGGTTAGCAAAACGCACGTTGATAAATTATAAAAAGAATTTTAATGTATAGTAGTCGATCTCTTCGAGATTACAAAAGATTTACAATGAAGCAAATAAGCATTTTTTTTTTCTTTCAGCCAAAAGTAATCCAGAAAAATAAGAAATAATTTAAATCTGAGGTTCAGTAATCTCTTCTTGAGAGCCACACAAATGATCATTTTCATCAAGTTCGCCACCAGAAGCATCTTCAGCTGCATCAATGACGTACTTGTAAAAGTTGAGATTTAGATTGTTGTTTTCCCTCCAATCATTTTTATAGAGTTTGGATCGAAGAGCGCTGACGTCAGTTCTTTTACTTAAATGTACAACATTGTGTTTCTTGTAGATTCCAACCAATAATTCACAGAACCCCCTGAATAAGAATTGTAGTGGTAGCGGTTATTTTAAGAAAAATTCGTTTAGATTGTTCGAATTTGAAATTCCACGATCGCGGTAATTTGAGCACGTTCTCCTTTGCAGATTTCAGTTAAAATTTGGACAACCTCTTCTTGAATTTTTCATCGTTGCGTAATGGGCAAATATTTCTTGGTACTCCTCAGGAAAAAAGAATTGTTTCCCGCCTTTTAATTTATTTTTCACTCACCGAAGAATCGATCTGGTGCGATGAAACTCTGACCAGTTGCTGGGTAAACTATTTCTATCTCGGTGATATTTTCAGGAGAACTGATCAACCATTTTCCTCAGTTTTAGTATTTTATTTGGATTGAGATAATGCTACTTTTGCAACTATTTTATGTTACAATGTTGTAGACTTCAGGTTTCTCTACATACTGGGACAAATATCTAATTTTTGATAAGTAAAATAAGCTTTAAAAGTAACACACCTCAATTACCTAGAATAAAACATTTTAAATTAATTTTGCGTCTCAATTATTTTATTGAAACCTTCGGTGTGAAACACTAATCACTTTTTAAACCTTTCAACGCGCGTTTTGCTAACAGCGTTAGCGAAGCATCTTCAGGACATGATTTAATCGTTAGCATCTTCAGGAAATGATTTAATCTGATAGATTAAGTCATGTCTTGATGATACTAACATGGTTAGCGAAACGAGCGTCGAGAAGTTTTTAAAAATGATTTGATGTTTAGTGATAAATCTCTTTAAGTTTAATTTTGGGTAGTTATTCTTCATCTTCTTCGTATTCTTCTTTGCAGAAGAGTCATTATCTATGCAAACTCATTTCGTTTGAGTACTTTTCGTACTACTTCTTGCCAGAGTTCTCTATTTCGGGCTTCCTTGGTTGCATGTTGGAGAGCTATACCAGTTAGGTCTTTCATTTGATTTGTCCATCTTTTTGGAGGTCTGTCGTGTGATCTAGAACCCTCCCTGCGGTGGTGGTGATCCCTGTACCACCATTACCACTTCTGCGTTCAATGTGGATGAGGAATTTTAGTGTTTGTTCAGAAATAATTTGGAATAGCATTGCGAGTACATTAATTTCTTGAATAACAGACGCGTTTGCAGCACCAAAGTGCAAAAGAATCAACGGGCTTGAAGCCTTGTTTTTTAATGGTCCGTTTCCGCTGGATATTGCCATCATTTTCCCATTTTAAACTGTCAAATCACGAAAATCAAAAGAGGTATACAAGATGGATGATTTTTCGGGGTTTTTCGATTATTTGTCGAATATTCAATATCTGTTCACCTGTCTATCCTCTCCGTGGAGCTAATCCAGCCTGCTCTATGGAGATACGTCATAAGAAGTAGGATTTTTTCTCCAAACCCTTTTTTTGTGTATAGATATAAATACTGAGATTAATAAATGCTCATATAGTTACGAAACAGTTATCTTCACAAACTGTCATTTTCCCGAAAACGCTTTAATTTATTATCGAAACGAAATAAAAGAAAATCTGAATGAAGCCAAAATAAAGTTTAAAAAAAAGACAAAAAAACTGTACTAAAAGTGTTGGTCTTGATAAGTAAGAGTTGTTAAGTTGGACGTAATTATGTTGGACACAAGTGACTTAAAAACAAATTTGTTATTGGGCCAATTTTGAAAATTGATGCCCATTTTAGGCCGAGCGTCTAAAATGCAGCTTCCACGTCGATTATGGAAATTAAGATTAAGCCCGGACTTTCTAACCTGTAAATTATCTAAGGGACAGTGCTGGAAATAACATACTAAAAAAAGTCCCCAATTGACATGGTCTATTTTTTTTGTTCTTCTTTGATAAATTACTCCATGATTTGAGAACAACTTATTCTCTCTTTACTACCATTACCTTTTTGTTGATTATAACAGCCGCTTATTGGGATGCGTTCGAGTTTAAAGCGGTGTAAAAACAGGGTCTCAGACCATTAGCGTTTTACAGTAGCCGTAGCTTATAAAACAACGATTTTGGCTTTACACGTCCGAAATTATAATTTATAGACAATTTAAGATCATCTTGTAATTTTACGACGTCAGTAGATTAAAGATTTATTTTCCCAAAAAAGGATTAGGTTTCTCTAAGGGTAATAAAAACGAAATTAAAGGCTTTTCCTAATTTAATATTCTATCGTGGAATTATTCAAAATTACTTTGTTGTTTGATTGATTTACAATTTTAATTCCACCAATGGCACTGTTATATTGATTTCGGCTCTCTTTTGTTCGATATTCATAACATCGTATCTATAAATCTTTATTATCCATCTCTGTTATAATTGTTTCTTTAAATATTTTAAAATACTAATTTAATCTTCTTTCATATCCATTTTCAATTTTCGTAACTCCAAAAATATTTTCTAGGAACTTTACTCTGAAAATTTGGTAATAATTCACTTACTAAGAACAGAGAGAGAGACATCGAGGACATTGAAAAGAAGGAATGAAAAATCATAAGAAAAATCCTAGGCCCCAAACAAATAAATAGCACAATATACCGACTTCGAGAAAACCAAGAAATTAAACAATACACGGCTATACATAGTGATATGAGAAAAAAAAGACTTAAGTTTTACGGACACATAAAACGGATGAATCCGAGTAGGCTAACTAGACATTAGTTGAATTTTATGAAAATAGGAGTAGAGCTAAAGTAGAAATAATTAAATGGATTGCCGCAATTAAAGAGAACCTAAGATCAGCAAATATTACACAAAGTGAAATTCAGGATAGAGGCTGTTTCAGACACAAGGTTAATGTTTGGAAGGTTAGCCAGAGAGAAAAATGTATTAAGACTGGAACAACTTGGTCTGACGAAAGGAAAAAAGCTCATAGCGAAATAATTAAATTAGTATGGGCGCAAAGGAAGGCTAACAACAACAAACGCCTCTAATTGTACTTCGCCTGGTCCACCAGTGCCCATACGTGAATAATAATAATAATATATATATATATATATATATATATATATATATATATATATATATATATATATATATATATATATATATATATATATATATATATAAACAAGGAAATTGGGTTCCATATGAACTGAAGCCGAGACGTTGAACACCTATTTTGCATGAGAGAAATGCTGCTTGGCATAAAGGCATAAAAAAAAGGATTTTTTGCATCGGATAGTCACTGATGATGAAAAATGGATCCACTACGATAACTCAAAGAAGAGAAAATCATGGGAACCACCTGGCCATGCTTCAACATCGGCAGCCAAACCGAATATTCACGGAAAAAAACTCACGCTGTATATTTGATGGGATCAGCTTGGTGATCCCATCAAATTGTATTATGAGTTGCTCAAATTGAGCGAAAATATTACTGGAGCTCTATACCGAACACAATTAATGAGCTTGAGCCGAGCACTCAAAAAAAACCGCGCCCATTACTACTTCAGACACGACAAAATTATTCTCCTACATGATAATGCTCGTCCGTATGTTGCAGCGCCGGTCAAAACCTATTTGGAAACGCTTAATTGGGAAGCGCTACCCCACCCACTATATTCACAAGACATTGTCCCTTCTGATTGTCACTTGTTCCGGTCGGTGACACATGATATGTCTCAGCAGCGTTTTACATCAAATCAAGGTACCAAAAGTAGGGTCGATTCGCGTCAAAAGATAAAGTGTTCTTTCGACTTAGTATCCGAATAGTACCAGAAATATGGAAAAAAGTAGTGGCTAGTGATGAACAATATTTTGAATAAAACGTAATGTGTCGTTCTTTTACAATAAATTCATAATTTTTAATAATAGAAAATTCATAATAGAAAATGGCAGAATATTATTTGTAAATCTTACATATATATATATATATATATATATATATATATATATATATATATATATATATATATATATATATATATATATATATATATATATGTTTATATATATATATATATATATATATATATATATATATATATATATATATATATATGTTTATATATATATATATATATATATGTTTATATATATATATATATATATATATGTTTATATATATATATATATATATATATATATATATATATATATATATATATATATATATGTTTATATATTTATATAATAAATAATATATAATTTATTATTTACTTATGTCATTATATACATAACGTAAATTATCAATATCATTTATAAAATTAATGGTATTATTAACAAATTTATAAAATGTATAAAAAAAACAATATGTAAATAAATGTATCAAATCAAAGTTAAAAATATGTCAATTGGAAATTAAACAAAAAATTTCATATTTTATATAAAAAATTAAAAGAATTGTACTGTTATAAAAATAATTGACCGACAATCCCAAAGAAAATTAAAATATTAAAGGGTCAGTAAAATACATATAATAATAATATATACAGGGTGTTTGGTGCATCGTTTGACAAACTAAAATGACCGATAGCATGGGTTTTTTGCTAGCGTCCGTAAAGCATTATTGGGCCCACAGGTTTTTTTTATGTTAATTTTTAAATCTTTTTTTATGAAAATGTACAGCAAACAAAAAAGTCAGCATTGAAACTTGAATTAAAAAAAAGTTATTGGTATATCCTGTAAAGTATATATTTTTTATTTTAATGTGCGTGTGAGTGGGGTTCTATGAAAATCAAGATTACATGCAACCGACATCCAGTTTTTTTTATGGACACATTTGATAGAAAACGGAGGAAATTTATTTGTGCACCTTTTATTATAATAAAAATTCCGTGTTTAGTTTTTTATTTGATACATTAATTCAACATACAATAGTGTAACGAATATTTCATCGAAATTATATATCTTAGAAATTTGAGCTCCTGTACAAAAATGAACCACATTTGAATTTAGGACAACAAATTCGTATGAAATCAGTTCCAAACCAACTGTTGGCCTGAGTAATCCTTTGTTTATAAATAAAGGAAAAATCGCAAATAATTCTGAAACAATCTGGTAATATCAATGAGTAAGCTATAAGAGCTTTGTTCATAAAATCAAAATATAGAACACCCTACACGATAATAAAAACTCGAAATTGCGATTCTTAAACGTATTAATAACGGAAATCGGTCATTTCGCTGCTTTCGAATATGAAACGACGTAAAAAAAATTCCCAGGAATTATTTACACTTTACAATAACTGTAGTTAATAACGAAATTAAAATTTATGGACAATTTAGGATCATACCGTAATTTGGGACACCTAGATTTAAAACTAATTATTCCCCAAAAGGCATTAGCTATCTGTAGAAGATATAAAAACGATTTTAGAGGATTATCCGAGCTTAATAAACCTTTTTTGATTTACACAAATTGCCTTTTTTGTTGCTTTATGGATTTAGACTTTACGTGGGCAGTGATTTTATCAGTGTCTCAACCGTTCTTGAAATCTCTCATAAAATTAAAAATATAGTCCACCGTACACGTAATAAAAACCCCTTATCCATATAAAATAGTGAACGATTCATAATTTTTAATCGGTTTGGATTTTATGGAGATGAAAATATTACTGAAATATTAACCATAAAAATTCAGGTCAATCGCTAATAAAAATTCAATAAATCGCTTTTAAATTTTTCGTGAGCAATACTATAAAGCACATTAAAATAAAACAAGACATTTTAAGAAAATGGTGCTCCAAAATCGTATTTGGCTAAATAATAATTTTCCCGAAGTATGGATATGTTGGTTAGGGCCAGGACCTAGCCACCCTGTTTACCAGACCTGGACCCCTCTCGATTTTTTCGTCTGGGGGGTATTTAAAGAGTTATTAAAGGCCCTTTCACACTATCCAACTCCACGCCACGCCACACAATTATACTCAGCCACAAAGCTTCCACTCGAGATCAACAGCAGGCGGGCGCCACATGCACGGGCATGCGCCAAAATTCTCTTTTTTTTCCTGCGCCTTCTTAACCTTCGAAAGACAATTAAACTCATGCCAGCCAACTCTTCAGTCGAATAGTGCATGACGATGGCAGAAACAAACTGAACAGAAAAGTCTCACTTTTCAAGTGGATAAGATGTTGACGGAAAGTGTGAAATGACGAGTGGTATGGTGTGGCGTTGCGTGGCGTGGACAAGTGTGAAAGGGACCAATATGTTGACCACATGTGGTGTGGAGTGACGGCGTGGATAGTGTGAAAAGGTCTATGTTTTAAATTCTGTATTTAAGATGTAAAGTCGAAACGCGTGTGAAGATTTGCGGGGTAATCCAATTTTATTTCGCAACGCCGTTGTGCGAGGTGTCAGAAATGTGTTGAAGTTGAAGGAATGCACTTTGAACAATACTTGTAATTTGTGGTTCATCTTAATTAAAAAATATGTCTAATACAATTTTTTTTTTATTTGGATGCGTTTTATAATGTTGCTCACGATTAAAAGCGATTTACTCGAAAACCGTGCATCTTATTCAGGCGAACTAAGAGTACTTCTTAGTATACCAAGAGTACTTCTTAAATAAAAATTAGAAAAAGTATAAAAATGGGCAATTATTACCTTGGAACCCTCATTATGTTACGCCCCTGATTGATTTTTTTTAATTTAAAATACAAAGGTCGTTTCAGCGCCTAAGGTTTACAATACACACCAAATTTCATAATTTTATTTTAAACGGTTTCGAAAATATTTGTGAAAAAGCATGTTCAGAATGCCTCCCATTTGAGGCTCCCTTATAACTCCCTCATTCAACTAAGATATATTCACACTAATGTGTGTATGCCTTTTATATGCTAGGTAGATTCATTTTAGAAAATTAATATTGTCTAAAAAACAACGTAAAAATGATATTTAAATAAAATATTTTTGACGAGTAACTCCATCTTCATGATGAGACTAGAAACTTTTCAAACTACCCTCGTAAACCATTAAAACTTAAAATAAGCAAAACTAACAAGAATAGCATAAAATGTAAACGGTATTATTTTCAAAATATAAAGAACAATTCGTATGCAAACTTGCCCACTTGTAAAAAATAGAGGTAAACATTCAATTTTATTATAAACTAGAAAAAACTTCATTGTTGAAAGACCCCATATAATACCCGGAATAAAAATAAATTTTAAAGTTGCTAGTGAAAGCTATTTTGATATTTTTCTAAATATATAATGAAAATAAACGAAATGGGAGAACAGTTTTATGTGAATCGGTGAAAACGGTGTATGATAATCTTTAGCTCGTAATACTGCACCTACGTCGTGTCACTCCATTTTACGACAGTTAAAATCATCTTTACGGCCGTTTTCGGGGCAAACGATTTTCAGGAATTCCAAACGAAATCAAAACCGCGAACGAAATTTTAAGCGGAATACATTTCGGGGACGGAAATTCTCCGACCGTGCCGGTCGACGATAATGATTTATTTAAACAAAAAGCGAAGGATTTACGCGAGAATATTAATTAGATATTTAAATTTTTACTGGAATTTGCGAGACTGTTTTTGTGACGTTCGCTTGAAACGTGCAAACGTTCTAATATTTTAATTTTGTCATGGTTAATTCCGACGATTCACAATTTTAAAAATTAGTTCACGTCAGTTCGAAGGTCGTTGGAAACATTCTGGACTTGACAAAGAAAACTCAATTTTTTAAAAATTATTTATCAACAGAAGCACCTTGCAATTTAATACACTTAATTTCAGACCAACAACGTTCCTAAACTCAAAGAGACTACTTATTTAAAATCACTTATTTACACTGCTCGACGCACATTTCGATAGCCATGTGAGCATCAGATAATAATATAAGTAATTAAGATAATAATAAGCGTAATTTGTTTGATATACGATCCCACAGAATTAGTCCTATAATTCTTCTCAATACTCCCATCTTACAGGCATGTATT
Organism: Cosmopolites sordidus; assembly: GCA_031761425.1. NCBI lineage: Eukaryota > Metazoa > Arthropoda > Insecta > Coleoptera > Curculionidae > Cosmopolites > Cosmopolites sordidus. Next base: position 439,623 of record JARFXV010000725.1, on the reverse strand, counting down.
CTTCCTCTCTAATGTTCATTTAGCTTCGACATTTCGGAGCCATATGTCAAAGTTGGGATGCACAGTGCACTATGAACTCTAATCTTAGTCTCTGTTTTCATTTCTCTCTTGTTAAATACTTTCTTACTTAGCGAATAATATAATCTGGTGTTGGTTTTTAATCTGATTTCTATTTCTGTTTCCATTTTCCCCTATATCTATTCCTAAGTATTTAAATTGTTTAACTTGTTCCAGCTCTGTGTTTTCTAATCTAGTTCCTATCTTGTGTTTTCTCGATACCACCATTATTTTTGTTTTACTTCGATTTATTGCCAGTTGACTTTTGCCCAGCTCCTCATACCGTACATTTAAGTTGTACTGTAGATCTTTTTCTCTTTTCGCAAGCAGTACTATATGATCCGCAAACGTCAAATGGTAAATTTCTACCCATTCTAGATTGAAATATCCTCAAGTTGTTTTCTTTATTTTGTTACACTTCTTAATTATCGCGCCTATTACTATGTTAAACAGAGAGGGGCTTAATGTGTTCCCCCTATCTCACTCCAGATGCAGTTGTAAACCTTTGGGACTTTATTTTTTGTTAGGACAGAGTTTGTAGTTTCCGAGTACAGATTTATGATACTTCTAATTATTTCCTTATTTACTTTATATTTATCCAGTATTGTCCAAATCTGCCTTCTATTTACTGAGTCGAATGTCTTTGAAATATCTATAAAACATACCTATATGGTTTCATCTGTCTCTATTGTTCTCTCAATTAATTGCTGTAATACAATTACTGCATCGTTTACTCCGCTGCCTGGCCTAAATCTGTATCTCTGTCAGTCAGTATTTGTCAGTCCACCAGTATTTTATTTCCTCTCAGTATTTTATTCACTAACTGAAGTAAAATTATTTTTCATGTTTCTCCCATATATTTTATCATTTCATTAGTTACTTTGTCATATCCTGGCGCTTTGCCAATCTTTGCCCTCCCCATTGCTCTCTCCATCAGCATCCATCTTTATAGGCTATGTGCTCATAATTTCATTGTTCATTTCTATATTACTTTCCTCACCTTCCCGTTTTAACTCCAACAATTGCTCCAAGTGTTTTTTCCATCTTTGCATTATTTTCTCGTCGTTGATCAACAATTCCTTATTTTTATTTCTAATATCGGTAATTTCGTTTGTGTTATTCTTTCTATTAGATTAGATTTTCTTCGATCGAAAAAAACACGAAAATCAAAATAACGATTGGCTACGTTTGAAGTTGTTAAAAACATGCATGACGTTTGTGATGACATAAACAGTCGATGAGAAAAATAACCCTCATAATAATTAACGATTACCAGGCGTGGCGGTTAATAATTCTTACTTTTTCCTTAAAAAAAAATGTTTATTTTGGGAAAATAAAAAATGGTTTATTTTAAGTAACTGCACATTTTCCCCATCTCTCTGGTAATTTGTGGATGCCCTCCCAGAAAAACAGTACATTATTTGACGTGGTCCAGTCATTTTTCGACATCTCCGTAATTGTTGAAGTGTATCATGGAAAGCGCGTTAGAAGTCTGGTGAATAAGGCGGATGGGACAAGAGCTCCCAGCCAAGTAAAGAAATGGTGTCTCTGACCGTTTTCGCTGTGTGTGATGGGGCGTTGTTGGGCTACAAAATCACCTTTCAGTGTTTTGAAGCCCCTTCTGGTTAATTTTCAATCAATGCATGGTTTGAATTGATCTTCTGTTGACGGTAGCGAACGGTATTAACTGCTTGACCTGGTTTCAGAAGCTCATGGTACACGACACACTTCTGATCCCACTGATCCCACCAAATGCATAGCATTGTCTTCTTTCCAAAGCGATTCGGTCTTACAGTTGATGTTGATGGTTGTCCTGAGACAAGCTATGATTTTCTGTGTTTTGAGTTCTCAAAATATATACATTTTCCATCTCTGGTCATGATCCGAAGCAAAGAGGTCTTTCTTTCATACCGCGAAAGCAAAACTTCGCATACCGTTTTTCGCTTTTCTATTTATCTGTCGTTCAGTTGATGTGGTACCCATATTTCGGCCTTCTGGATCTTTCCTATAGCATGCAGACGACCATTTCAGGTCCGCAAATTAATAAAGTTATTCCCCCACCAACTTTCGTATGAGGGTCTCAGCGGAACACGGTTCCTGCCACCCTACTCGCTTTACAAGCAAATAACCCCTTCTCCGAGCTTGTGGAGCAACTAATGGGACAACTGGTGAGCCAATTCCAGGCCCACCGCCCTCCAAACACTCCATGGAGGGCCACAAAACTAAGTCCGTGTTCGTCTCCCCAATCTCGGTTTTTTCAGCCTGCGTAAGACCCAGGAAGTGACCGCCATCAAAGTTCCTATGTCCCAAATGGCGGACTGACAGCGCCCGCTGGCCGCGGCCTGGCATTTGGTCGCGGACTCGTTAATTTTACGATAAAGACAAAAGTCTAAATTTCTAATTAACCTCCACGAAGTTTTCCTGGACTTGGAGAAAACAATCTAATTCTTCGACGAACTCTACCTTTTCACAGGAAAGTTCGACACTCCAAGGGGTGGAAATACACCCCCAAAAAAAGGGAAAAGCCAGTATCTGTTTCGGGTTAGTTAATTCTAAGAGGGTAGGGACCGAAAGGCCAGCCCAAAACCAGGGTGAGAAAGCAGTTTCTAACCAGGAGAGAGAAGCATCCAAGCTTAACTGATGAGTTCTTAGAAAACAAAACTGGTCTCGAAATGTGGATGAATTTCTCCTCCTAGTAATCGAACGAGACATAGTTCTTCTAATCGTACTATCTGTATTTAAAAATACAGTTAATTATAATATAAAAATATTTAGTTTCCACCGAGACCGATTAGCAATCAAACCCATTCAATCGAATGTAACAGTCCCAGATTTCGATTACTCGAATAAGCGTAGGTGATACCAGTTACAAAAACCCATTTCAATCTCATTCCAATCATCCCATTCAATTCTAAACCGTTGTTTCAGCGAGCTTTTCACACCGCTTTCGGTCTCCGATCATAAATATTGATCGCGATCAATCGACAAATTGATGCAATTGAGATATTTATTCCGTTGCACGTAGAGAGCACATTTTCACTTCGTCCTCCTCTTCTTCTTCTTCTTCTTATAATTGCGTCAAATTGAAAATGTCAATAGGTCTATTTGTACTGTAAGAAAGCAACAACTTTCGAACTGAGTCGTCTTCAGTTTTAATTTAGTTTTATGTTTGTCGAGTTAATATGGTGCTAAATAACTTGTGCCGATGTTATAGGTCAGATTCGTTCGTTATTCGACTTTCTTAAATCATAAGGAACATCTTCGACGGCTTTCGAACGGAATTGGGTTGTGTGCGATACGAATATTTGATAACGGTCTTGTTCTATAGAAATTCAGGAGAATCTTTGTTCGATAATTACACTATAAATTATGTTTTGTAAAATGAGAATTGAAACTTTTATGGTGCATTTCGACCATTGTATTGAAGTGGTAGAACGTTTTACGATTAACGCTTGTGAAAAATGATATTCTATCTCGTTAAAGTCAGTGATTGTTGGAATGCAAGAATTTTTGATTTTGTTGTCACAGCCATTATCAACTATTTGAAAATTTACTTATCACCTTGTGGGTCCCTTTGAAGGGCCTGCCAATGGAGTTAGTTTATCTAGCTTTAATATTATTTGCACAAATTTATAACGGGTCTTGCAAATTGAGCGGTTTTTTTAAATTCTTAAATGAAACACATAATTTGCGTTGATGTTAAAAAACTTTTTATCGATAATTGAGGCATATTGTATGACACTGGCGATTCGTGAGTTTGAAATATGAAGGTTCTGCATAGCAGCAGACGATTTATAAAATACATCTGACCAAAATTAAAAATAAGAAATATAAACTTACCAGATTTAGTAAGCAAGTAAAAGTCCCTACAATTCAATGTGACGAAATATATGTAATTTTATATATAATTTTTTGGTATTTCTTCACTTCTTGTAGCTCCACTCTTTTGTCAAAATTTAATGACATTTTGGCATAACCGTATCTCTATCTCACCAATGACTCGAATAATTTCATCCTTTAATTCAAGAATCGATTGTGGATTGTTCTCAAAGACATGACTTTTCACATAACCCCAAATAAAATAGACCAACGATGCCAAATAACATTTTCCGCGAAAAAAACATTAAAAAAATTATTAAATCACCCATTGAAAAGCTGTAATAAGAATTATCATTTTAACCAAATGGTATAAAAGCATATTTGGCAAATATACATACATCATCCATACATTACATCATCTAAAATGCCAATTAACGCCCTGGCATGTTATTTCAAAATCGGAACAAACATTATATCAGTGTATTTCAATAGGTGAATTTAATTTCCATTTAAAACCAAAACAGTTTTTTTTTGGTTTTGATATTTTATACGCAAATATCACGATATGCTTCTGGTACTCTCCAAAATTCCAAAGAGAACAGGCGTATTTGCAAGCCGCTTCTAACTCGACAAACATTTATCCACATTTTTCAAAGACTTTTGGATACGGTTAATGTGGTTCCAGAATTTCAAGAATGTGGGCGGCAGCGAGAAATCGGTACTGAAGTGGAAGAACAAATTTTAGAGTTTGTTCTTCCAGAACTTTTCGAATTGTTGCCTCTGTTCTTCCAGAAGTTTCCCATTGGATTGCACTTAGAACACTAAAAGAACAATTACTCCACCCTTATCATGTGCAAAGAGAGCAAGCACTCTTACCCGCTATTTTGTTACCCAGGCATATTGTGAATGGTTTATTGACGAAAGCCAAAGGAATCATAATATTTTATCTATATATTTTTGTTCAATATTTTATCAACCGACGCAGCTTCTTTCAACGAGGAATGGCATTTAAAATTTTCATAACTTCAACAGCTGTGAAAACAAAGAAAATCCTCATGTAATCTATAGACTGGAGTAGTGGGAGATCAGTTTATAGGGCTATTTGTTTTACCCCAAAGATTGAATGGGGAGGACTATTTAATTTTTTTAAGAAATAAATTGCCAATTTTTTTTTAAATGTTTCATTGACCCAAAATGGGGTTTGAATATGTATTATTTACATGATGGCACCCCAGCACATATAAATATTTCGGTTCTCGAGTTCTTAGACATTAATTTTGAAAACAGCTAAATATGAAGAATTGGACCAACCCAATCATTAGCTTACAAGATCTCCTGATCTAAATCCTTTAGATTTTTATGTTGGGGTAAACTGATTAAAATGTGGTATGTACCAGCCTTGTTAGACTCAATTTGGATGAAGATGCAATTTAAAATAATGAAATCAAAAATATATTAAAAAGTTGAAACGTCCTTTGTCTAAATGTATTCAATTACAAGGACACTACGTTGAAATACGTTTCTTAGGTTGCCTACATTACGACGCGATGTAGCCCGCCTTTATGGCTATATACAGTGCGTCCATTCAGTGCTCGTCCGGGATAATGTGATTAAAACGAAATACCTGGCATTTATAATGAAATATTATTCGAAGTATTATACTCTCGCTTCGATACATTTGTTACATCGATTCAATAGTGATTCAAATGCGTGGTCCACTCATTTTGTGGAATACCGTCCAAAGCACGCATCGAAGCTGTTTGGATGGTCTGAATGTCTTCAAAAAAACATAATTTCAACTTTGGAAACAAGGAGAAGTCACAAGGAGCTAAATCTGGTGAATATGGTGGGTGTTTGTTCACACAAACTTGGTTTAGGGTAAAAAATTGACGCACAATTAACGATGTGCGTTACATTATCGTGCAACAAACTCCAGCTGTCTTGATCGCGACATTCTGGCCGAATGCGACGAGTTATGTGCATCAATCGTTTCAGAACTTCTAAGTAGTACTTCCCAGTGACAGTTTGACCAGTTGGAACAAACTCTTTGTGAATGATGCCTTTGCTAGCGAAGAAAATAATGAACATTATTGTTATGAAAAGAGTTTTTCATGTTTTTTTGCCTGTGGTGAGTTTTTCGACTTTCAATCCGCACTTTGGCGCTTAGTTTCTGGATCGTATTGAAAGAATGTTTCATCCCCCGTAACAAATTGATTTCAGAAAGTTTGGATTATTTCTGACGGCTGCGACGACCTCTCTGGAATGATCGACACGAAGTGATTTCTGCTCCTCCGTCAACGTGTGTGGAACAAACTTTGCACACAGCTTTGTTTTACTCAAATCCTCATGAAGAATGAATAGAATCATTTCTTTGCCGATGTTCAAAGCATATCCCATCATTCTTACAAATTTGCTACAAAATCGCGAACTTTTTCGATCATTTCGGAAGTGCAAACTGAAATTAGATCCCGTCACGTTCGTCATCCACTAGCGACACTCTGCCCTTCAGAAAACGTTTATGCAACAGAAAAACATTTGTTCTGCTTAAACAATCATCGCTGTATCAACCGGAATGTTTCCGACGCAGTTTTACCGCGTTAAATTTAATAACAGCTCTTTGTTCCATTCTTTCATTTGTACATGAAATTTTTTTGACTTGTTAAGACGTCATAAAATCAACGAATGGCAACCATCCGTTCCTATGGTACAGGAACGGATGGAAGATTCTAGATCACGCCACGGATCTCCAAAAAGATGGACAGGCGAAATTAAAAACCAACCTGGTTCATCTCTCCAATATGCAACCAAGGAAGATACAAATAGAGAACGACGACGAGAAGTAATCCGAAAATAACGTTAACCAAATGAGTTTCTATAACTTACATCTCTTCCGTAAAGAGTACGAAGACGAAGAAGAGATATTAAAAATAAGGTAGAATAATTAACTACGTTGGACAGAGCCAATGCCCTATAATTTTTAACTTGTTAAGTACGCTTAACTGACCTTACCACCGACTGTTGTCCCAATTCAATATTTATAGTGAAACGATTGTGTAAGAATATACGTATGTTATTAGTACAAAAACTCGAATCGAAGAATGATAATGACAAAATTAAACAAGCGACTCTGAAATAGAAACATCCAATAAATCTTCTATATTTTCCCATGATCTCCATTCCAATTAAATATCCTAATATTGACCATAATAATTTTTAAATCGTGTAAATATATGACGTTTCCATGGTGTGATATAAAAATATAACTGTTAATGACTAAATACTCTCTTTAAATAAAATGTAGGACACCAAATTTGGTTTTTATACTTATAATGATGATGACAGTGATACCTTCATCGTTCGGGTACACTATAAAGACGTATTGTTTCAACTAAACCATGGGATAAGACACGGAAAACCATATTTAGAAGCGTCCGATGACAATGAAAATAATTAATGAATATCTGTTGAAAAATCAGGTTGTATGTGAACATCTGCAAAAATCCGATGCGTTAACATTAAGAACAAATAAAGTAGAAAAGCCGGAGAACATCGCTTTGAAAAAAGTGTGCTACGAAAATAGATTTAGTTTGAAGTAAACATTAGCGAGAATTGGGTTTTAGTTATGGAATAGGTTTGAGATTAGATAAACAAACACCGTTTAGAAAGTAAAACATCACGACGAAGGTGTGGTTCCCACAGGTGGACGCAATATGTCCGAATAAAAACCAGAACAGAAAAAAACATTGCATTTCTACGAAAAGCGATGAATCTTTCTTGTGATGATTAAAACTAAAAAAAATAACAATTATAAAAACCATCAAAGCTATCAAAAAGCACTGTTAATAATCCCCTGATGATTGTTAACTTTGTTATCGAAATACGGAAGGAGGTAACAGTAAAATGTTTTTATGTGCAATGGAATATAGAGCAAAAAAAGGCGTATCAAAAACTTTATTCAAACTTTATACAAGCAATACACAGTATATCATTGGTATACAGGGGAATGTGACCAGGTCCAGTATTAATAATTTTAAGTTACTGGTACTTGAAGATTCGCGCTCAAATATAAAACCAATTATTTCGTTTTAGCATAAACATGGCGAACAATTATTGTTAATCAAGTGCTAGATGCAAATTTATTAAAGTATAGTGGTAGCTTCATGTTTTCAACTACGCTGATGCAGTATATGATTCGCCTCTGGATAAAGAAAATATTGCTCCTATGCAGAGAGTGGAGAATTCTCGTCTTCGGTATATATATATATATATATATATATATATATATATATATATATATATATATATATATATATATATATATATATATATACATATATATATATATATATACATATATATATATATATATATATATATATATATATATATATATATATATATATATATATATATATATATATATATATATATATATATACATATATATATATATACATATATATATATATATATATATATATATATATATATATATATATATATATATATATATATATATATATATATATTGACCGACTAACGTACCGAACCGATGTCCATATTTTGAATCTTAGGTTTACGAGCCTAATATCGCCTCACTCACATCGATTACAAATTTTTAAGAGATCGTTTACGTATAATATTTATAAACTTTACAACCATGTTTCGCGCAAACTGAAGTAATTATCACCGGACTCGTTTAAATATCGCTATAAAATGAACATGGAATAATGTATCCTCCAGCATCAAAAATTAAAAAGTATAAAGGGCTAGAAATGGAGAAATGGATTGTTAGGTTTCTTTCTTCTGTTTGTGAGGAGATGGTGTTTTTTTAAATTATTTTTAAAATAATTTTTTGTCTCCGTCCCTGTTATTGATTACTCAATTATTCATACTATATTGATCAATAAATTACAAGACATAAGTAAAAATTATAGACAAACTTTATATACTCGGTTATTTTTAATATGTTTGAATTAAAAAAAAAACTGGAACTGGACTAGATCTTTTTTAATTGCTTTTAGTTCAATTTTGCGTATCATTAATGGATGTGTGTGTGTATAATAATGGATTTATATTTTATTATAATTATTATAATTGTATTATTGTATATTTATCATTGATACAGAAATAAACTTATTATTATTATTATTATATTACTGTTTTCATATTTTAGGCAAATTAAGTTCTGGTTATTTACTAATATTTATTTACAAATTCATGTACCAACCATGATACTCATTAGGAATCACTCCAGTTTGACAAAGTTTAATTTAATTAAGACATCCTTCTTATTTTTGGATATTGGCAATGGTTCTGAATAGCATTTTTTCAAATCTGTTTCATTTTTTCAAATCTGTTTTCAAATCCCATACTTTTCCTTTTACATTTTGAACTTTCCTAGTCATAATTGTATCTGAACATTATTAAATTATTTGTTTTCTTCTCATATCCGTAATTGTTTGATCTTCAACCATTCTACTTTTTGACCATTTTCCTCTCGACGTGTATTTTTTAGTGTTGACTTGCTGAGTTGTTTTAGGCCAACAAAATCATTAAAGGTCAGCTGGTTAACGCTATAAACATCAGAAATTTTATTATTTCCTCTCTTGGATCTTGCTATTGTCATAATTGTTTTTCAATCATTCATACATATCATACATACATACAATCATTCAAACACAGGGATGTATCTTTTGGCTCATTCTATCGCACTATGCATCGAATCTGTCTCCATTTGTGACCTTTAATCTTTTTCTAAAAAGTGTTGTGTTATAATTTCGACAGGCAAAAGGGCAACGATAAATAAGAGAGCAGCTACGTATTGACTATGGTTTTGTAGGCTGTATGTGTCGAAGACTGATACATCTTTAACTGTACCTGGTAAAGCATTTAATTGTAAAAAAATTAAAATCTCGAAAACTTGGACATTGGACCACATAAAATACAATGAGACCTGAATTATGAACTACTAAAAAATTTAGAACATTTAATGGAGTTAGACAAGGAGGTATATATACTAAGCCCGATACTTTTCACAATAGTTATGATCGAAATATCCAGTGATATCATGACCAAGAGTTTTAGATGGCTCGAACATGATATATTGAAAAACCTACTACAAGGGTTGCTATTTATGTATCCGGAATAATAAATAAAAACAAATATTTATCATTGAAAATGGCTTTATTGTGTTTGAAATATTCTCCGCAATGATCGATACACTTTTGCATACGTTTAAACCAATTTTCATAATACTTTTTCCATTCCGATTGAGGTATCCCCAAAACATGCATCGTTGCATCGCATGCGTCACGGACGGGAACAAAAAGAGAAAAATGGGTGCCAAATCAGGACTGTCCGGCGGATGACCCATCAATTCAATGTTTTGACCGGTCAAATATTGAATTGTTCGGTTCGATGTGTGAGAGTTCGCATTGTCATGGTAAAGAATGATCCCGCGTCGCTGGTTGTTTTTTTCTTATTTCTTCAAAGACTTCTGGCAAACAAATGGTTGTGTATCATTCAGAATTGACCGTTCTACTATTATCTACTGGCACTGTAGCCACATGCCCATTTATTCCAAAAAAAATAGGCAACCATTTGCTTCGACTTGCACGAACACCTTTTGTTGGGTTTGGCTCATTTTGAAAGACCCATACCCATACCCACAATTGTATTTTTTGAGCATTTCTTTGTACCAATCAACACGAGCCTTTTTTGACTTTTGACCTATAGTCAAATTATGCGAAATATACGATGTATATGTGAGATGGCGTCTAGATATATAAATATCAATCTTCGTATACGCAGATGATCTTATACTGGTGTCACAGTAAAGATGAACTGCAAAGAGAAATATATCTGAATATAAAATAAGAATCAACTTTAATAAGTCGAAAATCAAGACAATAATCAGGCAAACAAATTAAAGTAGATAAACACAAAGTCAGTTCAACAGAGATTCTAAAATATTTCGGGGTAGTTTCGGAGAACAGTCGCAACATTGAGGTAGACATAAATAACATAATTATGGTAACATCCAAATTATGTAATGCACTGAAATCGGCATCCCTGAAGAAAAGAGAATTCAATAAAAACAGCAAGTAAATGATTCTATAAAATGGTCTTTATCCCAACTCTGATATACGGAGGTCAGTCATGGATACTAGACCAAATAATTAAAATCCAAAATAACAGTTATGAAAATGAAGATTATAAGAACGTTTGTGGGAGCATCAAGTACAGATCGATTAAAGAAATTCAGATATAAAAACTAAACTGGAAATGGAACCGATTCTCCAAATATTTTAAGAAAGATAACTCACGGTCACTCGTACGGTCACTCGGGTAAGAATAAAGTAGGAAATAAAAAGGATTTGGGAGAAAAACAGGGAAGCGAAAAGAAACCTCGGGTTACCTCGCAATCCCAAGAAAAGCTGTAACCAGGAAGTAGGAAAAATTATAGAATCAAAGGGAATGATATTAAACGAGTTAAGAACAAAAGCAAAAAAGGATGGAAAAGAATCCAAAATCCCGATAATTAGCGGTATAAGGGATATCTGACATTGATGAAGCCGATCGAACTGGACCAGATAGACGTTTCTGTTGATGTTGAATTGTTTTTTGCTACAGTCTGTGTCATAAGAAAACATACGCAATATTTTTTTAATACAAAAATATTTATTTCTAGCTTTTTTTATATGAAAGTACGTCACAACTGGCACGGTGCAATCTTTAATAAGCCGAATAATCACCATGATTCTCAAGTATAGCCTCACAACTTCTGGGCATACTTTCGACCAGTTTTTCCGCCTTTCCGACAGACAGAGAGCGCCAAATTATCCGAATATTGCGTGCCAGCTGCTTCACATCGTATACCTGCTCATACAACTCGATCCACTTCGAAACGAAACTTTTTAGCTTTCAATTACTTTGGCAGCCAATGAAAACGATAATGTCGATCCTTTTGGGTGTTTGCAAAGGAAAACTACCTCGAAACACTTCCACTTTAAGATTTCGAGAGACACTGAAATGAATCCATGTTTGCGCCGTAGCCCTCTGATGGTACAATCACATCGCGAGAAAGAGACATAAATATCTCTGGAACTATCCAAAAAAAAGCATACACTATCTTCTGACACTGTATTTTTGTCTGGAATTAAACACTGCTAACGTTCATCTGGAGAACCCAATAAAAAATGATTCAATATAATTCAATTAATTCATATAATTCAATTAATTCATATAATTCAATTAATTCATATAATTCAATTATTCATATAATTCAATTCGGAATTCAATACAAATTTTGAAAAAATTCCACGACTGCCAAAAGTGTCTGATTGTCGCAAACCGATGGTCGATGTCTTCCTGATTTATCCTCCAAGCTCAGGTGATTTGAAGCAGGCAAACCGTTCCTTATAATGTCTCTCTTACTGATTATCTTCTTACCAAAAAGTGAGTTGAAATCGTGGAACGACTGTGACCCTTTCCATTCTTTTGCGAAGATAATTAACATTAAGCACCATGAGAGATTACAAACATAAAGTCGCAAAAGGACCAAGAGATTAATAGCGACTATAAATCTGATTTCTTCTTCTTTCGCGAAGTGAATATAATGTTCGCACACCAAATTATTCATCAATAGATTCTCCTTGAAGAGCTATACAATCATTCCAAGACTTTTCTAACATGTTTACACCTTTTTTATAGAATGATTGCTGTTTGCCTTCAAAATATCCTTCAGTTTCGACAATTACCTCTTCACTGGAGCGAAATGTCTGTAGAGCGAGCATTTTTTAAGATCTGAGAACAGAAAATAGTCACTGGGGGGCAGATCTGAAGAATACAGTGGATGAGGACATCATTCGAAGTGTAATTCATGCAATTTAGCAAACGTTGCTAACGATTTGTGACATGGTGCATTGTATTGACAATACAGTTTTTTTTTCATTTGCAGGCTATTAATGGTTTTGCCTTTCTCGAGATAATCAATGAATAATAGTCCCTGCGCATCCCAAAATACAGAGGCCTTGCCTGCCGATAGTTGTGTTTTTGGTCGCATTGGACGGCTTTCGCCGGTTGCTGTCCACCCAACTAACTGCCGATTTGATTCCGGAGTGTAGTGATAGGTCTATATTATCATCTATGTTTCATTAAGCTCCAAACGTTCATCAGAATCATCAATACGTTGTCGTATTTGGTGCGTAGTGAGCAAACTCGGTACCCATTTCGATAGCAATTTACGCATTCCCAAATGTTCATGCAAAATGAAACACTTCCTTTCGATATCTTCATAATATCAGCTATCTCCTGCGGCTTTACTTTGCGGTTTGGCGAAATAATTTTGCGAATTTTTCTAATGTTATCTGGTCTAACCACCTCATTTTAGACGTCCGGAGCGTTCAGCACCATATCAAACAATCATGGTTGATTTTCCTGGGACAGAGTCCGGGTAATGTTCATGTTCCCCCACAATGTCCGAGTTAATCACGCCATTGTTTTGCTTCAACAGTATTTTTCTTAATTAATAAAGCAATGTTTAATCAACACACGAAATTATTTTGTTCCATTGTTTTGAAAATATCAAAAGTAGCGTCACTTAAAGCACTCAGACACATAACGCTTGAAGGTTGGCACAAAGGATTTTTCGAAAGTGACGCCATTTATATGTCAAACCGTCAACTTATCGGTCGATATGTTAGAAGAATATTTTTAAGAAAAAAAAATAACAAAATGCAATTAATATAAGCAAACAATACGCAAAAATATATCTCGGATAATTATCCATCGACCTAACACAGCTAAATAATATATTTAGATCATTCAGTTTCTACATTATGTTCTTGTTGTTCGTAATTAAATTTTGAGAAAGAGAAAAAGCACTCTTGGCAAAAATTAACGATGAAAAAGAGACAGGAGGCAACGAACAGGTCACCATAGAAAGCTGCCAACATAGAATCACCCACCATAAACGTCCGCCATAAAATTTATGTATTATTTTGTTATATTTTATTAGTGTAAGCATTAAACATCTTTTCAGTTCGTCCGAGTCTATCTGTGTGTGTGCCGTTTTTTTTTCTTTCTTCTTCTTCGTTCGTCTTTCTCGGGCATTAGCTCACACACCACAAAATTTACTGTAGCCATTAAAATCGCTGCTTTTGTAAAGCAGCCGTGCTTAAAAACCTTTTTCATAGTCGGAGTTGATTTTATACTCGGTTCTTCCTTATTGGTCGAGGAAACATTGTTACAATTTAGTCAGCCGCTTGTCAGAAAATCTTAATAAGATATGCACTATTAGACACTAAACGTAAAAACTTCCTAGAAGACTAAACATAGACGGTTTTACATATTATTGGTATTTTTATTGCAAATGTGAAACGTATATTTATCAAAATATTTGCAAAGTGTACCAGTTTTTTGCTGTAAGAAGGTGGTTTCCTTCCAAGTAATCCTTCTCACTGCAATACACTCATTCCAAAGTTCTTTTTTCCAGTCTTCGAAACAATCTTTAGATTCAACTTCTGGTTTTTCCTTCAAAACGGACAGGAAAAAGTCACGCGGTGTCATATCTAGTAAATATGGTGCTTGTAAGGTGATACCAGGTATGGCGGTAAATAATTTTTATTTTTTTTAAGATATGGCGCTAGAAACAAGAACCGGTTCACAGTCCAATCGCTTCGGCCATTTGGTTGCTATCTTTCAAAATGCCATTGATGTATAAACGATTTCGAGTTAGGGTCACATTTTTTTCGTGTGGTAAACATGTCGAGTTTCGAGCTAAATATAAAGTATTTACGGCACGTACTGCTTTTCTGTTCAGTCAAAAAAAACACGAGTGAAAGCCGTCATATACTTGTGGAAATTTACGGTGATAATACTTCAACGCAAGAAGTTTATGGGCGTTAGTTTGGACGATTCAAAAGTGGTGATTTCGATTTGAAAGACAAAAAACCGAACCAAAAAAATTGAAGATACCGAACTGCAAGCATTGTAGAAAGAAGGTAATATCCAAACTCAGCAACAAATGGCGGGGTGATTAAATGTTGGATGCCGATCCATTTGTGATCATCTGAATTCCATGGAAAAGATCCGAATAGCAGAAAAATGGGTACCACGTCAGTTGAACAACAGAGAGACGGAAAAGCGAAAAAAGGTGTGCGAAGTTTTGATTTCCCGACATGAAAGAAAGACTTTTTGCATCGGATTGTAACTGAAGACGAAAAATGGATATATTTCGCGAACCCAAACCGCAGCAAATCATGGGCCGACCCAAAACAACCGTCAACATCGACCGCGAGACCGAATCGCGTGGAATAGAAGACACTGCTGTGTATTTGGTGAGCTTCTGAAACCAGGTGACACAGTTAATACTGTACGCTAATGTCAACAATTGATCAATTTGAACCATGCATTAATCGAGAAGCGGCCAGAATGGGCTACAAGACACGGAAAAGTGATTGTGCAGCACGACAAAAGCCCGTCAGACATAGCAAAAGGGGTACAATGCCTAGAACTGGCTGGGAACTCTTGCCCCATCCGCCACGTTTACTAGACTTGGCCCCTTCCGACTACCATTTGTTTTTATCGATGTCCCACCCATTTTACGATTTACGGTACGGTTTTTCTGGCGTTTTCCTTTTGGTTAAACAGGAAAAGCGGTACGTGCCATACATACTCTTCATTTCGCTTGAAATTCGACATGTTTATCACACGAAAAATATGACGCTTACTCGAAATCGTTTAGACATCAATGGGGTTTTGAAAGGTACTGTTATAGCAACAAAATGACATAAGAGATTAAACCGTGACCCGACCCATGTTTACTACCTGGTATATTTGTATATTTCACTAAAATGATTGTTGAATTTCAACAAATAGATAATAACAAAAAGACAAAAAAAAAGAACAACAAAAAGATAATAAAAAATATCCGAATTTATCTAAAGATTGTACCATAAAAACTTCAAATTTAACATTTTTTTAAGAACAATTAACGCTTATAAATAGCACTCGAGTTTATAACTAAAAATAGACAAAAAAAACACAATATAGAACGGTGCTAAACCATCACTGCCACACTAATTTCCAGTTAATTAACATGGAATCGAGATGATCGTCGGCCGTTCTCAAAGAGATCCAGATCAAAATATCGGATGCGGTTTGATTGATGGTTTGGGACCCGAAGCAGCGCTAAATGCTGCCTTCCTCGACGCGTCAAGCCTCAATTCAACACCTTCGATGGCCGATCTGGTTCCCAGATAGCACCATTTCATCTCAAGCCGGTATCGGGTCTCATTACGTGGTAGGTGGGTACCCATTTTACCATTCGATACCTGTCGCTAGTTCTGCTCAACGCTAACAGTAACGTTAACGCTATTTTGTTATTGTTATTTTGGTTCTCTTGATCTAAATATACATATTCTGTCAAAAAAGTACAGAGAATTGGTCAATAAAACACAAAATGTTTATTATTTATCCAAATTTATTGTATCGCCTTCAAAGTAGGCCCCTTCCGAAATAATACACTTATATCAACGAATAATCCAATTGTTAAAACATTTTTTAGTGTGGTAATTTGAGTTTTGGAAAGAGAAAAAAGTCGGCCGTAGCCATATCAGGTGAATATGGTGGTTGTTCGATGGTGTTTGTTGAGTTTTTGGCCAGAAATTCGTTCACAATGATAGCCTTGTGAGATGATGCATTATCGTGATGCAAAATCCAAGAGTTTTCTTTCCACAAATTTGTCCTTTTTCGACGAAATTGCTCTTTCAAATGCCGCATAACGCTCAGATATTTTTTATTTACCGCCTGACCTTCTGGCAAGAATTCCGAGTGCACAACACCGCGATAATCAAAGAGAACAGTCGGCATTACCTTAAGTTTTGATCGACTTTGACGTTGTTTTTGTTTGGTGTCGGCTCAGTTGGCAGGCGCCATTCCGAAGCTTGTTGACTGGTTTGTATCTCAAACTCGTATAACCATGTCTCATTACCAGTTACAATGCGTTTTATGAATATGGGGTCGGAATTGACACGTTCTAGCATGTCTTCAGCGAACTTTACGCGATTGAGCTTCTGAAAAAAATTTAGGTCTTTCGGTACTAGTCGAGCGGCATCGCTTTTCATGTCCACATAATCGCTTAAAATGGTACGAATTGATTCGTGAGACACATAAGGTTCAGCGGCATCTCTCTTAAACTGAAATGACGATTTTCAGTCAGCATTTCCTTCACTTTAAGAGATATTAGCCCTCGTTGAAGACCTTGATGGCCGACCAGACCGAGGCAAATCTTCCACCACATCTCGACAGCTTCTGAATGCACTGCACCACTCATATGCACCTGTTTTTGATAAAGTCGATTCACCGTGAGCCTTCTGTAACATTTTCAGCGACTCGGCACACGAAAGTCCATTTGCAATTCAAAACTTTAGACAAATTCTTTGTTCGATGTTTTTATCCATTGTAAACTGACAAAATCGAGCACCGTAAACAAACTAAATGACAGGTGACGTTCAAACTCCGCGTAAGTATAGAGGACAGTTCTGACTTCTGACAATCTGAATAATTCTGACAATCCTTTTAAGCGGGCTTCAAATAATGAATTCCCGGTACTTTATTGACAGAATGTATATACCAATGTACAATCAAACAGTAAGATGAGTTCATTATCGTGATACAAAATCCACAAATTTAAACAATTTTTTTGAACGGAATACTTAATATGCGATGACTCTGTACAATATCCTTAATTTTGCTAATGTTTTCTTCGTTGGTTAACGTTGGTTGGAAATTCTTCATAAAGGTCTTCATGTTCAAATGCTTCTTTAAAATCACTGAAGTTCAAATTTTTTTAGCATTTTTAATGGAGCAGCATGAGAAATTTCCATTCTTATACCAAATTTAATGCAAATTCTTCGCTCAATAAATGTTTCCCTTTTAAAATATCTAACATATACTTTCAGCAGTCACAAAAGACGCTATAATTTCTAACTTAACAAGCCAAATTATATGAAACGTATATCACATATCGACAGCTATACCAACATAAAAAACAAATGTTTGTATCGACACAATGTGCGCGGATTTTTATCATCAGGAACTGATTCATTTTAGACACTTTACGAAATATACCTTACAGTACCTAATTATACCTTACAGTACATAAGTAATCGATTGTTAGTTCAAGCTTATGGTGAACATGCTCTCACCTTAAAAACTTGTGAACGATGAGCGGAACAAGGAGCGTCCAGGACAGTCGAGAAAGTTTGAAGATGCAAATTTACAAGCATTATTGGATGAAGACTCAACTCATACGTTGAAACAACTGGCAGAAGCATTGAATGTTGTTCAATCCACCAGTTCCAAAAGTCTACACGCATTGGGAACGATACAGAAGGAAGGAAAATGGGTTCCATATGAATTGGACGGAAGGAGACACTGAAATGCTAAAAACCACTGATAAATTTTGTTTACCAGACAGAAAAGAAAAAGTTTTTTTCATCGAGTCGAGGCAGGTGATGAAAAGTGGATCTATTTTGACAGCACAAACTAAAAAAATCATGGGTAGGCCCGGGCCACCCTTCAACATCACACCCAGTGCGCTATATACATGGAAAGAAGGTTTTGCTGTGTATTTGGTGGGATAATAGAGGAGCTGTGATCTTACGAACTGCTGAAACCTGGTGAAACGATTACTTGCGATCGATACCGATAGCAGTTGTTAAAACTGAACCGAACATTGAAAAAAACGACCAGAATATGTCTAAAGGCACCATAAAATCATTTTTCAACATTAAAATGCTCGGCCCCATGTTGCAATATGGGTAAAAAACTATTTGGAAAACGTTAAATGGGACGTCCTACTCCACCCGCCGTTATACCTGACTTAACCCCTTAGGACTACCACTTATATAATGAATAGAATATGCGCGGAATCCGTTATTTGAGAGAAAGATGGGAAAAAGTAATAACTAACAATGGTCAATACTTTGATTATCAAGGAAATTCATTTTGCTATGGATATAAAATAAAGTGAAACTTCTTAAATATTAATTACACAACGCGCGGTACCTTAGCTGTTCATATAGCGTCTGATGCGTACATCTACAACGCGCGTATTCGCGAAACTATATTATTCTATCCCTTTGTATCGTTGTGTATACGTCCCTATCTTTTGCTACACTCCCGTGGGGTCGGAATGTATGGGCTCACTTTCTCCTTCTCTCTACATTATATCTTTCTTCTCTCTCATGTAACGAAATGTGCCCAAACGTGACGCGTCCTTGAAATTTCGTCCAATTAACGATTATCGAATCGCCGCTTAAGCAGTTTCATTCAAAAATCTGTTTCCTTACTTTATTTACGCATACCAAAGAAAAAAAAATCAAATTTTATAATGTCTAAACAATCTATATGGATGCTGGACAGCAGAAGTGTTTACGGCGATCCAAAGGATCATCAAATCGATCTAAAGGATCATCATCAAATTGAGCGATTTTTTAAATTTCTGATTGAGGGAAAGAGAGAGAATTTTAAAATTAAAATAGCATCGGCAGCAGAGGCCATTTAGTGACAAACAAATTAAGTTATGCACAATAATAAGACAAAACGGATGTAAGGCAAAGAATACAGAGTAGAACATATTGTCAGATTACTGAGTAAATAATTGTAATAAATATTAAATAAACGAAAAATAAGCATGTGATAATGAAATGAATCTAAATTATATACGAACAAAATTTTGCTAAATTTTTTAATTAAACACCGAATTTGAATTAAACACTGGAATAATTTCATCCCTTAGTTTAGGAATCGATTTTAGATTGTACTTATAGACTTGTTTTTTCACGTAACCCTCAGAAAATAACCCAACGGTGTCAAATCGCATTTTAAAATAAAACTACAATTTTATACGATTTTTACTGAATTATATTATTCTGATACGTTTCGACAACACAGTAGCTTCATCAGACTGAAATACTAATTATGGTTACAATATTCCTTGAAAATACTTTATTGTTTTATGACACTGAAACTACCTGGAATTTATTTTTATTGCGTCTGACTCGATTATAGCCCACACTATTTTACAGATGGAAAAATGTGTTAAATTACAAGTTTAATAAAGGTGAATTGTTTGTTTCTATTTGTTGATTTAACATTATATTTGAACCTTTTAATGTATTAATTCCTAACGATTCCAACAACGACAGTTTGTTATTTTTATTATCTGCATGTAGTATGCTAAAATTATCATCGAACTTATGGCCATTACGTAGCAGGTGTTCCGAATAAACGGAATCAGTTCTTTAAATGTAAAAATGTAGTCTTATTTTAAAGCAATCTATAATGGATTTTCTTCAACTGAAAGTTGAAACCGTCAATTATCCAAAGAAAATAGCCCAACGGTGTCCAATCACATGATCTTGTAGACCAATTAACATCACCATTTCTTGCAATAACCCGTCCAAGAAAATTTTCTCTCAATAAATCAATTGTTTTATTAACAGAGTGAGGTCTAGGCCATTCTGTTGGAACCACATATCCTCCAGATCGATATTATTCAATTCAGCACACAAAAATCATCTCACGATAACGAACAGCAGCATTCTAAAAAAAATGTGGCCTAATTACACCTCCCGACCACAATGCACACCAAACAGTGACTCGTTTAGGTAGTAAAGGTTTTTCATGAATCGTGGATTCTCCTCATCCCAAATGGGGCAATTTTGTTTATTAACATAACCACTAATTTCAAAATGTGCTTTTTGCGAAAGATCATCTGTTGGTTCTTTGATCCAATTAACAAATGCACAACGTTTTGAAGCATCCAGTGGCTTTAGTTCTTGTGTTATTTGAACCGTATATGCCTTCAGAGCTAAATTCTTTCATAAAATACGCGATATTGTGTGATAATGAAATTAATCTAAATTATATACGAATAAAATTTTACTCAACTTTTGGAATGAAACACCGCATTTACGTTAATTAAAAAAAAACATTTTTATTGATAATTGAATCAGAGTGTATGACATTTAAACACGAACGACAATGTCTACCAAATTACCACCTCTTGCACCGCAGACGTCCAGTCTTTTGTCAACATTTTGGATAACATTTTGGCATAATCGTGACTCTATCTTACCACTAAAATAATTTCATTCTTTAGTTCAGGAATCGATTTTGGATTGCACTTATATAGACCTGGCTTTTCGAATAACTCCAAAGAAAATAGCCCAACGGTGTCAAATCGCATTTTAAAATAAAACTACAGTTTTAAACGATTTTCACTGAATTATATTATTCTAATATGTTTCGACAACACAGTAGCTTCTTCAGATGTTAGTATGAACTGAAATACTAATTACGATTACAATATTCCTTAAAAATACTTTATTGTTTTATGACACTGAAACTACCTGAAATTAATTTTTATTGCGTCTGACTCGATTATAGCCCACACTATTTTACAGATGGAAAAAAGTGTTAAATTACAAGTTTAATAAAGGTGAATTGTTTGTTTCTATTTGTTCATTTAACATTATATTTGACCCTTTTAATGTACTAATTTCTAACGATTCCAACAACCACAGTTTGTTATTTTTATTATCTGCATGTAGTATTCTAAAATTATCATCGAACTTATGATCATTACTTAGCAGGTAGTCCGAATAAACGGAATCAGTTCTTTAACTATAAAAGTGTAGTCTTATTTCAAAGCAAACTATAATGGGTTTTCTTCAAGCGAACGTTGAAACCGTCAATTATCCAAAAAAAATAGCCCAACGGTGTCCAATCACATGATCTTGTAGACCAATTAACATCACCATTTCTTGCAATAATCCGCCCAAGAAAATGTTCTCTCAATAAATCAATTATTTTATTAACAGATTGAGGTCTAGGCCAATATCAGCACATAAAAATCATCGAACGATAACGAACTGCAGCATTCTGAAAGAAATGTGGCCCAATTACACCTCCCGACCACAATGCACATCAAACAGTGCCTCATTTAGGTAGTAAAGGTTTTTCAACAACATGGATTCTCCTCACCCCAAATGCGCCAATTTTGTTCATTAACATATCCACTAATTTAAAAATGTGCTTAATCTGAACAAATGACTTCTTGCGAAATATCAACTGTTTGTTCTTTGATCCAATTAACAAATGCAGAACGTTTTGAAGGATCCAGTGGCTTTAGTCCCGGTGTTATTTAAACCTATATACCTTCAGAGCTAAATTCTATCATAACATACGCGATATTGTAGATTAACTGAGTCTAATTTGTTGTGAACGTCGACTAATGAAAATTACTGGATCTTCAGCAACACTTTCAAGTACCAAATCAATATGCTGTTGTGAACGACCACTACGACTATATATTACTTTTCTTTTATCTTCCACCAAACCAGTTTCATTGAAATGTTGGAACAATTCGATTGATAGTGCTTTTAGATCGACGACTGTGTAAACCGCAACTATCGAATAATTTTCTAAAAACATTTTTCACTGAATGCCAATTTTCATAAAATAATTTAACAATTTTAACGCGTTGCCGTATTGGATACGACTCCATTTTTATAAATGTCATACATTACACTTCTGAAATGAGACTAGACGTAAGCAAATTCACAACGCCATCTGTGTTTTATTCTAGAATTAAAAAAACTGCTAAGTTTGAAAAACCGATTACAAAAGGCGGCACTCCTCCTCCATAACTATATTATAGAAGTTATGGAAACGAGTGGTCACCGATCCATGTAAAAAATATAGATCTAGACACCCCTGGGGAGGGAGGGGGGTTAATGGCACTGGATCGGCTGTCAAGCCATAGAGGAGAAAAAAAAACATAAAAATCTGTCTCTTTATTTTATTTAGACACCTTATATATATCAAAGAAAAACTATCAAAGTTTACAATGTCTAAACCATCAGGATGTATGCTGGACAACAGAAAAATGTTTACCGTGATGTACTTACAGGTGTGTTAATTACAGCTTCAGTAAATTAATCGTTATATTCAACAAAAAAAGCTAATCAGATTATCCTTAATTTTTAACAGTTTAAAAACCACTAATCTGACCCACGTTACGCTAAAACCCGCGATCGATGCCTATGAAAAAAGCACAACACAATTTCGCCGATGTATTATCTTCGCGAATGCTTCTAAAAAGGAAGGAGAAGACGATGAAGAAAAAACGCACGGATATTTCGCCAATTCGTCATGGTTAAAGCCAGGACGAAGATTCAGCGCCGATTCTAAAACCATCCACATGGAAAGATGGAAACGAGATGACGACCGAGGATATATTTCCCATAAAATAACCTTAAACTATAAGAAAAGATGAAGAAATCAAAATAAGCGGCGTAAGAGCGAACGGGAAAAAATAAATTAAGGTTATGGTATATTAAAAAATATTCAGTCAAGGTGGTATTAATAAAAATTACAAAAATCGTGATTCCCATATTATTTATTACACCATTAACACCTTCGATATGTCTTAATACTTGTCGGTTTTTTTCTTCTTCATGTTCACATTCGAAACTGGAGACTTTTCTGACTTGTCCTCTTGTCTATATGGTGAAGGATATATTTATTACTTACTAAAACCAAACATCAATCTTGGACGTCATTAATATGTTAATAATTCCGATAGAACATCAAAATTTGGTCCTTCGAGCACGATGGCGCAATAAATTGTTGCAGTGATAATGTTTTTATTAACATCAAAGAAAGATGATACTGTTACGAAAACCTTGACGTTTGATTTCTTTTTTTCTCGTTCTTGGTAAAAATTAGCATAGATATACGGTATAAAGAACCGTATTTATTTATTGCTAGTGTTTGTAGGCGGATACGGTACCATAAGAAATTTCTTTTCTGTTGAATGATTAAGAAAAAAACAATTTTGTTCCTTAATGTCTTTCGTAGTAGATTGGGCGTAGTTTTATGTTACTGCTAGAAAATAACATCATCATAACGATGCAATTAATATGTTAAATATATTTTGAAGTGAAATTTCTATTTTAAAAGCATTGGAACCATCTTCATCTCGGCCAGTCTCCGATGATACTTTCCATTAATTTTTTGGGATTTGGTCCTCCCGCATACCCCTATCTCAATCCTTGGGTTAAAAAACTCTTTCAAGTCCTGGTTTGTTGATGTCTCCCATCTGTCTTCAATTATTTTACCTCCAAATATCCTTCATGGTGCCTTTCTCTCCTATACTCCCAACATTCACTCATCTGTCACTTCATATACATATCGTAGTTTTATACATTTTTATCTTTCCTATCCTTCCATATCCTCCTACAACTAAATTTTAGAGGTTAAAAAAAATTGATCTAAGAGAAGGCACAGGGTTCTGATGGACTGTCGAGCCATTAAGAAAAATATTGCGAAATATAAAATATCAATTTAAAGAAGTGGAAGAAATCAATAATTTGATAAGTTTCTGATGATGCTAATATAGTATAATATAGAATATAGTATAATATAGAAACGAAACGTCCATCAAGTGACATTAATCAATCAATTTGGTCTATTCTGGTGCAGAAAAACTTCAATATACAGGGTTATCCATTTCGTTGTTCTGAAAATACAGTTCTATATTTTAACACCTGTTAAACTTAAATGTCATTCAATGTGTGATTTGTTTAGTTGTCATTTTACAGTAATATGGATCGTTTAACCACTAAACACTGCGTTCAAATTGTTAAAAGTTGTTAGAACAATGGCGATTTTGCTGTAGCCACGTTTCGCGCCTTACGAGCAGAATGTGGTCGCCATAATCGTCCTTCAGAGCGCACAATTTCAAACGCAGTCAAGAAATTTGAGAATATTGGATCTGTTACGAATATGATAAGACATGTGCATCATCGTATGGAGAATATCGCTTCTGTTAGTGAAAGTGGCCTGAAGACCCAAATTTATCGATTCCTCGGCGTTCACAGTCTGTCAGCTTGTCTTACGGCACATTATGGCATATTTTGCATTTGGACTTTGGCATCTTTATCCTCACAAAGTTCAACTCAAGCAAGAATTATAGCCCGCCGACCATGCAATGCGCCAAGCATGCGCCTGTGTCCTTCAACATCCTCCGTATTCATATTATATTCATTTATCTCCGTGTAATTGTTTGGTGATGGTCACGAAACTCAAACTTGCCATGAAAGAAACGTGTTTTTAACAGTTTTACACAAGTCCAGGAAGCTTGAACGTGCCCAACGGTGTACTGATGCGGAGGACATGTATTTTGATAAAAAGAATAGACTTTTGTCAAAATAACTTATTGTTTTTTTATTTAAACAGTTCCGTTATTTTGCCAACATAATGTGTACATGTCAGTGCCTTAGCTCTGAAATAAAAGAAATAAATCTAGTACTAGTGAAATAAACTCCAAACATCAATGGAGTCTTGCAAACCTATTTATAGAAACATTTTTGAGAAACTCATAGGACATTAATTCTTCTTTTGAAACCTTTGGTATGATATACTAAATTCAAATATATTTACCACAAAACACCAAATCCCTTTTATTTATTCAATTTCTCCACACACCTTTCGCAAGTGTATATCTTCATCGACAAAATAACTTTACCCTTGAATAACTTTGGGAGGAGTAAATTTTACGAAAAATGTTAAGATACCTTTTTTTTGTAGCGCATTCAATTTCCTTTAAGAATATGTATTGTAATTTTTCGAATATTGGTTTGTTTATTAGTTAAAAAATTTTAAATTTGAAAAGCAAAATTGTAAATACAGATTAATGTTTAAGGCCCGATTACATGGAAACGGCTTGTTTGATGTAAATATATAATGAGACTTTTTATTATGGAGAATTCAATTCCCTGCAAGAATATGTATTGCTCAAATTGATGGTTTAGGAGTTTTGGCCGAAAAATACGATTGCTATTAAAAAAGCTAAAGTCGCGATGGTACACTTAATATCAGTATTAAGGGCTCTAACTTTCACAATATTTTTTTTTGTCATCAAAAATAATATTTTCTTTCTCTTTCTAATTAGTCTAATATATATATATATATATATATATATATATATATATATATATATATATATATATATATATATATATATATATATATATATATATACAGTCTGGGCCAAAAAAATTGACATTTTTTTGTGAAAGGGATACCGAAAATATTATTTATGGTACAAATGACTTGGTGGACCACGCGAAGTACAATTGGAGGCGTTTGTTGTTAGCCTTCCTTTGCGCCCATACAAATTTCATTCTTTCGCTATGAACATTTTTTCTTTCGTCAGACCAAGTTGTTCCAGTCTTCTTACATTTTTCTCTCTGGCCAACCTTCCAAACGTCAACCTTTTATCTGAAACAACCTCTATCCTGAATTTCACTTTGTGTGATATTTGCTGATCTTAGGTCCTCTTTAATTGCCGCAATATATTTAATTATTTCTACATTAGCTCTACTCCTATTTTCATAAAATTCGACTATCTGTCTAGTTAGCCTACTCGGATTCATCCATTTTATGTGTCCGTAAAACTTAAGTCTTCTTTTTCTCATATCGCTATGTATATCTGTGTATTGTTTGATTTCTTGGTTTTCTCGATGTCGGTATGTTGTGTTATTTATTTTTTTTGGGGCCTAAGATTTTTCTTATGATTTTTCTTTCCTTCTTTTCAACGTCCTCGATGTCTCTGTTTTTATTCAAAATGAGCGGTTCTGCCCCATATAGACATTCTGGCTTAATAACTGTGTTGTAATGTCTCAGTTTTGTGTTTTTAGATATGCATTTTTTTTGTAAATATTTTGTGTAAGTCTCAATACAGTTTCCATTTTTTGACATCTACCCTTACTGGCCGCTTTTTCCAACCCATTTTCCATGATTATTTCACCCAAATATTCGAATTGAGAGACTCGTCTGATGTTACCATATTTTGTTTTTAGAAATGGTGTTCTTAGTCTGTTGTAGGTCATGACACTTTTTTTCACGCCAGTCCTGTATTATTTTTTCTAGAACACAGTTAAATGAGAGTGTCGAGAGTCCATCCCCTTGTCTCACCCCCATTTTAATTTCGAAGGGCTCTGAGATGTCACTCATGAATTTAACTTTTGACCTTGTGTTAGTTAATGTTGCTTTAATAATTGCCAGCGTTTTCAGATCTAGTTCTTGTTCTTTCAAGATTTGGAATAAAGATTCGCGGTCAATAGAATCATATCATTTTTTGAAATCCACAAATGTACAGACAAGATTTTTATTGTACAGTTTTTGATGGCGGAGGATCAACTTTAGATTTAGGATCGAAAACCTGCTTGACATTCATCAATTTTAGGTTATAATTGTCCCTATGCTCTCTAGTAGACATTGAGATATAATCTTGTAACAAACTGAGAGAAGAAATATCCCTCTGTAGTTCCTCTGTAGTCCAATCTTCCGAAATACATTCGGTTCGCCAAACTTCTTGTAAAATTTTGATTATTTCCGTGATTGTACCCGGACCAGCGGATTTGAAAAGTTCAGCAGTGATTCCATCTTCACCAGAAGCTTTGTTATTTTTAAGTCGCTTGATTTGCCTAATTATTTCATCTTCATTCGGTGATAATGAATCTGGATTTGTTTGTTTAGAGTTTAATGTTGGTAATTTGTTTAAGGGCTCAGGACAGTTTAGTAGTTGTTTAAAATATTTCGCAAGTTCTTTGCAATTGTCTTGGTTATTTAGAGCTATTTGTCCGTTTTCCTTTTAAAAGCAAAGACTTTGGGGTGGATAGCCTGTTAATTTAGTTTTAAATGTTTTATAAAAGTTTCGGGTGTTATTTTTTTGGAAATCTCTTTCTATTTCATTAAGTTGATTATTTCATATTTTCTTTTAGTTTGTCTAATAAGCTTCGATGTTTCTTTTCTTACGTCCAAAAAGATGTTATAATTTATAGCTGTTTTTTGACTGTTTCAATCTGTCCATGCTTTACTTCGGCTTGCTCGCAAACTTCATCCAACCATGGATGTTTTCTACGTTTTTGTAAAGGGACCAACTCTAAGGCTGTTTTAATAATTTTTTGTTTCAATTCTTGCCAGTTCTGTGCTGGTTCTTTATCAAGCTCTTCTGTTTGGGTTGGTTTTATTTTCGGAGGGTCGAACTTTGGTATTAGCAGTCTCCTTTGAATAAGTTTTCGAGGTTTTAAACTAAGTTTGATTCTAGTCAAGTAATTATCCATATATATATATATATATATATATATATATATATATATATATATATATATATATATATATAAAAACGCGACCAATATATTTCCAAAGCAGTAATTAAAAAAGTATCTGTGTTTACATTATCCATTAAACCAAGATGACCCAATTATCCAAAATTAATTTAAAAAACAAGAAGGAATTCCCACTGATATCATGTTAAAATCTCCGACATGAGTGACAGGTTAACGTTACATAACCTTAAAGAGTTGCTCGACCGATTTGCCGCTAGATTTTTTTTCTCTTTTTCTCCCTCTCGCTCACTCTTCAAAACCATTCTCGAAATGCAACTTACACGAGAATGATTAATCTATCTTAAGATATTTAATTTCATTAAACGCCATTACTTTAATATATGTTCCCATATTCGTGGATCTTTTGACCTTCGGAACGGTACGACCCCTTCAATTACACACTTGTACATGGGAATATTTTCAGGCTTATACAGAGGCCAATCAAAAGTAATCTATTTTGTATTGGTATCGAAATACTAATTGTTATTATATAAGATGAGTCTGTATTGGTTACTGATTACTGGATAACTTTGAAATATATTTTTTCCTATAATATGTTTATGTCGTCTTTAAATATTGTATTGAGGTTTGAGGATTACTTACATAAAAATGTACCTTCAAAAATCCCAATAATCTCAATATTTTTCTTCAAAAATTAAAAAAACGATGCGGAGACGCCAAATCTAGAGATCTGGGCATTACAATATTCTAATCGCTTGTTATTGTCTATAGGCAATAGGTCTTGAAGAATTCGATTCTTGTAGTGAAATCTCAAAATTCCGCGTCAAATGCATCGAGAAATTTTCCATTTACGTTTATGAATAAAAATAATTATTGGTTTTTTACTTTATTTTAAAATTTTATCATGAATAAAATAAAATTTAAAAAAATCTAAAATAAAATGACGTCATTATGTTAAAGAATAATCTTTCGTATATATTTGATGACAGGGGGTGCTCAAAACTTGAAGTTGTTTTAGGATGAATATGTCGTGCTGCTTGGAACTATTGATTTCGGCGTTTAACATCTTATGGCACATTTAAAAATACTTTTTCGGGACTTATTTGTGTAGTATTCGTACAAAATGGTACGAAACAAACACGAAAACTAGTTAGATTTGATATTTTCAATAAATTTATCAGTACACTCATAATAATAACAAGAATAAGTTGATTAAAAACTAAAACACTCGTAATGTCTGAATGATTGTGGCGTGTTCATATATTTTTTCCTTTATTTAGGATTTTTTTTTTATATAATTTATTTATTTAGCGGGGAAAAACCCAAATAAACGAAAAAATATAAAACACTCGTATCAGCGGTTAGTAATTTTGAGAGGAAATAAACATTGTGATGTCACACGCGCTCGGGCTTTTTACAGGAAATGTCGACACGTCGCCGATACTAAATGTAAAAATGCATTTTCAATTTGATATGACTTTTTAATTTTAAGGGAAAAAATAGTTTTGTTATAAAATTTATATGTAATCTTTCCATTTAGGTTTTTTTTTTTTAAAACCCTAATTGTGCACCATGTCGTCGAATCGACATGGACTCCACCACACTTTGCTTCACACGTGCAATATTTTGAGAAGTTCACACTGTCCTTGAACCTCTAATACGGGACCTATCACAACTGTTCCTAATCCTTCAAACTACTTGAATAAAGTATAAATGGTGGTTTCATTAGACGCTGTCATAAAATATATAATTTAGGAAAAATAATAGCAATCGTATTAAAATTTAATAAAGTAAAACCCAATTAAGATAAAATCAAACAAAAAAAAATGATAAAATAAACAAAAGAATGAAAGCACTTCAATTCTTCTATTGGAACATTCGGTCTGAAACACTAAACTCAAAGATATTTACCATTAGACAACAAATCACTTTTCATCAGAAAATTATTCAATTTTCTGATGACGAAGTTGATTCAATCTCCTGATATTGCTAACATGGTTAGTACACCGAGGAATTTAAAAAAGTGGTTGGGTGTTTACCGGTAAATATCTTCGAGTTTAATGAAATTATTATATGATGAAATAATAATATATATGAAATAATAAGTCCAATTAAAAAAAGAAATAAAAACAATTAAAATAATAATTTCAAAATTTAAAAATTCATGCACATTAATAAAGGGTATCATATAGATCATGGCAGAACGGCATAAGAACGAACGAAACGAACTCTTTGTGTTTTTGTGTCTTTCGTGACATTTTTCGACGAATGTTTTTCATGTCTTTTTTGCCTGTGGTTGCCAAAGTGCGGAATGTTGCCAAAAAAGAAAGAATTTTTCTGTTTACTGCCAAAGTGCGGAATGAAAGTCGAAAAACTAACCATAGGCAAAAAAGATACGAAAAACCCCTTCAAAAATCGGGAAAATGTTTATTTTCTTCGATAGCAAAGACATAATCCACAAAGAGTTCGTTTCAACTGATCAAACTAACACTGGGCAGTACTACTTAGAAATACTAAAACGTTTGATCCACAGAATTCGACGCATTCGGCCAGAAAATCGTGATCCAGACAGCTGGAGTTTGTTGCACGATAATGCGCCAAGTCACACATCGTTAATTGTGCGTCACCAGCCTGGGTGATCAACCACCCACCGTATTCACCAGATTTAGCCACTTGTGAGTTCTCCTTATTCCCAAAGTTGAAAGGGTGTTTTTTTGAAGACATTCAGACTATCCAAACAGCTTCGACGCGTGCTTTGGAGGCTATTCCATATAATGAGCTGGAGCACGCATTTGAATCACTATTGAATCGATGTAACAAATGTATCGAAGCGGGAGCAGAATACTTCGAATAATAATTCATAAAAAAATGTCAGGTATTTCGTTTTAATAGAATTTTCCCGGATCAATACTGATACTTAATGAACGCACTGTATATGGACTTCTATGGAATTATTAGATAATTCCTTGAATTCGTGATAAATTTATTCCATTATCAAAAATTATTAAAATTACATCAAGCTATAAAATAAATGGTAAAATTACTTACAATCCCATAGAGGCGATGAATACATGAGACAAAAATCACAGCACACGGTTTTAAAACGCGACATAAACGGTGCACATACCCGATCAAAAAGACTGAATTTGCAGTTCGGATGCACGTCGATTTCCTTATCGCCGGTTACTATGACGACCAGTGTTTTTTTACAAACCCCCTGGCCATAAACATTATTTTTATTAGGCTACGTTTATATATATTTTTTATATATTTTAACAAAAACCATTCTAGTATAGATGTACAGTAATGGCCATAAGTAATATACATTTAGAATTTGTAGTAAATTTGTATATGTGTTTATTAACAAAATGTAATATTAATTAATATGTATTAATTTGTATATTAATTATTGTCATGTTATACGTAATAAGAAAAAAATATATTTAGAAACTTTAATTGGCCAAATAAGGCATTTAATTGGACTATTCCAGAAAAACTGAATGAACCAAATAAGATTAACGACAACTTACTGGAGCATTCAAGAAATCAGTCTGGAGTTGACACTGAAATTTTAACATACTATAGGCAAAACTTGCTTTCGAATGTTGAGGTTGTGTTTGATTTTCATTCAGTAACGGAGGAGATTGTAAAGGATTATATTTTTGAAGTTAAATCTAATGCAATTGGAGCGAATGGGATTGGTTTGGACATGGTGTTATAGTGTATGAGACGAATACTTCCTTTATTACAAATAAATAAATATAATAAATTCTTGCTTATTAGATTCTGAGTTTCCTGAAAAATGTAAAATTGCTGAAATATTGCCGTTGTCTAAACTATCAAGTCCTAAATCATTTAATGATATTTGACCTATAAGTATATTTCCTGTACTTTCTAAGGTCTTGGAAAAGATAATGAATTATTAAATTAAGAAGTACTTACTTCTTAAGACAATACAACTTACTATCAAATAATCAATCCGGATTTCGTAAAGAATTTAGTTGTACAACTTCATTATTAAACATAACAGACGACATTTTTAGGGCAGTTGATGTAGGAAAATTTCAGTTATGATATTATTGGATTATACAAAAGCTTTCCATAAAATAAATCTTGATATTTTGATTTCCATCTTTCATTATCTAGGTTTTTCAGAGCAATCAATTAAATTATTATATAGTTACTTAAAGAATCGAAACGAAAGCAATATGTTGTTACTGATACAGTGAAATCACGTAGCAAAGAGATTATTATTGATATACCACAAGGATCTGTACTGGGGCCGCTTCAATTTAGTATGTATTCTTGCAGGATATCTGATTGGGTCAGTAACTTTTCTATACAACTCTACACTGATGATACTCAACTTTTGTACTCTTTTTACCACAATGATATTGATAATATCAATAATACTGATATTGAAGTTTGTTAATGATGCTTTGGAAAGACTGAATTTTCACATAAAAACCAACTTGAAATTAACATAACCATGTCCTGTTTATATGCTTTTTTCCAGAAGTACAGATCCAGCTTTAAATAATTTTGTATTATCAATAGATAATAATATTCTAAAAAGAGTTGACATAACTAAAAATGTGGGTCGATTCTTCTACTGGAACCTTTGGTGTGAAACACTAAGCTTGAAGATATTTATCACCAAACACCAAATCACTTTTGAACTGCTCGACGCACGTTTCGCTAACCATCTTAGCGAAACATGCCAACATGGTTAGCGAAACGTGCGTCGAGTAGTTCAAAAAAAGTGATTTGATGTTTAGTGGTAAATCTCTTCAAGTTTAGTAAAAATGTGGGCTTAATTTTTAACAAAGATTTGAGGTTTCGGCCACGGATCATTAAGCCTATACTAATTTAAAGATGCTATATCCACATCGACACTTTTTGTCTACTACATTAAAAACCAAGTTGACGGATTCTCTGGTCCTTTCGTGTTTTAACTACGCCGATGCAGTGTATGATCCGTGTCTGGATCAAGAAAATATTGCTCGTATACAGAGAGTGCAGAATTCTTGTCTTATGTTAGGAAAGTTCTCTCCGACAACGCACAAATTAAAAGAAGCTAACCGGATATCTATGGCAAAAAAACGAAGAGCGCACACGGTCGTATTTCATAAAATAATTTGTAACAAAATATCTCATTGACCGACTAACGAACCGAACCGATGTCCATAATTTGAATCTTAGGCTTGGGGGCCTCATATCGCCTCCTTCACATCGATTACAAATTTTTAAGAGATCGTTTACGTATAATAGTTATGAACTGTATAACAATGTTTCGCGCAAACTAAAGAAATTATCACCAAACTCGTTTAAATATCACTATAAAATGAACATCGGGTAATGTATCCTCCAGCATCAAAAATTAAAGTGTATAAAGGGCTAGAAATGGAGAAATGGATTGTTGGGTTTCTTTTTTCTGTTTGTGAGCAGATGGTGTTTATTATTATTTTTTGTTTCTGTTACTGTTATTGTTTACTCATTTATTCGTACTATATTGATCAAAAAATTATAAAAATTATAGACAAATTGTATATACTCGGTTATTTCTAATATGTTTGAATAAAAAAAAACTGGAACTGAACTAGATCTTTTTTAATTGTTTTCAGTTTCATTTTGCGTATCATTAATAGATGTTGGTGTATAATAATGGATTTATATTTTATAATAATTATTAAAATTGTATTATTGTATATTTTTAGTTATTGTATTTTAATTATTGATATTAATAATAATAATAATATTATAGTTTGAATATTAATCGAAAAATCAAAATTTAAAATCAAAAACCTCGTTCCTTACTCATACTGGATTCCGACAATGTGACCCTGTATCGACAACACTTTTCAATCTAGTACTTGGAGAAGACAATCTGACAAGCAAATATTTATGCGGGGTTTTCCAATAGGGCCGCTCGAACTTTGCAAGTGTATAGCGGCCATGTTGGTGAAGCTGTAGTTGTCAAATTGGGAGGTTATAGTAATTAATGTTGGACAAATCATTATAAAAAATTACAGACTTGAGCAATGCCTGCAAATTATTAAACTTTGCTATCAAAATGGGTACTCAGTTCGAGCTACGTTCCATGCGCCACCTGATTGTTACGGTGCACACTATAGTCCTGTTGAGTCGACTATTCGTCGTTTGGTGGACAAATTTCAATAAACTGATTCAGTAAATAATCCAAACAACACCCGTACTTAGACGAAACGTGAGCTCTGCAGAAAACATTGCTACAGTGAACGAGAGTGTGCAGGATAACCCGAGGGAATCAATTCCTCGTCGCGCTCGAGAAATTGGCCTTTCGCAGACCTCAACTTGACGAATTTTGTGGCGGGAATTGGGTGCACCCCCGTACAAAATTTAATTGACTTAAGAACTGAACGGAAACGACCATAGACAGCGTCGAGTATTCGCTGACTGGACTCTGGAGAAGTTAGAAGTGGACCCTGATTTCGGACGAAAAATCATCTTCAGCGATGAGGCCAATTTTTGGATGAATAGCTATGGCAACAAAGCAAAATTGTGCATCTTCGTCTTCTTAGCGATACGTACAGCCCACCGTTTTCGCTCTTCCTTCATTTCTGTTACATGGTGATGAATGTCAGTTTCATCAACAGTAACGAATCGCTGTAAAAACTGCTTGGACGCTATGCACATCCAAACACAACTGTGAAGTGATCACTCAGGATCGTCAGGGTCACTCAGAGCCGTCTTAAACGCATAGCGATCACATCAAAACTCAGTAAACCACTCATGAACCATAAAATATGAAGAAGCAGGATCCTTATAATACTATATGAATTTTTCTCGAAATAATTTTCACAAAATTAGTGTTTAATCCATCGAAGACTGCCAAAGAGCGGCAAAACGAAATGTCACATCGCCTTGATATTCATACGCATCACAAGTATCATAAGCATCACGTTTCTTAAACCACCTTTGCGCTCGTACCGCCATCTATCAAAAAAGTATCTGACTTTTTACACTATTCTCTTATAGTAAATTTGACGAAATTGTCAATAGGCAATTTAACCTATCGGTAAAAAAATGGAAACAACTTTTCAGTCACCCCTCATATAGCGTTATACTCGGCTGGATTTTTCTTCTGAAATATATTCTAGTCTCGAAGCAGGTGCAAAATAAATTACATCATAGTGACATTTAGTTAAGGCAATGGCGTACCAAAAATAACCCCACGTCCGACTGTCGAATGATTAAGGCTGAATATCAAATCGGTCAATCGATAGATTTGTTCGTTACGTACACGCTTACAAATCCACATTCAAACTCGAACAATATTTGTTTTAAATTAGCCGACTGATTTAATGTAAACCACAGAATACTTTTAGTTTCTAAACATTTACAATCATATAGAGTGTCTCAAATAAGCTCTATATGTAGCATTATAAAAGCTCTTTGCTTATTTTTGTTATTTTTTTTAGTCTTGTACATTATGGACTATAGCCATGTATTAGGCTATCTGTTATTTATCAAGTTGAATTTGTTAACAGTACTCGTAAATTTTTAGTTTATGTCCTAAAAAGAAAATCTGATCAAAAAAAGGCCTTGATAATGATACTAAATTGGCGAAAACACAATAACATAGGATTGTTTTTACTTTTTACACTTAAAATTTTAGTTATATATATATATATATATATATATATATATATATATATATATATATATATATATATATATATATATATATATATATAAATATATAAATATATAAATATATACATATATACATATACACATATACACATATACACATATACACATATACACATATACACATATACACATATACTCATATACTCATATACACATATACACATATACTCATATACACATATACTCATATACACATATACTCATATACACATGTACACATGTACACATATACACATATACACATATACACATATACACATATACACATATACACATATACACATATACACATATACACATATACACATATACACATATACACAAACGATCGGATGTACTCCCGGACTAATAATCTAGCGTATTCTTCCATCCGCGAAACACTACGAACTAAAAATATATACATATACAAATACACATACATATACATGCAATTCAGCTGGACTCAAATCAAGCTGTTAATAAACAACTACATCGAGTAATTTTCAATATGAGCAATTTATCTTGCCTCGTATCTATTTTCGTCTTTTTCCAAAAACAGTGCATTTTGAAAAACTGCCGTGCTGTAGTTGCTGATAAGATGTTTTCTTTGGATTACGACATTCGTAAATTAATAATTTTCGATGATAAGACATTTATAACCTAGAAAGAACTCAACAAACAACCGATAATTGTGCTCAAGATGAACCGAAGCCGAAAAAACCATGTCAAATTGGGTTAAAAATCAATGTCATGTTAATTACTTTATTCGATTACAATGACAGTGGTCACAAAGAGTTCCTCCTAAATGGTTAAATAGTTATTAAAGTTTATAAGACCTGAAACCGATTTCAGGAGATACTCGTTGATGGTCAGATGCAGGAACCATAAGAGTATCGACGGGACATATGTTTTATAATGTTCTTTGTTCATTAACAGCTTGATTTGAGTCCAGCTGAATTGCATATATATGTATGTGTATGTGTATATTTGTATATGTATGTGTATATGCGTATTTGTATGTGTATGTGTATATGTATGTGTATATGTATGTGTATGTGTATATGTATATGTATATGTATATGTATATGTATGTATATATATATATATATATATATATATATATATATATATATATATATATATATATATATATATATATATATATATTATATATAGTTGCTTGACTGGGAGGAAGCCCCACCCATCCCTCACATTGGAGGACACATATTTCGTCTGTTGGTGGTTAGACTCATCAGGGTACCGACATATGCTCTCTCATCAAGAATAGGGAGTCCCGCTCCACAATCAACACTTTCGCCGACTTCTCGTCGGATGGCTTATAATGCTAGTTATTAAAAAGATTACAGGGTGTTAAAAGTGAAACTAAATTTTCGAAAAATAAAGATAATTTAAAAACGGTTGAAGATGTCAGTTCAAAATCGGAGTAGTTTGATTTTCAAAGGCGACAAATCCGAATTCAGTACCAGTTTCAGCCTAGTTCCTAGAGTGTGCATCATACCTACTTTGTGATGCATTAACTCGCATGAGCGTAAAATATGAATTTTACCCTACAAAGCTGAAAATATTTTTACTTCAAATTAGAGAAGACTCATAATTCCCACGTAAAAAGGGACCCTTTTATGTATGTCTAGGCTACGAGATGGCCAAGGAAACTCACCACACAAACCCATCGATATTGAAAGCGCTGATTCGGATGATTTTGCACTGCTTAACTTTGGAAGTATACCGTCCAAAACGTCTAATAAATTATTTTCTAAAAACTGCATATATTGATCTCCATTCAGTCTTTGCGGAAACTCAAATGGGCCGATTAAAAAATTGTCGATAATGTCACACCAAATGTTAATGAAAATTCGTGCAGGAAATATCGCTCTCTTAGTAGGAGTGGATTTTAAATGATTAAAAGTGGATTTTAATAATGATTATTTCACCAGTTCAAAACTCCGCGTCTAGTAAAAGTTGCCTCGTCAGTAAACAATATCTTTTTCAGGAACAGGGGTCATTGTTTTTTTATGCAGTAGGTTTTGAGTGACCAACGTAGAACACTTCACAGAAGACATCCGGCCTTAGCCAGCCTTTAACTGGCGTGACTGAGGGGTAATTCGTAGTCGGATTTTGCACTCTTGCTTAGAAACAATCACAAACATTTAGGAAGTAAACAGACAGAAGAAAGAAAGAAAAACAACCATTCGAGCGCTGGAATCGAACCAACTACCGTTCCAGTGCGGTTTCGGCACAGCAGCGGCAGGCCGCTGCTTTTACCGCCCGCACCAACGCGACCGGCAAAGAGATAGAGAACAATGACAATTTATCATCAAAAATAATGATTTGTACACAACATTCAAAACATATTTTGTGAATTGTATATTTTTGAGTCATCGACAAGATGTGCAATGGAATATTCGAGCACGAATATCTCGCAAACGACGCGAAATTTCGATATTGACCAAGGGTACATTTTTTACGTGGAAATTATGACTCTTCTTTATTTTTTGAAGTTAAAATATTCCCAGCTTTATAGGGTTTAAAAAAAAGCAGCGAGTTAATTCCTCACAAAGTAGGTAGCAAGCGGCTTCTTGGAACTAGGATCAAGCTAGTACCAAATTCAGATTTGTC
Source organism: Cosmopolites sordidus (assembly GCA_031761425.1). NCBI lineage: Eukaryota > Metazoa > Arthropoda > Insecta > Coleoptera > Curculionidae > Cosmopolites > Cosmopolites sordidus. Next base: position 401,224 of record JARFXV010000725.1, on the reverse strand, counting down.
GCCTCTGAAAACCCAACTACCCCGTTTTCAAATTATCTCATTTTTTTGAAAATTTAGTTCCACTTTCAACACCCTGTATCTTTTTAATGACCAACATTTGCACATTTATTGACTAAATCGTCTTATTTTGATCTCTATTATCACCAGTTGCTCTACGGTGGATAAGTTATGGGACACCATGTATATATATATATATATATACATGGTGTCCCGTTTTTTGGGAACGTGCAAACATTTCGCCAAGCCTGAAGACTGAAAAGGTTTTTGAGTCTTGAGACACGCATTGAGAATGCTAAGTATTATGCCAGCTTTAACTCCAAGAACTTCTCGAGTCCGCGTTTCTTGGGATATGACTCGCTCGGTTGCTTTCATTCGGTATTTTGACGCTGAGTTTCTGGATCATATTGAAAACTCCACATCTCATCAGTAGTAACAATGCTGTACTTAAAGTTTTCGTCCTTTTTCGAGGGTTTAATCAAATCCTTGCTATGTTGGATTCGGATCAATTTTTGGTCGTCAGCTGATTTGTATAGATATACCTTACGAAATCCCAAATGATCGGTCAAAATGCAATAAATTGAATCTTTGGACATGTTCAATTCCATTTCCATGTATTGATTTTTTATACACTCACGCACAATTTCAATGTTACTTTGAGTAACCACGAAATTTTTCGGAGCAGGATGTTCGTCGTCTTTGATGTCGTTACGAGCTTCTTTGAATCGTTTATACCACTCGTGGACTCTGCCACGGGATAAACAATCCTCACCGCTTCATTAATTGAAACGTTTCGGTGAATGTTTTACCAAGTTTAAAACTAAACTTAATATTCGCTCTTTGTTTGATGTTCATTTTTCGACAGATGGTATAAACACACTGACACTTTAAGGGCGAGAACTTGTCTTCTATTCAAGCACCTTTCCAACGCTTACCCCCGTCAAAAGATGGCCCCACTAAAAATTGTTATTTTAAAAAAGTCCTTTTTCCCGTGAGACGCACCTAGTTTAAAAAAAAGTACGAATACTATTGCGAATTCGGGGACATTATCGCTTTTTCGTTTACTTTTAACGATACAAGTTTTAAAACCTGGTATATACTCCGCGTATAAACCGATTCGCATATGGCTTCAATTTTATGTAAATTGTCGATGTTTTATTGTCTCCGGTAGAGGGCGTTTTATGATCGGTCCTGTCTCGTCAACAGCTTTTTATTGGCCGTTTCTTGCGCTTTCAACGGAATTGGGTTAGAATGAATTGTGCGGTTTTGCAACAACAGCTGTCAACGAGACATTTTTCCGGAACCAAAATGTAGTGCTGTTAAAAGGGAAAAGTGTATTTTAGTAGCCTACAACTAATAAATGGTTATCCAATAGTCGTATGGTTGTTCAATGAATTGTTTTTCTTAAACAAATGTTAATGAATAGTTAATGAATAGTTAATGAATAGTTAATGAATAGTTAATGAATAGTTAAACTCATTAGATTATTTGTATATAGAATATTCGCCGGAAAAGATTATTTTTCCACAAAGTAGGGAGATGGTCTTTCAACTGCTCTAGAGCTCAATTCACGAATGTTCGATGTATATTATGATCAGCTGGCGTTAGTTGTTAATTGAACTTTATAAGCCTTATAAAGAAGCCTTACAATTTCGCGCCCAAACTCCTGCTTTCCATGTCGATGTTTGTGTATGTTTTCCAGGCACGAGTGTAAAATCCGACAATGAATCAGCCCCCAGCCATACGAGAAGTATTCTCAGTTGGTCACTCGCCAATCGGTAGACTTTTGTAAAAACAAACTTTAGTAAACGCGACGTTCAAGTCAGAGAAACAAAATCAAAATGTAAAGGGTTCTACAATAAGAGCGCAAGATTTGAATTGCGCGCCATTTTAGCTGTCATGATTCGACGTGTCAAAAATTGTGACAGGTCGATAAGAGGCAGATAGAAGTTAATAAACATGGAGCGCTACACGATATAGCAACGCGTCCTTAATTGTTAAACATTACTATCAAAATCGTGAAAGTTTGGTAGCTACGATTCGTAAAGTGCGCCCGATTTTCGTAGAAATAATGTTCCTAATTTATCAACTGTGAAAAGAATAATCAAAAAATTCGAACGTATTAGTTCAGTTGTTGATGTGAAACCCACGACACGAGCTCGTAGTGGTCGTGCAGAACAAAACATGAAAGTGTGCCTGAGAGTTCAGGGTCCTCGATTCGTCATCGTGAACAAGAATTGGACATTTCTTACTACTAGCCACTCTTCACCATATTTTCACTAAAGATTTGCATCTCCATGCTTACAAAGTCCAACTCAACAACAGACCATGCATAGTGAAGAGTGTTCACCATTTGGATCATTGGACAACAAGAAGTCAATGCCAATTTTGTGGACAAATCAACTTCAGCGACGAGGCCCGTTTTCGCCACGATGGTTTCGTTAATATGGGCTCAGAAAATCCATGAATAATTCATGAAAACCAAATGTATCCCAAACGTGTTACTGTTTGGTGTTCGTAGTGGCCTGAACGAATCATTGGACCATTTTTCTTGCAGCGAATGCATGAACAGTAAATGGCAAACGTTATCGTGACATGATAACCCAGTTATTTGTTCCTCAACTGGAAGATATTGCTCTTGAAGGTATGTGGTTTGAAGGTGAAGGTGTCACTTGCCAAACCGCCCGTGAAGCATGGACAGTCTTGCACGAGCCTTTTCCTGGTCGTGTCATTTCCCATTTTGGCGACCACAATTGGCCGATGCGATCTTGCGCTTTAACACCTATGAACTTTTTTGTCGGGCTTTCTGAAGTCTCAGATTTACGCCACCAAGCCCACGACCACCCAAACACTGAAGGCCGAAATTGAAGCGCGTAGCAACGAAATACCGTCACATTTATGAAAAACCATTTTTTTTACCAGGAAGTACCAAAATTTCGACAGAAGAGTAATATATTCTGTCAAAAAAATACCGGGAATTGATCATTTAAAAAGCCCGCTTAAAGAGTCAAAATTCTTTTTATCGCTAAGTTGGCACAACTGCCCTCTATACTGACGCGGAGTTTGAACGTCATCTGTCATTTAGTTTATTTACAGTGCTCGATTTTGTCAGTTCATCTCAAGTGCGTTTTGTGATTTTTACAATGGATAAAAACATCGAATAAAGAATTTGTCTTAAACTTTACATTGGAAATGGAATTTCGTGTGCCGAGTTGCTGAAAATGTTGCAGAAGGCTTACGGTAAATCGGCTTTATCAAAAATATGTGCATATGAGTGGCATGAGTGGTGAAAAGCGGTCGAAATGTTCTGAAAGATTTGCCTCGCTCTGGTCGGCCATAAACGTCTTGAACTGAAGTTAACATCGCTAAACTGAATAAAATGGTGACTAAAAATCGTCATTTAAGTTTAAGATCCTGCTGATCTTTCTGTGTCTCATGTAATAGTAATTTAAGTTTGAGAGAGATACCCGCAAATCTTTCTGTGTCTCACGAGTCAATTCGTACCATTTTAAGCGATTGTTAGGGCGAGCTAATTCGGACCCCACACTCGTTAAACGAATTGCAACTGGTGATGAAGCATGGATATACGAGTTTGACATCAAAAAAGTCAACAAGCTTCGGAATGGCGCCTTCCAACTGAGCCGAAACCGAAAAACCACGTCAAAGTCGATCAAAAGTTAAGATGATGTTGACTGTTGCGCGTTGACTATTTTCTTTGATTATCGCGGTGTTGTGCACTCGGAATTCTTGCCAGTAAGTCAGCCGGTAAATAAAGAATATTATCTGATGATCGTTATGTGGCTTTTGAGAGAGCAAATTCGTCGAAAAAGGCCAGATTTTTAGAAAGAAAACTCTTGGACTTTTGCATTACGACAACGCACCATCTCAAAAGGTTATCATTGCGAACGAATTTCTGGCCAAAAACTCAACAAACACCATTGAACAACCACCGTATTCACCTGATATGGCTCCGGCCGACTTCTTTCTCCTTCCAAAACTCAAATTACCACTTCGAGGCACTCGCTTTCAGTCGATAGAAGATATAAAAGAGAATTCGCCGCCAGAACTGAAGTGGATTCCGGAAAATACGGTTAAAAAATGTTTTAACAATTGAATTATTCATTGGCATAAGTGTATTATTTAGGAAGGGGCCTACTTTGAAGACGATACAATAAATTTGGATATATAATAAACATTTTGTGTTTTATTGACCAATTCCCGGTTCTTTTTTGACAGGATGTATAATTTCCAAATGTCTATATTATAAATCAATAAATATTTCAATAATTTGCTAAAGAAAACCATGTTTTATTTAAAAATCACATCATATGCTCTTATCGTAACACCCTTTAGTAAAAACAATTAAAATGTATGTTTTGTAAAAAACCGAACTTAGATTTGTGTAAATTATAATTAAATATATATTAAAAGTTTTTACAGAATACAAATTGATGCAATATCAAGTCAAAAAGTTTTAACAAAAATATCATTCATATTCACAAAAAACTAATATATATCAAACCAATCAACCTGATAACACTTATTTTCTTTTCAGTTATCCCATTATCCTTATCATGGACACAAATTATGTACGTATTAGTTTTATTCACTATTTCGTTATCCCACTAATATAATCCAAACCAGACTACTCCACGTTACGTTGGAAGTTGAGAATCTAAATTAAATTAATCTTCAAAACGTCAAACTTAACAATAGTTCTTTAGAACAAGTACAATGTTGATATACTTGAACTGACACTAGAAGCACCTTTGGGCGTTTAGGCCCAACATCATCGTGAACAGGATGATTCTGCGAATTTTCCTTCCTCTTAGAAAATAAATCTCATCATAAGACATAATAGGAATTAAAAAAATGAAAATTAACCTCGATATAACAAACTCTGGGGTGGCATTTTTGATAGTGTATGGTAACTTATAATTGAAACTACTCTGAGACCACACAATTAACCATTTTTAACCATATTTCTTTTTCTTTCTCTTTTTCTCTTCTTCCTCTATTTATTCTTGTTTTTGTTCTTAATTGTTTTTCTTCTTACCATTCTTCTCTTTCTTGTCATAAAAAACTCTTTCTTTCTAACTAATTCAATGTTTTTCTTCAATGTCCTCTTTAATTCGTCATTGTCCAACTTTTCTCTTTTTTTTTTCACTGCTTTCATTTTTCTGATGATTTTATCCGGATTCATCCTATTGATATACCCATACCAGAAAAGTTGTCCGTTTTCAATTATTACTTTGGTAATAGGTGGTTTATCTTATCAACACTTCTAATTATCAATTTCATATTCGTTTTCTTCCCAATGTTCTTCTAATAAATCAGTCATTAATTTATATGAATTCCCTGAATGTCATGAATGGACACTTCATGGCTTTTTACAGATACCCATAATCTATAAACATATCGTTAGTAAAACTTATACATGGTATATTTAAAATTTAATTATAATTACTTGTTAAAGATGAATAGTTATAGACTATATTTTATATATTCACTGGACACCCTCTATAACGTAGACAAATTTTGTTTTCATTAAAGTTAAGTCATAGTTTAAGTAATATCCTTACTATTTGGTTTAGGTATAAGACAAGTTTCACGATATGTTTAGAATCAACAGTAGAATGCAAAAATGGATGAACATATAGGGTGTCTGATAAGAAAAAACAAAACTATTCTCCGCCACTGTTCGAGATGTTATAAAGTACTTTCCGATGGACATTCAAAAAGTATTATCCTCCATTTTAAAGGATTCTTCCTCCAGTCAAACATTGATGAACGTTGGAGACTAATTTCGGGTTGTTGCTACACATCTATCACCCCTTGGTTTCATGCTTAACCGCAAGTCCCTCTCGAGAAGCCTGCCAACTGGCGAGTGACTGACTAATGTAGAAAACCTCTCAAAAGACATCCGAACTTAGAAAAAGTCCATACCTAATACGGCTGCCGGCTTAGACATCGCGGCTAACGTAGTCCCAACATTTTTAAAGCAACAAGAAATATAAAACTTAAAGGATAAAGTGAAAACTTTATCCTAAATTTTTTTAAAAATTTTTTAAATTAAATATGTTTTTTTAATAGAAAATCCATTTACTTTTTAACGTAACCTCCTGTTATAACTTAAGTTATTTACAATAACTTTTTTATACCTTCCAAAAAATATAATTTGCCCAATTTCTTTAATCTCTACTCTGGTATCGACCAACGCTATATCATGAATTTTGTTGACTATTTCCTCAGTAGTAACTTCAATGGAATGCCATGAGGGCGAAGCGTCCACCGTCTTACTTCAACCACATCATAACGCAGTAAACCACTTATAAACCATGAAATGCGAAGAAACTGAATCCCTATAAAACGCTTTCAACTTTTCCTTGGTTTTCGCGATGGTTTTTTACCAAAAAAAAATCGAAATTCGTTTTTTTTATAAAATAGCAAAAAAGGTCAAACTAATTTGAAAAAAACTGAAAAAAAGATCTAAAATGTCTAAATATCATATCGGTTTGAAATTCATAGAGTCAGTATCTGAGTTTTCACTCTATCCTCGTATATATGCGTGTCTATAATATAACTCTTCAGCTACACAAAAAAAATCGAAATAATTGAAATATTTACATAATTATCGTCATCCAACAAAAACACCGATATTTCACAATCGTCGTGTTCCACGAGATCACCACTCGATGTTATACAAAAAATTAGGTACTACGTATTCAAAAATGTAAAGAGCATATGGCCAACGAAGTTTCGGTAGAAATTTATTCATCAGACTGAGCTAATTTCCATCGAAATTTATTTGTTCAGTCTCAGATTAAGCGTTAATTAATGAGACTGAAACGTACGGGCACGATAGGAACCGCGTTTTTTAATCTCTAAATTGCCTATTTATTTCAGTCTTACGTTAGTGTTCGTTATATCTTATATCTGGATGAAATATTTAGTAAAATTATTGTACCTTTAACTCAACATTACAGATTTTTTTTCACCATTTTCAAAAATATTCCTGAAACACCAATGGAAAACGCTTGGTTATTCGAGTGTATTTAGTTCCATCTTTGTCTAATATCCAGTTTATCTGCCTCTTTGCAATAGCTGATATAGCCCCTAAGCTTATATTTTTATTTATTTTTGCTTTGCAATTTTGGATTAATATTATATATCATTGTTTCTTATAAAGACTACTACATAACTACTAAATAAATACTAAATAACATTGTAATATTTACACTCTCCGACAAAAGAATAGAGGCACTGACAATTGTGAGTATATATATATATATATATATATATATATATATATATATATATATAAATATATTCAGTGTAAAAATGTTATAGTTTCTACATTTGAAGAGATTTCAAATTTTTATACATACTGCGTTAAAAAGATACAAGCACTTAATAAAAATTAAAAGAGAATAAAACTTATTAACAGTTTATACATTTTTACCTTTACTAAAACTTCGTAAATCATTTTGCCCAAACCATAACCGTCGTCTTGACAATATTCTTTATTCTTTTCTTAAGTCATAGTAACAATGTTGGTGTCCATCTATAAAAATAGTTTTATTTGCTAGCACTTGAATTTTTTTATAAAATATAGTTTTTGTATAAGATCATATTAATAGCACGTATAACAACGATAACACTGTGATTGCAATAACACCTTGACTACGATAATACCCCGACTACGATAACACCCCAATTACGATAACACTCCGATTACAATAACACCTGGATTATGTTAACATCTGGATTACGATAACACCCCCATTACGATAGCACCTCGATTGCGATAACACCTGGATTGCGATAACACCCTGATAACGATGACAGCCGATTACGATAACACCCTATTACGATAGCATAGATTATGATAAAACCCGAATATGGTAAGACCCGATTGCGATAACATTCGATTCCGTTACAATACTAATAATATTTTAAAGTATTTTGAAAACATTTAAATAAATTATCCATTAGTAAAATAAATTATCCATAGTAAAATTAATTATTTCCTTCTGTAATATCCACACTTATTTTTTGTTTTAAAAGCATATGGAATTATGAATACATCTATATTATAAGCTGATTAGCGTATGTCAAACAGTCACAGTTGATTCATGTACCATTTAACCGTTAATTTTACCTTATATTCTAAGTAAAACCATAATATATGAATTAACTAGGTATTCAATACGATAAATCACCCCCTACAATTTGTACTGATGATTCTGTCATATTCTGTACTTAAAAAAGGACCGTAACAATGGATAAAAATCCCTAAAATTGATTTCATCGCGCCCTTAACTAAAGACAGGCACAAAAAGGAACACCCCTCGACCAAAGAGATAAATAAAAAGTCATCGTGGGCGTTTTCTATAACGATATCCGAAGCAGATGCCTATCAGACTCGGATCCAATCTGAATCCGAACAGATATCGGATGACTTGCGACATCTGGGAATTCTTCTCGGCGTGAATGGGAAATAGCGGCGTTCTTTCTCTTTTTTTTTATTTCTTGATAAATTGTTAAATAATAGATACAAACTGTTTCGCGCTTTCCATTTATTGGCGTTGTTGAATGAAACGCGGGTATCGACGGGAGGTTTGAAGATTAATCGTAATACGCAAAGCCTCTAACGATTCTTCATTCTTCTTTTGTTAAACGTATCGGTCCCTGTAACGTTAGTTATTTTGACTAGTCGAACAAATTTGCCTGCATTATAAATAATAACAAAGAAAAAGTGAACAAACAATTGATGAAGCAGAACTAAACTATGGGTAAATCTGGGGTAAACAAGAGTCAGGGTGATTTGGTCTGACGAACAGTTTTGTGTGCGAAATCTTTTGTGCGTTTAAAAAAAGGCAAATCCGCTACTGATCAGGTCCTTCGTCTTGAAAATGATCCAAAACAATATATATGAACAGAAACTTAACTTGAAATTATTGTTCATCGACTTCAAACAAGTCTATAACTCAGTCATAAGGAGAAAGTTGTACCAAGCATTTTGACGTGCTCCAAGTCCAGAAGAAGAAGAGTGTTGTTAGAGGGGTGCCTTTCCATAGAAAAATTCGAAGTGAGAAAGGGATTAAAACAAGGGGATCCCCTGTCAACAGTACTTTTTAATGATGTGCCAGAGGTAATACTCCGAGAAAGCGGAATAAGAGCAGGGGGAACAATTTGCAATACCAAGAGCCAAATATTAGCGTTCACAGACGATGTAGTACTCATGTCAAGAACAACAACTGAGCTAGCAAGAATCTTTAGATTGTTTGAAAAAAAAGGGCAAAAATATGGTCTGTACATTAATGAACATAAGACAAAATTCCTTGAGATGAGAAAGGACGTGCATTATGGAGAACAAGTTATAATTAAAACGGAACAAAATAATCATTATAAATTTAAAAGAGTCCAAAGAATTTGAGTATTTGGGAATTACCATACCCATCGAAGGCGATGAAAGGAAGGAAATTAAAAAAAGGATGGTAAGGGGCATACTTAGATTAAAAAAAAATAACATGATGAGCAAAATTAAGGGGTTACACATATCAGGTATTTAGTTATTCACGGTACTCTATGACTGTGAATGTTGGGTAATGAACAAAAAAGAACAAAAAATGAATGTCTGGGAGCGAAGAGTAGTGAGGAAGATATTTGGTGGAGTGAAAGTACAATACTCAATATGGAGAAGGAGAACTAATGCAGAAATTAAAGTTCTATACGGAAAACCATCTATAAGACAGCTAGTTAGATCTTCCAGATTGCGGTGGTTGGGTCATGTGTTGAGAATACCAGATAGTAGATGGGCAAAACAAGCATTATCCAGACATGGACAAAGAAGAAGAAGAGGACGACCAAGAAGGAAGTGGCTGGAGGCATGTAAGGAAGATTTAAGTTCAGCAAGGGTAGGAGGATGGCGGGATGCAGCCATGAACAGAATAAAATGGAGAAAAATATTAAAGAAAATCGAAGTCATGGGGAGGTCACCGCCCGGGAGGTAGAACGGCGGGTTAAATGTGGCTGGTAGGCGTTCGGCAGGCTCAACATAGTGTTTAAGAGCAGACTCCCACTTTGCCTGAAAAAAAAAGTCTTCGATCAGTGCGTTCTACCCGTTATGATATACGGAGGTGAAACCTGGACACTCACATCGCAATCAATTCAAAAACTTCGGGTAGCACAGAGGGGAATGGAAAGATGTATGCTTGGCATTACAAGACGATACAGAAAGACCTGCGCATGGATCGGGGAACAAACGAAAGTCTGTGATATGATTAGAAGAGTAAAGCAATTGAAATGGAGATGGGCAGGCCATATAGCGAGGCGATGAGATGACAGATCGACCAGGACAATCCTGGAGTGGATACCGCTTGATCGCAAACGTCCGCGAAGAAGACCGAAAGCACGATGAATTGAGACAACGTGAAGTATACTGGACCAGAGTGGCAGGGGAAAGCCCAGAATCGTGAAAGTTGGAAGCGTGCTGAAAAGGCCTTCATCCTGCAGTGGATCGACACGGGCTGATGATGATGATGATGATGATGATTATATATGCATGTATATTGTAAAACCTAAGCCTTGTTATTATTGAATCGTTTATGTATTTTATATATTTGTTAAAATTAAAAAATGAGTCTGTAATATTTTATGAAGGCGCATAAGAATACGCATCAGATGCTGGTTGGTCTGTTTCTTCCGAAGGGAACGCCAACAGTATTACCAGAATGCTACTCCACCAGTCTCGTTAAAAGTCTCATTCAAAAAAAAATGTTGAAACTTTGAAGAAATGTCCAGTCTACAGTCCCCACCTCGTACCCTCAAACAATAAAATAAATCCGTCTTCACATGGTGCTTTGTAATTCTCGCACTATTGAACTAAAATGGCTTAAGTATAATGTATAAAAATCGTACTGTAAATGTGTTTCAGATTTTCGTAACTAATTTTACGCAACAGAAATTCTCATCAAAACAAACCAAATACGTATATATTTCTAGTTAATAATCAATTATTTTAATTAACAAACTGATTATTATTAATATAAATCCTTTTTGTTAAATAATTAACAATTTACATGATGCAGTATGCCACAAAACGGGAATGAAGATAGATATCAAAGAAGCGGGTTCATAAAGAAGACATGGGTGGTCTAAGAACAGTCTACCAACACCAGCTTTTATTAGACTTATTGCTGGTGTAGATTAGACTTAATAAAATTGCAACACATTCCTTTATGTAACGTCGAGCGAGGTCGGGTCAAAGAGAACCCTAAATGAATATGGATGAGGCGGATTCTTGTAATATACGACAGTTTCAGAAGTTCTGACATTTATACTTCCAATATTGTGTCGATTATATGAATATGTGAATTAACGTAACGAAATTGGGTCGTTTGGTAATCAAGATTAGCATATTCTATCGCTTAAATAAAGATAACGCATTTAATAAACGTACAGTTGGGTTTTCTGTATACTTTCTTCAATTAATTTAACATGTGTCGGTAAACAAATTATTTAAATACACAATGGCTCGATGACCAAGTAGTTTTTTTCTTTATGGACAGGAACAAACAGAAATCATTGGGTGCGAAATCTGGAAATCAGGTCAAATATTGAGTTGTTCGGTTCGAAGTCTGAGAGTTCGCGTTGTCATGGTGAAGAATGATCCTGCGTAGCTGGTTGTTTTTTCTTATTTCTTCAAAGACTTCTGGCAAACAAATGATTGTGGACCATTCAGAATTACCGTTGTATGATTCTCTAGTGGCACTGTAGCCACATGCCCATTTATACCTAAAAAAACAGGCGACCATTTCCTTCGAAGTCGACTGCTGTTTACTTTCGGGTTCATACGCAGGGATCCAAGATTCGTCACCACTGTAGATGTTATAGACGGCTTTTGACACACTACGATTATATTTTTGAGCATTTCTTTGCACCACTCTACACGGACCTTTTTTTCAGTGATTGTTAAATTTTGCGGAATCCGACGCGCACAAATCTTTTTCACGGTTAAATGTTCACGTAAAATCTTGTTTATGCTTATCATACTAATGACCATAGATGCCTCAATCTCGTGGTATGTCACATGATGATCTTGCTTTACCAGTTCGAGCACAGTATCGATGTATTCTGGCTCAACAACCAATTTTGGACGACCTTTTTTAAATTTGTTTGTGAGCGAACGACAAATTCAATAAACTGTGATATACAGTGGTTTTGGATGGTGCTTCATAGTGAGTTGATCGATGTACTGTTGTTTAGATAATCCACGTGAAAGATTCTCACTACTTAATTCTATTTTTTGACTGAGTTACTAAACAATACAAATTGCGCCCGTATGACAAAACGTTCTGAGTACGAATACAGTCAACAATGTCAAGCTTTACGATGTGTATTTCAAATCGCGCCTAGCAACACCATTGTTACCAATTCCGAATACATAAATAGCAACCCTCGTATAAAAAATGGATTGTAATCTTATATTACCCAACATGAGCATGACCATAATAGATAATAGCAACTTAAGACTTGTTAAAAGTCTAAATAATAATAGAAATTTGAATTCGTATGAAATCCTTCAAATAGATAGCGGTAAATCTCATAGAAAAATTGATACAGGGGAAAAAAGGGAAAACTGAATATGGGAACCGATCCACCACATTGATCCAATCAGCAAAACTCAACAGAAATTAGTAGACTAATATTCATCACAATGTGCGAATCCACAATTCCCTTTGAATGGTCTTAACCAAAACTTATGAAAGATCCCCATATACTTCTTGATTTACTTAACTAGAGGACATCTTTATTTTTTAGAAGTTAAATAAAGCGCTAAATATATTGAATAATGTCCCTTATACCTAGATGGGGCAACTAGTGTTCTTCCTAAAGTAAAAAGTTTGTTTTTTCACGCCACCCATTTATAAATACGAAAATATACGAGCGGCGGCTCACTTAAGCGGCGACCACTTAAGTGAGAGACGGTTAGCATTATCTTGGTAGCAAAAACTTCATTTTTCTTCAAATGCGGCTGTTTTTCTGCACTTTCTGCGTTCACCTTGTCAAATAATGATGCGTAGTATGCCCTTGTTATTATGTTTCCCTTTTGAAGATAGTCGATTGACACAACTCTATGACTATCCCAAAAACCAGTCGCGATCAATTTCCCAGCCGATGGGACACTCTTCGCCTTTTTCAGAATCAATTCACCCCGCGCAGTCCACCGTTTCGACTGTGTCTTGTTTCAGGAGTGTAGTGATGTATTCAAGTTTTATCTACAGTTATTAATCAGCGCCAAAACTCCGACTTATTTCGCTTAGACTGTTTAACAACAACTAAACATCTGATATGGTTAACATTTCCAAGGTTATGTCTCAACGCATGTTCAGTTATCCGAGGTGTGACTATTAAATAATGAGACTGACGCTGTAAAATATTTTATTTTGATTTCATACATATTTATTTATTATCGCCTTCAATATACACCCCTCCTCTATCCCTAGGAAACAGATAAAAGTCGCACGGCACAAGATCCGCCGAATAAGGCGGATGGTCTAACATTAGAATGCTGTACTTGGTTAGGAACTTCTTGGCAGACAATGCGGAATGGGCCAGCGCATTGTCTTGGTAGAGAATCCCTGACTTTGTCCTTCCACAATTCGTGTCGTTTTTTCCTTATTCTTTCACGCAGTTCAGCAAAAACTTGAAGGTAGTAATGTTGATTAATAGTCTGACCTTCAGGAACCCAATGAAGGTACACAATCCCATAAATATCGAAAAAAACAATAATCATTGTTTTGAATTTTAATTTGTTTATCGAGCTTCTTTGTCTCTCAATGAATTTGGGCTCTTCCAGTGCATCTGATTGGAGCTTCGTTTATTAGCTAACGTCACATGTTATTATCGTTTCCAATAAGTTTAAATCATTTTCAATTGCATTCAAAGTATCACTAGAAACATTTTTGCGAGATTCTTGTTGTTCAAAGGTGAGAATTTTTGGCAGACACTTTTTGCATGTTAAAATTGAATTGCATGTCAATTCCTATAGTTTCAGCATTCGCACGAATACTTAACCGGCGGTCAGATCGACCAGATTATCGATTTTTTCGATATTATCATCCGTTTTTGACGTGGATAGGCGACTCGGACGTGAATCATCTTTAAAGTCTTCTCGATCATCTTGAAAACACTTAAACCACTCAAAAACACGTGCACGCGATAAATATTCATTGCCATATACTTCTTTCAATAAATTATAAGTTTCAGTAGTGGTTTTTCCAAATATCAAGTGAAATTTCACAATTCGTTGCTCTATTGTTACAATTAACATTTTTCCGGCGAAACAAAAAAAATCTCTCTTGCGAAAAAAGGCTACGGTTATACGAATTTGTTTATAGAAGTGAGAGGTACTGCATTCGAAAGAGACTGCTTCACGCTAAACAGCTATTGGTCGCTGGCGTTTGACGCTTGCGTACTTCTTTTATAGCAGAATACCAGAATATGTTTGATGAGTAACGCCATCTTCATATTGAGGCTGGAAACTTTTTAAACTACCCTCGTATATTTTCTACAAATTCAAAACAAAAAAAAGAAACCAAATAGACTTATGAATGAGTTTCACCATCTGACCGGACCAAATTAAGGAAAAAAAAGCAGTCCAAATCAATATATAAACCAGATTTTATGCTAATACGTTTGGCGTAGCATTTTTTAACATTAAAGTCAGCCGGAATCGCGGTCCTGAAAATGGTAATCGTCCCAAAACTGGTCTAGATACCCTTCTCAACTGTTACGATAACAAACGGCCAAAGTTCTAGAAGAATTTCTGACACTAACTTTAATATACTGTCGCATTAAGTTTTATGCTTATTGCTTTGGTCTGAGAGGCATTTTCGTATAGACCCAAAACAACCACGCCAACGGTCTCGATCTCGTTCGTTTTTTCTTTACAGGTACCTTATGATAATGAACTAGAATATTGAAATATTATAAAAATGCAACTCTAAACATGTCAACATATTCATTCAACGATATTTTATTATAAATATTCGATAAAGTAAAGCATTATCAACTCAATGAAATATTAAAGGCGAAACAACTAGATAGAGGAGATGTAAGAATAATATCTAACCTTTACTACAATCAGAATGTGATTATACGAGTTGAAAACACAACAATCGATAGAATTCATAGCAAAAGGGGAGTTAGGTAGGGTTGTATGCTATCGCCGATGTTATTCAATATCTATTTGGAGGCAATCACGAGCAAAGCGATGGAGGAAGAACAAGAAAAAACCGAAGTAAAAATCAATGGAAAGCCGGTAAATAATACAAAGTTCGTCGATGACACGGTTTTGATTGCTGGAACTCTAGAAGATTTGCAAAGTATTGCAAATAAGGTGTGTGTGTGTGTGTATGTGTTTCTAAATCATTCCGGGTGTCCATCCGTTGATTCTGTGAAGAATCACGACGTTTCGCCAAAATCTCATTTGGCATTTTCAAGTGTTGTCCGTGAGTTCCGTGAGTCCAGTCCGTGAAAATATTATGTTCCAAGAGTCCAGTTCCGTGAAAATATTATGTGATATATATATATATATATATATATATATATATATATATATATATATATATATATATATATATATATATATATATATACGGGTTGTTCCAATAATGCGATATCGGTTGATATCTTGATAATCGCTGGAGAAAGAGAAAGAGTTCAAGTATAAGCTGCATAATTTAAAATTAATTTTATTTATGCAGAAGATTATCATTTTTGGTAGGAATATTAGTGAAATTATGACTTAACTTTTAATGCAAACAAAATTAGTCTACGTCATACATGGTGTCCAGGATAACTGAGATAAATGAAAAAAAATTCAAAATATCATATCTCAGTTTTTTTTAATACAATGTCAAATATTTTTTTATTTTACATTATTCCTAAGGCGAAAAAATTCTATTCTTCTTAAATATGTCCTATACCTAGCTGTCATGATTTCCGAGATTTTTACATATTTGTTTTTAATAATTCGTTTTTAATGTACTTCACCTTAGACGTTTTAGTAATAACGTCATAAAATTCAATTAAAATGACAAATATTCTTCCAGTATAGCTCTTAAACAGTTTTTATATAATACAGACGAGTGTGTATTTTAACTGTCGAAAAGAAATGTGAATATCCAATTACAAGTTAAAACACAAAGATAGCCTAGACGCCCGAGACAATCATGATATAGAAACAAATAAACCAAACGGTCAATTATTTGGACTTTGTGAACTGTCAAATTGTGTAGTACGGTGTTTATTAGAACAGAAAGTAGAATGATAGAACAGAAAGTAGATGATCTACGTTTTGGGCGCAAGTGATCAAAACTTTTTTTTTAACAAGAATTTATGTACAAAGATTCCCTAATGCAGAACGTCGTCTTAATGCATTATTAGAGTTTATATGATTGAAAGAGCGATTTCTAAGAACTGGATGTGTCGATAAGAATAAGATAGATGTAAGAACTGGAAAAAAACTTGGAAATGCAAAAAAGGGATATACGAATATTTAGTTCTTCAAAATTAATAAATAAATAGTGAGGTTTCCTCTTCATCGATTTGGTTTTCTAAGGACTGTGTTATGAATGGATCGATTTCAATTTCCAATAAGCTTAAGCATTTTTTTTATTCCCGGACCTATTTATTTATTCCCCAGAATACCAGCCCAAACTGTAATCCTTTGGGGAAACTGCGTATCCCCTCTCGAAACACATGTGGATTGTTATTATCCCAGTATCTACAGTTATGTTTAGTTACAAAGCCATTAATTAAATTTATTAAATTCGGATTCGTTTGGACTCTCCCAGTCATTATTTCACAAAACTGAATCCTTCTGTCATAATCATCTTCGCTGAGCTGCTAAATTTGTAAGGAAAGAACTTGTTTTATTTTAAAATTTCATGTATGGAACCAATGGAAATATTTGATAACTTAGAGACTGTTGAAATTGAAATGGTGGGATCAACAGCGAATTGACCTAAAATTTCAATCCGTGTGGGTTCAATTCTTCTATTGGAACCTTTGGTGTGAAACACTAAACTTGAAGAGATTTACAACCGTCCTAACGGATCGTAAAATATAGCACAACCGACCAGATATGGCGCTATTTAACATACAAGAAAAAACAACTATTATCATTGATTATATACCAGCACTAAACGAAAACATTGAGAAAGCATATGAGGGGAAAAAACAGAAATACGGAGGGGCTAGCCTTTGAACTAAAAGAAATGTACAAATTAAAATTTATAAAAATTTTACCATTCGTCATTATTGTAAATGAATTAGTCCACGAGCAATATATATATATATATATATATATATATATATATATATATATATATATATATATATATATATATATATATATATATATATATATATATATATAGTAAATTAATCCTTGAAATCATCCGAATGTCTAAAACATTACGACGAAATTCAAAACGAAAAAGGAAAACACGTAGATACAGAAGACGGAGAGAGAGAGAGAGGAAAGGACATCATCTCATTATAACAAGCGTCAGTAAATCACGGAGACATCAAGAATTCCTGTTTCGCTTCTATCGTCGCCATGTCCACAATTATAACCCAAATCCGAGATGGGTACTAATTAAAATTTTATATAAAACATAATGGGGTTCATTAAGACGATAAGAAATATAAATGTCAGATGGACCAGAAGGAATAGTAGATGGCTGCGGTAAACACGGACGGTTCAACAGTTTTACTTAATCGACATCAATGATATTTGCATTTTTTTTTCCTAAGTTGATCCGTAAGATTAATTATTTTGCAGTATTTACAGTAATTTATTCAGTAATGTACAAGAAATGTCTTAGATGTTTTTTTCTAGTCTGCCTAAAGTTGTAAAACAACTTTCTAACTTCATTCTAATCCTGAAATATAAATGATTATTTAAAGCTATAAAAAACGGGCGAATAAATTTAAATAAAACACCAATAAAGCACCAAAAAAGCTGATTAAATATTGATAAAATCATTTTTAACTCTGTTCGGGCTATATATTTATCTAATTTCATACTATATTATATACAGGATCAAATAAAAGTTTCGATAATTATATTCTTCGAACACCTCTCGTTTTCCTCGGGGACAAAAGGTAATTTCTTTAGTTTCGTCAGAACTTCCGATAAGGGTCCTTAAAGTAAGTGTTCTGTGCGCCAAACTTATAGAGCACTTCGAGAATTGAACTGAAGAAAATTTTATGGTGCACATAATCGCTCAACAGAGCGATGTATTCGTCGAATTATCGACAAATTACGAACGCATTTCACGCTGCTCGATATTAAAACAAAAACAAGACAAAATATAGTATCACAGCGGGACATCTTATTATGGCACTACGACAAAATTTTAAACGGCATGATAAAATGGGCAAAATTTTCCATCAGAATTTAGCATTGTGAACTGGGCTTCTCAATAATCAGGTGCAGAATTACAGCTATTACTACTAGGACACAGCCGTCATAATCGATCATAAAATAACGCACAACCGACCAGATATTACGCTATTTAACAAACAAGATAAAACAGCTCATATCATTTAAACCAAACCAAACCAAACCAAACCAAACCAAACCAAACCAAACCAAACCTAACCTAACCAAACCAAACCAAACCAAACCAAACCAAACCAAACCAAACCAAACCAAACCAAACCAAACCAAACCAAACCAAACCAAACCAAACCAATCCTAACCTAACCTAGGTTATATATCCTATCATTGAGATGTATTGAATACGCCACAGATAAGATAGTGGATAAAAACATCCATAGAAGGAAGGAATGAATGGTTTGACGAAGAATGCAGAGATGAAGAAGAGGGCTGCTATATTGAAGTGATTAAGAACAGGGAGTGATGTAGACTATAGGGCATATCAGGAAAAAACAGCACTAAACTAGTAAAAACTAAGAAAACTAGATGGATAGAGAAAATGGTGGAGATTATAGAAAAAGATAATAAGAAAATTACGAAAAGGAATACAACAAACATAAGTAGCACTGAATGGGCGAATTATTTTATAAAAATATTAACAGATAATAGAACGGTGACGGAAAGGGAAAATGACAGAAACCTGAAAGGCAATATAGAAGAAGAAGAACTGGGTATATCCACAGAAAAAGAATTCAATGATTGAATTTAACTCAAATTAAATAAAGCAGGTGGATTAGATAATATGGTCAATGAGATGATAAGATACGGGGGAGAAGCCTTAGGAAGAAGGATATTGAAGTTGATAATACATATCTGGAAGAAAGTAAAAATGCCTAATGAGTGGAAAAAAGGGATAATAATGCCAATTTATAAGAAGGGAGATCCAAAAGGTTCTACAAACTACAGGGGAATTACCTTACTTAATGTTGGATATAAGATACTGACCATGATAATAAATAACAGATTGATGAGGTATACAGAAGAAAAAATTGGAGACTGTCAACATGGCTTTAGGAGAGGCAGATCTACCATTGACGCGGTACATATAGTAAAGCAAATAATCGAATAATCTCAGGAATACAGAATGGAATTACAAATTGTGTATACTGATTCCAAACAAGCTTTCGATAGTTTGAAACGGGGACAAGTAATGAAAGCTGTAACGGACATGAAAATACCGGGCAAGCTAATAAGACCAACAGAAATGACAATGAAAAATTCACAAGCAGTAGTTAGAACAGCGGAAGGAGAAGCAGGGGATTTTGAGATCAATATAGGAGTGAGACAAAGAGATGGGCTATCAACAACATTGTTTATATTAACACTGGATGCAGTAATCAAAGAATGTAATTTCACGGGAACAATCATCAATAAAGCGACACAAGCAGTTGCATACGCAGATGATCTTACAGTGCTAGCTAGAGAAAAAGCCTGGAAGAAGCAATTCAAAAAATTGGACAAGAAGCAAAGAAAAAAGGCCTCCCAATAAATGAAGAAAAAAGCAGATATATGGAAATAAGGAAAGAAAATAGAAGAGTTTCAACCAAATCAGTAAAAATACGAAATTACGAATTTCACGTAGTGGAAAACTTTAAATATTTGGGAATAATTAATAAATAGCAAAAGCGACAGAAACATAGAGATTGATCACAGAGTAGAGGTGAGATACAGAGCCTATTATAAATTCAAAAGCATTATGAAAAACAAAAACATAAGTATAAATACAAAAATAAAGGTATTTAAAGCAGCTATTAGACCGGTGGTGACCTATGGGGCGGAGATAATGAATTTAACAAGCTTGGAACAGAAAAAGTTACGAATATTTGAAAGAAAGATAATAAGAAGAATATATGGATTAAAGAAAGTTGCAGAAGATGAACACAGAAGGTTAATAAATTTTGAAATAAAAATCATTTTGAAAGGAGAAGATACAGTGAAGACTACAAAAGTACAAAGACTCGGCTGGTTTGGTCATATAAGAAGAATGGAAGACAACAAAGTAGTAAAGAAAATTACAATGTGGAGACCAAATACTAACAGAAGAAGAGAGAGATCGAAAAGTAGGTGGGAAGATCAGGTGCGGGAAGACATAAGGAAATTGGAAAAACAAGCATGGTGGGAAAAGATACTGGACCGAGATGTGTGGAAGAAAATAACGGAAGAAGCAAGGGCAACCAATAGGATAGGATAAGCCAATAGAGGGACGTGAACTAACTCACCAAAAGAAATGAGTTTCTAGAGCTCAAAAGAATCGAGCAGCTGCAATTCTTAATGGAATGTAGATCCATGCATATGTATATGTGTATATGTATATATATATATATATATATATATATATATATATATATATATATATATATATATATATATATATATATATATATATATATATAGTTTTTTTCTTGGGGAAATTGGTTGTTATCGGGCTGGCGGTCTGCAGTAAAACAAGTGTTTAATCGTCTCAATATTTCGTCATTGTTTTGATGACTTCATCAGGAGACTCTAAAATTATTTGTTTCTTTTTATTATTTAATAAACAATGAAATAGTACAGAACACCAAGATGTCAAAATACAAATTCACACAACAATAAATATATAAACTTACAATTAATGACTATAGTTTAAAACATATGTATCTAAATAACGTTCTTGAACGATACGGACCCAACCGGGAATTAACAATCTTTTTTAAACACTAAGGTATTTCAACCTACAACCATCGAGGTTGAAAAGACTGGAGCACTTTCAACACGAACATCCACTGTTTGGTGTAATTTGAGAATATGGCAGTAAATACTGCTAAGACCACTCGTATCTGATTTAAAATTCATCGTGGTCTTATTTTGTCTTATATGACACATCTCTAAAAACAGTCTTTTCTTGTAGTTCTTCATCTGTTGTATGACCTTCACGTTGTCGAAATCCATACTATATCCAGTACTCAGGAAATGGTCAACCACAGCACATCTGTTGTTGTGATTACGGCAGTCACTCTTCTGTAATGTCATTCTCTGTTTAAGCCACTGACTGGTCTGTCCTATATATGACTGTTCACAATCTTTGCAAGTCAGTTTATAAATTACATTTGATTGTAGACCGATTGGAATGGTGTCTTTGATTTTGGTGAACAGATTAGCGATCGTTAGTTGATTGTATTGACTGATTTTTATGTGAGGAAAGTCCTTGAATACTTTTGTCACCCCTTGGGATAGACCATTCACTTTTGGGATTTTTTTGTAAACTAATTGCACGGTCGAGAAACATATCAAATTATATATATATATATATATATATATATATATATATATATATATATATATATATATATATATATATATATACATGAACAAGAATCATCATATATATATATATACAGTTCTTATAAACATATTCCAAAAATTGGTTCTTAAGGGGACTAGAGCCACTTAAAGGAGGAACGCTCAAGATGGTTTTTTTCGCAATATTTTCGAAATGGTTTATGATAAAGTCGTGAAACTCAGTATACTTCAATAAGTTGGAATGGAAAAATGTTTTTTGTGTTAATAATTTAATATTTTACTCAGGGCGTTACATACAGGGGCGTCTCTTGGGTAAATACTGCCATAACTTTTTTGTTTGTAATATTTTTTTATTTTTTAAATGAAATTATTGAATCACAAAAATTTTTAAGTAAAAAAGGTTCTCTTATTTCATCTCATTAAAATAAATCGTTTTCCAGAAAACTGACTTATTCTAAATCGATGCACGATTACATGGCTATCGAAATGCATCTTAATTATTAAGTAGGCGGCTGTCACTGTTAATCTTTGTCTTTGATATTTCAAAAGTGGACCATTGGACCATTTACGCAAGAAAGTCTAGATTTTTAAACTGCAAAAAAGGTCCCACCTAAGGGACTCTACTCCCTTTAAGAAGTAATTTTTGAGGTATGTTTATAGAGACTTTTTCTATGTTTTTATCCCTAGAGTCCAAGACCTCCCAAAATATTTCGACGTTATTTCCGGACACCTTGCATATATATATATATATATATATATATATATATATATATATATATATATATATATATATATATATATATATATATATATATATATATATATTGCATTTGTTTTATTACGTTAATAGCAACATTTTAGTAAGAAACAATCTGCGTTAAAAAAATGTTAGTGAGGCATTAGGGTTGGCTAACCTAGAAAATAAATCAAAGAATATAAAATTTTGATGAAACTATTTATTAAACAGTAACCGATTGTAAGCGAAGAGAGAAAACCAAAAGATGGAACTAGCAAATAAATAAGCGAACGCGTGTCACCTTACGAAATTGTGTCATGTGCATACGTGTGCAATACGTCGATAAAGATACATTAGTTTCGTTTGGCAACGGTACAAATTTCCTATAATTTGGCCCATTGCGAAACAACACAATCGTCCGTAAAGCCTTTTGTGATTGCCACACGGCCTGAAACAAAAAACAACCTGCAGAATAGAGTCAAGGAAAGTCATGACAATTGCGTAGACTTTGCAGCGATGCACCATTGTTTCTTTTCCATATTCGTTTTCTTTTCCTTGCAAATTTATTACCGACTATTTGATATTGATAAAGTTTTATAGCTGATTAAATAAGCAGTTTTTAAATAATTGCCCCGAAAATCATCCAGATTAAGGTCAATTGCGTGAAGCTCTGATAATCAGCCAATATTGCATAACGCCAAGAACAAAATGTTCAGTCTTGATGTTCCGCTAGGAAAATAGCTTTTGATTTCGTGGTCGTATTACCATGTCAATGACGTTTTACAATACAGGAAACTTTGTCATACAGGGGCGTTTTTAGAAATTGATTTCAGCAAATATTAACAATACGCAGAAATGTGCATCTCTCTTTAAAATAATAATAAATATCAAGCAATACTAATACTACTAACTGATGATGCTAACATGGATAGCGAAACGTGAGTCGAGAAAAAAACTGATTTGATGTATTGTGGTAAATCTCTTCAAGTTTAGTTTTTCAGACCTAAAATTCCAGTAGGAGAATTGATAACGTATCGATACAACAATTTGTTTCTTAAGCTGGCATGGCTGACATCTGACAGAAGTTTAATATAATTTCGCTTGTTCAAAAAAGTTACAAATTATAACATTTTTTGTAATAAACATTTTGCCGGTAATTTACTTTAAAATACATAAATATAACGAGCAAAGAATTTATAATATTTTATCTAAAATATTCTCTTGCTGATGCGTTAAAAACGTGTTACAGCAATGAAGCTATGTCAAAAAAATAATGTTAATAAGTGGTACAAGAATTTTAAGACGATCACATGAAGATAAACCTCGTTCAAAAAGACCTTCCACGTGAACCAATGAAACAAAGAAAAAACACTACCAAAAAAAAAAAAGAAATTCATGATCTTGTACTGAGTTATCGCCCATATTTGTTTGTCATGTTTTTTTGCATCAGGATAGTGTACCATCGCATACTGCAATAATTATTCGTCAACACCAACAATTATAACACCACCACAAACACCATATGTATCAGATATGGCATCATGTGACCTTTTCCTATTCCATTGATTGACGAAACCATCTCGCAGACGCCGTTTTGAGTCAATAAAATCCATGCAAGACAGTTCGCTGGCCGCTTCAGTTTAGCCTGTTTCAGTTTAGGAGATTTTTTTCTGGATTGGAAAAATGTTCGAAATCGTCAAATTACTTTGACGAGAAGAGTTTTGGAGAAACACTTTGAATGAATAAATAAATAATTTACGATTTATTTAAACAGTTATCTTACTAATTAAAGAGAAACATTGAATGAGTAAGAAGTAGTAAAATATAGTTGAAAAATGGGAAACCTAGAAATTTTTATATTTATATATTTTATTTATATGTCATATCGTAGGGGGTAACGAGCTCAAAGAAGTGATAGTTATATATATTCCTATAGTTAAGTCTACGCGATGCGTGCGCTGAATTCCAAGCAATACATCCCGATAAGTCTTTTCCAAATTCGGAGTTTTTAGGAAATAACTTAGTAAAACTGGTGGTGTATGCCCAAGGATCTGCAAAGGCGCAAAAATATTATTACTGAAGAAAATAGTCTTCTTTGTAATGTGGAAAGTCCTCACACATTTTTTATGATGAGACTTATTTATTTTGGTGAGACTTAAGCCACCAACATGAAGAAAAATTAATTCAACTTCCTCTTTTTGGTTAAATAACTGATTCATCTTAGCAACTGAATTAAAACGTTATTTTTATACACATTCAAATACAACGGTTTCAAATAATACAATGACAGCACAATAATGATGGATCCCTTCAAACAAGACAATTGTTGTTTAATTTCCAAGACCTACTATTGCTACGTTAGGTTTTTTAGTTCCTGCCGAGTACAGATAATTTTAGTTGTTTTTGCTAATTATTCTAAAACGGCCACTCCAATAAAGAAATATGACATAACATTTTATATTTCGAATTATGTTAAAAAAATACTGTGTTGCCATTTAAAAAAATAAGTTGCTGCTGAAGAAATCTGACAACAACGTAAAGCATTTGTTGCTTCCAATAAGTTGCAGCAATCCAAGCATCTCTAAATATCCTTTTACATCATCCAAGTATTTCCTTCGCAATCGTTTACCGCTCAATTATTTCATTGATATTTTTTAAACATCGTATATTCGTTGTAGATAACTGATCAAACTTAACATACAGCTATGAATCTAACCAAAAACCTTGGAGACGCCGAACTGCAGGCATTATTATATAAAGATTCAGTTGCAATACTTGAAAATTTGTCAGAAGCATTAAACATTACTCTTATGGATGTTTACGTGCCCTGGGGCGCAGTCTTCTGATTTGACTCTACTAATTTACCGTTTTCTGCATCGACGAACCGACGTTCTTTCATAAACATATTCTTCATACGTACATAAATAACTTATAATACCGATACATATAAATACATACAAATACATATTCAAATACACACAAATACACACAACTACACACAAATATATACAAATGTCTACAAATGCATAAAATATATTTACACACACAAATACAAACAAATAGATATAAATACATACAAATACACACAAATACAGACAAATACACACAAATGCACACAATTGCACACAAATACGTACACATATATACAAATACATATAAATATATACAAACACACAAATATACACAAATATACACAAATAAAGACAAATACACACAAATATACACAAATGCACACAAATATGTACTAATGCATGTAAATACAAACAAATGCATACAAATACATACAAATATATACAAATACACACAAATACACACAAATATACATAAATACACACAAATACATATAAATAGATACAAATACACACAAATACAGACAAATAAACACAAAAGCATACAAATGCATACACATAAATACAAATAAATACAACTACATACAAACACATGCAAATACATGCAAATATACAAATATATTATATAATATATATATATATATATATATATATATATATATATATATATATATATATATATATATATATATATATATATATATGTATATATATATACATATTTTTCTTAATTAATTTTGATAGAGTTTAAACAATTAAATAATATCCACAAAATTCTCATATTATATAGGTAGCAAAGAAAAAATTAAACATCTTAATTAACCATAAACAATCATTATTAATCATACTTAATTTTTTAAATATTTTAAACTTCTTTAACAAAGCATTTCTAATAATCTCCCAAATCTTGTAAACAACATTCTCCGTGAAGAAACCGATCTTCGAAATCAAATAACTAAATGAAAACAAGTACTAAAACATAAACAAACATACCATCTAATAAATATCAAGTAATTTATCAAATTAAGCATGACCATAAATAAATTTTTTAAACAAATAGTTCGAATATATTACCTTAAAAAAAGTCAGACACTATGACTAAGAAAACGAACTAGACAACTTAAAATATATTTCTTCCTGCTTCGAGACGTTCAGATCCAATTTTTTCATCGATCGCCATTGATAAACAAAGATTTATTGATTGGATTGGCATTTGATCACTTCCACCTGTGATCTAAGCCGTTGAAGTCACGCTGATTCAGTACTGAACTCTCTTTTTTATAAAAACTACTTAAATGAAAAAGTATTGGGTCTGATTCATTTAAATTGTAACTGTTGTTTGAAGAAATCTCTTTAGAAAGAGATACATTATTCAGCGTAATCTTAAAATGAACGTTCTAAGAGTTTTTTGCATTTAAAAATCTTAAATACCTCTCATTGTAATATACTTATTTCACCGTTTTTGTATACCCCACTTCTAAATTTCCTTCAAAGAGTCCAGTGAAATCTCTTAAATGGCTTCTATGGACTCACAACACCGTTTACGAAGGAATTTCTTCAATCGAGGGAAAATAAAAAAGTTACACAGTGCTATATCTGGTAAATATGGCGCTTTCGGAGCGGCATTTGTTGGATTTCTAGCAAAAAATTGACGAATAAATATTACAGTATGCGATAGTGAGTTATTATGATGCAAAATCCATGAATTATTTAGTCACAAATCTTCCTAATCCACAAGACGTTATGATTTCTAACTTAACGAGCAAAATAATATGAAACTTCAGTCGGGGAGTCATGGACAGTGACAAAGGACAAAAACTGCCCATGTCAATCAGAAAAGATTGAAGATGCCGAATTGTAAGCATTGTTGGAAGAAGAAGAGATATACAAACTCAATCAACAAATGACAGGAAAATAAAATTTAGTTTAGTTAGTTTTTAATCATTATTATTTACAGCCCAGCCATCTGTGGCCCTTTGCCTGCCATGCGAAAAACGGTGTGCGAAGTTTTGCTTTCTCGGCATGAAAGAAATAAATACATTTATGCTTTGGATCGTGATTGGAGACGAAAAATGGATATATGTCGAGAACCCAAAAGACAGAAAATCGTAGGTTGACTTAGGATGACCATCAACATCGACCACAAGACCGAATCACTTTGAAAAGAAGGCAATGCTATGCATTTGGTGGAATCAGAAGGGTGTCGTGTACCATAAGCTTCTGAAACCAGGTGAAACAGTTAATACCGTTCGCTACCGTCAGCAAATGATTAATTTGAACCATGCATTGATCGAAGAGCGCATCACGTACAGCGAAAGCGGTCAGAGACACTATTTCTGCACTTGGCTGGGAACTCTTGCCCCACCCGCCGTACTCTCCAGGGTTAGCACCTCCGACTATCACTTGTTTTCATCGATGTCTCACGCCCTTTCCATGAAACAGTTCAATAATTACGGAGATGCCGAAAAATTGCGGTGCGAAAAAAGATGTGCGGTTTTTTGGGAAGGCATGCACAAATTGGCAGAGAAACAGGACAAATGTACAGCTAGCAATGGCGCATGCTTTGAATAAACCATTTCTTACCTTTCCCCCAAATAAAATGTGTATTTTTAAGAAAAAATTCAGAACTTTAACCTACATCCCTACTAGTGACAAAAGGTCCAGACAATCCATCTTTTCTGAAATAGAAAGAATGAACAAAAATCTGGAAGAGAGTAAGTAAGGAAATGATTCAATTTCAACAGAACTTAAGCGCGATAAGGTGTAAAAACTAGTAACTGTTGGTTAGTATGTGGAAGCCAGAAAAAAAATACAGTACAGAAATAGGGGAAGCTACTAAAACAATGACTAAAATTTGAATGATAAACATTTCAAAAATAAAGAACACTTAAAAGCAAGGTCGCTCTAGATAGCAGATAGCAACATTTATCATATTAACAGAGCACGACAAAGCTTTCATTCTGACCTCTTACACTTTTTGAATCTTTTAACAATATCTCTATTTGGCTGATAAGCAACGTATACTGTTAAAGAAAAACAACTCTAGGTTGCTTTATCTGATGGTTCTGCGAATGTTAATAACAACGATAACTGTTTCAACTGCGATAATGACAATTAGCCTGGACCGAAGAATTAGCGTAGTTCCAAAAAAGACGGAAAAAACCCGTAAAAATAAAATTATATCATAATAGGCATGTTAACAAGTACGAGATCCTTATCTCAAATATATACGGCCGTAATTTGATGCACGAGTTCTTAGATTATTTGGATTAGAACGCGCCAAGTACGTGTCACGTAATGACCTTCGAGTCCATAGGCCTCAAATTCATGGAAATTTCTCCTGTTAATGTTAGTTTTATTGTTGTAATAATTACAGTTTCAACGAGGTATATTATAAACGATGACATTTTATAAAAACAACAACCAAAATAATTATTAATTATAAATATTAAACAACACGTCTCAATGTATATACAATATATGGACATTTTTGTCTAATCTTCAGTTGACTTTAACACATTTGTTATATTATATATATATCATGCTATCCATTTTGTTGTAACTAGATGGCACCGCATGACATTAACTTCTACACCGTATAACCGATCGGTATCCACTTTTCTGTACCTTCTTCACCTTACTACATCTTTCCGTGCTTACAGTATTTAAATTTAAAAATACTACCGTACGACAGACAATGTCATATTCCCACAATATATTTGTTTTGCCGAGACGATGGTTCATAACAATGCTAGGATGCGATAGGTGGCGCTGTAGTTGTTAAGAAATTCTATATTTATAAAACGAAATGATTCATATTTACACAATATGACATATAAACATCAATTCTGTGTTACTGCCTTAATCAACTCAACATTTTCATTATTTATTATTAAAAAAGAAATTTAATATCAATTATTGAAAAGATATGGGCAAAAAAAAGAGCAGAACGTCTTGCGTTGTCCGCTTCGAGTGAAGAATCCAACCGAACCAGATCCAGTACATATACGTCAAATAGCATCGCTGATAAGCTACTTCCTTATGTTGTTATAATGGGGTTTGACTTCCTTTGTCTAACGTTGATATACGTTTTGATATAATGAAGTAAAGGTTCTACCATTATGCATGATGGAACTTTGACCGCTCATGGAGGCCATATTTGTTTACCAGTTGTTTTCCGAAAGGTTTGCAATTAAATTATGGGTCGTTTTACGTTAGAAGAACGTTTGGAAATTGTCCAGTTTTATTACGAAAAATTCGCGATCCCCTCGTTCTACTCAACGAGAATTTGAAAGTGAGCTTACTATCCACGATGTCTGTACGACAAAAAAAAGCCAGAATTGTGAAGAATATTGCCGCCGTTCAAGCACGTGTAGTCGAAAATGACAACGTCTCGGTTGCCCCACTCGCAAGAGTTACGCCTCTCGCCAATGACCTGGCGAATTTTGAGGTGGAACTTAGGCTTCCAACCGAATAAGATGGTAGTGGCACAAGAATTGAAGCCAACTGACCATCGTATTCGTCGTATCTGTCAATCTGCTGATTGGAACCTCGAAATGATAGAAGCCGACATCGAATTTCATCGCAAAACCATCCATTCTCCGATGAGGTTCATTTCTGGCTTAATGGCTTCGTCAGCAAATAAAATTATCCTTATTGGTGCGAATCTAATCCACACGTGATACTTGAGAGTCGTTTGCTCGGTATTGATGGTAACGGTGGCTCCTTCCTCATTTTTAAAGAAATAAGGACCGATGACTCCTCCATGCCAAAATCCATGCCAAACTGCGATCTTTTGCGGATGCAAAGGACTGGAAGATTTTGTTTCCGCGAATTTTATGGACTCTATGCGAATGACCTTTATTTTCAACAAGATGGCGCACCATCACATATTTCCCGAGTAAACACGGCAATTCGTTAATTCATGAAATGGCCCCATCGCTTGGCCGCCAAGATCATGCGATTTAACTCCTTTAGATTATTTTCTCTGGGGACATGTGATAACACAGGTTTATAGCAATAATCCCGCGACTTGGAAACTAACATTCGTCAAGCCATAGTCGACATACAGCCCGAAAGCCACAAGTCCCAGTCGACATACAGCCAGGGTCATCGAAAATTGACGCGAGCGGATCCGTGGTGGCCGTTTGGCTGAAATCGTATTCAAACCATAAACTGCATGTCTGAATCTCTTAAATAAAGCAATCGGAACTGATTTTAAGCAAGAAATGTATGTTTTATTGAATTTTGAAGTTCCATCATTCACATTAATAGACCCTTTACTGGTATGTAGATGGATTTATACACCGTCATATTTGTTTCATTCGCAATTTCATTTCCTTCTCAAATTCCTGAGTGCACCATACAAAGTGTATACTTTAATTAAAAAAAAAACATAAAACTGTTTGTCAGAATTTTAAAAAAATTAGCTACCAGCAAAGAAAGTAAAATGTACAAAACAAATGGAATGTTTTCAAATAAGAATTCCGTATAGTTATTTATTCTATAAACAAATGATCTAATGAGTTTAATTAAATAAAATCATTAAAATTTATTTCCGTTTTGAAAGCAAGTCATTACAATTTTAATTCCCTGTCCGATTAAACCGAAGAGAGATAGCAATTTTTTTTGTTTTAATATAAAACAGAATAAAGCGATCGGAGTTTAATGGTCAACAACAGTACACCGACGATGAAAACCATAGAAAACCGTCACCTAAAGCAGATATCCGGGTTAGCAGCATCTTTTAACCTCGTTCGAGCAAGGCATAAAGTTCAGAGATTCATGACCCAAAAAAAAATCTTCAACAGGCCAAACACGCCACCTTAATTGTTAGACATTGCAAATGGACCACGGAGCGCGGAGAATGTTTCGGAGATGGTCGTTTCTAATTTCGCTGAGGCGAGCGCGCGGATTTTTTTTCTACGTCTTTGATTTTTTTTATTTAGCGCCATCTAATCACTATTATTTTGTGGTACGACTGAGTCTTTACTAAAAAATATCTGCATGTTTTTATCAGTTAAACAATTAATTCATTAAAACTGATTCAGTATACAGGGTGGGAGATAAGTAGATGAGTGACTTGAATAAAAATGCCTTTTTTGATGTACCTGTATATACAACATTATTATTTAGTGATGAGAATTACCGTGGCATATTAAAACTACTCCAATGATCTAAAATTTTGATTAATTTTCTTAAAACATTGAAACGTAGCGGCAACAAACATTATATATATATACCAGGTGTCCCATTAAGGATGGATCGCGGCCGTATACTGAAAACTATTTATCCCACAGCTTTGGAGAAAAAAATATTATACTAAAACTGACTGTGAGAAATTCACCAAAAATATTTTTAAGCTTCTAAAACGACCGCAAGAGGGCGTGACGAGCTAAACATTGTTAAAAATCATTTTTTTGTGTATTTTCAAGTATTAACCGAGTAAGAAAAATTCTCAGTTATAATTAGCAAACTGTCTCCTACAACTTTGTTTTATGACATTATATATATATATATATATATATATATATATATATATATATATATATATATATATATATATATATTATATATATATATATATATATATATATATATATATATATATATATATATATATATATATATATATATATATATATTTGAAATTTTCAAAAAAAACATTAATTTTTCAAAGTTTGCAATTTTTAAGCTTTTCTTATTTTTCAAAAAAAAATGTCCATTCGTTCTACATTTGATTACTTTTTCTTTCTTTTTTTTTATAATTGAAAATTCATTTTTATTAACATTTTACCCATTTTTTCGAAATGCAACTTTGTTTTTATAATGAAATAATATAAAAAAATAGACAGAAAAGTTCGCCCATGATGGGACTGTTCAAACGTAAAATGAATAGATGTTTTTTGAGAAAAAAAAGAAAAAAACTTTTTGAAAAACTCTACTCTACTAAACTAACTCTAATATTTTATAGAAGATAAATATAAATATTTAAGTTTATCCAAAATAGAACATCTTATTTGGTTAATTTTTGAAAGAGTTATGACAATTTAAAAAAAAACGCCGTTTTTTTCATCAGTTCATCATTTTTTCCGGTTGGGTAAAAAAATGTGAAAAAAACCACAGACAAGTATTTAATGGGGTACTATAACAAGGCGGTAATCTTTGCATTTTCCTTTAGACCCTTTTTGGTATAAATTAGACCCTTTTTGGTATATATCCAAAGGTATAAATCGACCACTCTTCTGGCCACAATCCGGCGTCCCACACTTTCTAACAAACGTGAGACGAATTTACCCCAACTTCCCTCATTGCTATAATGCCCACTTTAATTCCCACTTCTGCTGTGTGTCTAACTAAACGTCGGGCTTTATCATTATTGATTTTTATTTTTAAGATATTATTGTATTATTATTTTTAAGATTTCGGGACAATCTGTATATATATATATATATATATATATATATATATATATATATATATATATATATATATATATATATATATATATATAAAAACTCTTTATAACGAAACTCAAGGGACCGAGCATTTTTATTAAGTGAAGAAAGAAAAACAACCAAATTCACAATAATAACAATAATTTTTAATATGTATGTATTTGATAAAATAGGTAAGTAAATTATTCTTAATGCATATAGTCTGTAAACTTTGCCTGACGTGTTTTGCTATGCCAGTACTTGTTTAGTATTATCTTATGTATTCTATCCATATCTTGATATGTGGTAGAATCGTCTTTATTAAATATAAACATTTTTTATTAACTTAGCGGCACCAAGTGCTTGTTGAATAGTTGGTGGTTCAGAATCGTCCACTTGATCATCTTTTTTCATCTTCATTAAGTTTTTCCTTTTCGACACTAATCAAGAATTTGTTCATCTGTAAGTGAACCGATTGTAGCCAGATCCTCGTTTATATTTTCGTATGTTTGTAAATCTTCGTTAAAATTTTCTGAAATGTTGAACTATTTTATTCATTCTCTCAGTGGTATGAACGTTCCGTTTCATCGTTCCGCATAACGAAAAGAATGCTGTACAATCGTTGTTGTTACCTTTTTTCCAGACTTTTGATATAAAGTTCATTGTAAGCTTGTAGCATGCTAATCGAGGTCTTGCCATCAGTTTCGATCAGATCCATCAACAATTTCCTTCTATAGTGACGCTTTAGACTTTTAATCACACTCTGATCCATTGGCTGCAAGATATTAGTTGTATTAGCTGGGAAAAATGCTACCTCAATGTTTCGAAGATTGGATATAAGAGGGTGAGCAGGGCAATTGTCTACTAGAACTACTGCCGGCGCCTTTTGTAACCTGATAAGATAACATAAACAATAATACCGAGAATAAATATTTACTGCGTCTAAATATGAATACATTTATTCGTAATAGATAATGGCTGTTGCGCTCTAGAGAGTCTATCAATGTACGGGTTTTAAGGTAAACCAACCAAATTGTGCTCACTTCTACATTATAGAAAGTTTATCGTTATAAAGAGTTTTTCACTGTATATTCATATATGTATATACAGTGTATATATATATATATATATATATATATATATATATATACACTGTATATACATATATATATATATATATATATATATATATATATATATATATATATATATATATATATATATATATATATATATCGATATATATATCGAGCAGTTCGAGCTCCCTATCTAATTCTCCTCAATCTGATATATATATATATATATATATATATATATATATATATATATATATATATATATATATATATATATACACTGTATATACATATATATATATATATATATATATATATATATATATATATATATATATATATATATATATACACTGTATATACATATATATATATATATATATATATATATATATATATATATATATATATATATATATATATATATATATATATATATATATATATATCGATATATATATCGAGCAGTTCGAGCTCCCTATCTAATTCTCCTCAATCTGAACCGCAATTAAAAAATATTCATGGGTTAGCCCTTCGGAAATATTCCGATTAATAACAAACAGGAAACTTCACGAAGAAATTTAGCATCTGAAATAACGCAACAAACTAATTTTCAACTTAATTGAAGCGAGCTCTTTAAATGAACCAGATATGAAAAGAATCAGGCTGTAAAAATGCGTTGACGACAACGAACACGACACAAAGATAAACAAATATCAACGATTGAAATGGTTTGTCCACTAGCACAACCCCATAAATGTAACAATTACTCGATAAGTTGTCGACAACAAACCTAAAGCACTTTCTATGTTTCCACTAGCCACTCTTAATCGTCCTCATTTAGAGCATATACAGAGTGAGCCCAAAACTCCGCAATATTTGTTTCACAACTTTTTTGTTTACGTGTTTGTAAGTGTTTTTTTAATTCCAGATGAACCAGACTTGCAAAGTTTGTGGAGAACCAGCTGCCGGTTTTCACTTCGGAGCATTCACATGTGAAGGTTGTAAGGTGAGTTTAACCAACCCAAACTTCATAATATAATTAATTGTCATCAGTATATATTATATATATGGTAATTAAAAACAGATTTTAAATAACAAAAAATTGACATTTTATCTTAATTCAAGTATTATAGCTTTAATTATCAAAGTTTAAAGAAGGTTTTTTATTCTATTTTACAATTATTAATTCATGGAAACACATTATTTGATAATTATAAAAGAAATATAGTTTAAGTATTGAAATATTATTTTTTTTGTCACGCATTCTCTTGTTGCACTTAGAAAATTATTTTTATAGTCTTTTATCACCTGAAGAAGATATTGTTTTTGGTTTTCATCATGTATGTATTCTTACGTCAACTGTATAGCTCTCCCTGCTGCATCATTAACAACTTTCGTACCACTAACAATTTTTAAACTTTCCAAATAATCATTATTTTCGGACCATGTTTCAACATCGAGTTCATTGATGTTAAATCTCTTAAAAAGTCTAAAGTATGATAACTTACAAAGCAGTCAATTTCTTTCTATTGTTATTTTTTATATCATTATTTATTTTCATTTACATTATTATTTATATATTGTATCAAAGTCATACACAAGTCTGATTTCCATTTTTCGTTTGACTTGTAGTGATATATTTGAATTAAAGAATGAGAGTGCAACTGCTTCCAGGCTCAAGTACCATAAATGATTTTTAAAATTTGTTTAATATCACTTCAGATAAACATTTATCGATAGTTTTATAGTTGTAGAACTGTTACAGTTGATATAGATGGTGTAAGGGTATAATACTTAAATTAATAAACATATCAATTATTTCGTATTCAAAATCTATTTTTAATGACTGAGAGCGCAAAATGAAATGTATATTATATTAGAAATATATATTAAACATTTAAATGAATAAAAAGCATCGGGTAGTCAATAAATTTGAAAATTGTTGGAATAAACAGTATAAATAAATCTTAACCTCCGGAAAACTTATGAAATTTTTGTCTACTTAAAATGATCACAACAGAAACATAATCGAGAATATTTAGTAAGATAATCAATATACTAAGGCAGGAAAAAATTACTATCTAAAAAGTGCAAAAATCCCATGTTAAATGATGGAAAAGGTATCGTCATTGAGGCAGGGTTAAACGGCATCGGAATTGTTTTTAGGCTATAGAGAAATGATTTAGAGGATACCCAAGTGAAAAAAGTCAATTTGGGAAATACACAGACTATATAGATATATATAGATATATATATATATATATATATATAGATATATATATATATATATATATATATATATATATATATATATATATATATATATATATATATATATATAGATATATATAGATATATATATATATATATATATATATATATATATATATATATATATATATATATATATATATATATATATATAGGGGTAATTCGTAGTCGGATTTTGCACTCTTGCCTAGAAACAATCACAAACATTTAGGAAGTAAACAGACAGAAGAAAGAAAGAAAAACAACCATTCGAGCGCTGGAATCGAACCAACTACCGCTCCAGTGCGGTTTCAGCAAAGCAGCGGCAGGCCGCTGCTTTTACCGCCCGCACCAACGCGACCGGCAGAGAGATAGAGAACAATGACAATTTATCATCAAAAGTAATGATTTGTACACATTCAAGACATATTTTGTGAATTGTATATTTTTGAGTCATCGACAAGATGTGCAATGGAATATTCGAGCACGAATATCTCGCAAACGACGCGAAATTTCGATATTGACCAAGGGTACATTTTTTACGTGGAAATTATGACTCTTCTTTATTTTTTGAAGTTAAAATATTCCCAGCTTTATAGGGTTTAAAAAAAAGCAGCGAGTTAATTCCTCACAAAGTAGGTAGCAGGCGGCTTCTTGGAACTAGGATCAAGCTAGTACCAAATTCAGATTTGTCGCCTCTGAAAACCCAACTACCCCGTTTTCAAATTATCTCATTTTTTTGAAAATTTAGTTCCACTTTCAACACCCTGTATCTTTTTAATGACCAACATTTGCACATTTATTGACTAAATCCTCTTATTTTGATCTCTATTATCACCAGTTGCTCTACGGTGGATAAGTTATGGGACACCATGTATATATATATATATATATATATATATATATATATATATATATATATATATATATATATATATATATATATATATATATGGGATTTAGCATTGAGGTATCGATCGGTGTGAGTTGGTTTCCTATACACTGTGTATTCGACTGTTTCAGAAAATTTTCTTGTTTTTCTTGTGATGAGAAGATCTAAAAATGGTAGTTTTCTATCCGGTTCGACTTCCAGAGTGAACTGTATTCTAGGGTGGATTTCATTTAACTGGGTTAGGAAGTTGTTTAGAAGTTCGTTTCCGTGAGGCTATATTATAAAGATATTATCTACGTAGCATTTCGAAAGTTTAGGTTTTAAAGGAGCGTTGGCCAATGCGTTTGTTTCGAAGTCGGTCATGAACAGATTCATAAACTATAAAGGGTGATAAAGATAATCCCATTGGGGCACTGTCAGTCTGTCTGTAGATCTACTGGTTAAAAGAAAATATTCTTTAAGCAGTGTTCGGAGAGTTCCCCCACAAATGGTGGAAAGTCTTCGTTCGTCGAAATTAGATCCAGGGCCTCGTCTATGGGGATACTTGGATACAGTGAGACAATGTCCAGACTAGCCAGTATGTTGGTATCCTCTAGTTGGAAATCTTTAATCAGCCTTATCAAATGTTCTGAGTTTTGAACATAGGACTCGGCAAGTTTGGCGCTTGGTTGCATGATACTTGCTAGATATTTTTCCATATTTTGTGTTGGAGAACAGAAGGCACTTACTATGGGCCTTAATGGGATTTCTGGTTTATGTATTTTGGGTAGACCGTAAAGTTTAGGACATCTGCTTGATTTTTCCCTAGGAAATATTCTTCGTTCAATGTCCGGTTCTAGTTTCCATGCTTTGATTTTACTTTTGGACGTTTTTCCTAGATAGGTTGTTGGATCTCTGTTCACTGGTTTATATGTCGTTTCCAGTAAATTATTCGTCATCTTTGCCATATACTTTTCGGTGTTCATTATGACTGTTGCGTTTCGTTTGTACGCCGGGAATATAGTGATATCCTCGTTTCTTTTTAAAGTTACAAGCGCTCTGATTTCAGTCTTATTAACATTTGGTTTTGGTATTTTCTTGGATCGTAGTATTCGCGTCCCAAAAGTATGGAAATCCCTTCTGAAAAAAGAAGAAACGTGGCAACGTGGCGGCGAGTTAGAAAAATCAATAAACGGACGCCCGACAGCGTTGCCGAGCGCCGTAAATAGTCCCGAACTACCCCGATATAATCTACGCAGTCGCCGGTCGGCTAAAAAAACGAGCACGACAACCCGTGCACGTCAGTTGGACTCTTCAGTCGAAGTGGACAACACTTGAAAATGCCAAATGCGATTTTGGCCAAACGTCGTGACTCTTCACAGAATCAACGGATCGACACCCGGAATGATTTAGAAACATTATCTATCATCCGTGAAAATATTTGATATATATATATATACACACACACACACACACATTCATTATATAAAATGGCCATAGAATGCCAGAGGCAAACGTTGGGATAAACTGTCGAAAAGAAAGTGAAAAATTGCCCCAAGTCGAGAAGGGCCGAAGTGAATTTTAGGAAACTACTGCTGCTTGTCAAACAACTTTGCTGTGTTGCAAGATCCAATCCAGAATTGTGAGGCAGGCCATGTATTGTGTTGCAGCACCGAATTGTTGGAAGAAATTGAAATAATAGATCAGAATGAATAAATCAACAATTTCCTCAATAACCCCAGCAGAGAAATGTTTCAAAAAGTCAAACATCTTCAACGAGACCATTGCCTTAACGAAAAAACGACTGAAAATGATGAATGCAAGAGGTCTTTTTGGCAGGGTCGAGTACGTTGAGCTTTGTTAAACTATAAGAAAAATTTTAGATTGTGTTGGCTTCCAATTGGGGGAAATTCATTATAAATGTTTAATAAAAGATTTCTTTGTCTAAATGTCCACTTTATTATAGAAAGTTTAATTAATATAAGAATAATTACTATAGGTAGAAGAAAATTAGAAAGGTGACGCGCTGTTTCAACATGCAGCCAGTGTAAAAGCATTTGAAGAAAACAGGGGAAAACAAAACTAAAAACAAGCTGAGAAATAAAAGATGGGAAATATTTGCCTTAATGCATGAGAATGGCACGGAGTGGTACGCACGGTTATATTTTATTGATTGGTTGAGATTTTATTCAAAGTTATATAAAAATCAAGACCCGTCAGAGGCAGCAATGTCCACAGAAGTTAAATGCCAGATATCCTGGTGGATAAAGTGACAAATATTATAGAAATAATGAAAAATGGCAAGAGTTCAAACAAAGAAATGAAATGCTTAAAAATTGTAACCAAATTTTACATATAATACTGGCAAAATTATACTCAAAATGCCTCAATGAACAAAAAGTACTCAACTTATAAAATGATTCTTTTCAAGAAACCCCTGTACATCATCCAATCTTTTGATTTGACCGGCGTAAATAAGGCACCATACCGGGGAAACATACATGATCTTAGCCCTGGCAAATGTATACAATAAAACCCTAAGACACTTCATTTTATTAAAGTGCCTAGTGGATCTTAGGACAAATACAAGAGCCCTCAGCGCCGAAACAGTCACCTGCTGAATATGAAAAATATAATTTTTGAACACTTGGTAATTATGACAGTCATCAAAGAATCTGACCTCGGTATATAATTTAAAATCATCAGAAAAAAGCAATACATGAGGAGGTGGAGGTGTTCGAACCGAACGCAGTGGAAGCTCTTAAGAGGGGTTTACGAGGCCTACGCCTAAAGACAGGGAATTTCTTTCAGAGACCGAATACCAAACATAGAGATACGCAACCGAGTAAAAGTGATTGATACTGTAGAAAGAATAGCAGCATTGAAGTGGAACGGGGCGAGTTATGTTGAGAGAGCGGTTGATGACTGGTGGGCAAAACGAATCTTCGAATGTAGATCAAGATCGGAAGGCTTCAGAAACAGAGGAGGTCCCCCTACCAGATGGACTGATGACCTAAGACGTATCAAAACAAACTGGATGCAGGCAGAGCAGGACCGAACACATTAGAAGCTCTTAAGAGAGACCTACGTCCAGCAGCGATCCGAAGAAGTCCGAACGATGACTAAACTCAACATACTGAGATCTATGTCAGCGATATAACATAAAGAATGATACTAAAGCTGATTTCATATGCCTTTGAAAAATCAGTCATTGCATCAACTTGATATTTGCGACCTATTCAGCTGTTGTGGACAAATTCCAGAAAGGAAGTGAGGTTTGTAGTGGTAGACCTTTGCTGATAAAATCCATGTAGTTCAAGCATGATGCTGCTATTTAAGGTGGAAGAATCACCATCGGAGGTTGGCTTTTAATCTAATCTACAGTTAATGAAACACTAAATTCAAAGGGATTGACGCATCTCCTGATGATGCTAAATAAAGTGATTTGGTTTAATCTAAGGGCCTCGTTGAGTCCCCAATAGTTGGCGATATCATAATTAACATAAAAACGGTTTTTTGCACAATCAGCTCCGGTATCAGTCAGCCTCGAATCGTAACAACATTAATGAATTAACATTGCGACAAACTTAACCAGGTCATAGACGGTTGGCAATACTGTCGATATCACAATAAAATATGTGATCGTTCATGCATTCGCCGTATCCCTTCCTTTGTTTATCTTTCTCTCTCTCCCCCCTCTCTCTCTCTCTCACTCCCTCTATCGTTGTTTGCTAAAAAATATTTCAACGCCCTCTCGATTATTCTCGAAATATTTTTTTCTGAAAACTAAAACTAAACAAACAAGTCTTTTTTATTATTATTGGACAATGTTTTGATCTTGGACACGCTCTAGTAACCGGTAACCTTTATAACTAACTGATTTTTACCCGAAAAATATCGTTTTCCACTCCATTAAGCGTGAAATCCTGTCCGAGACCGCAGTTTACAAATTAAAAATTGGGTTATTTTACAAACGGTCGATTTTCTTCGCCCTGCTAATTAGCCGCGACTGAGGTCTCGGACTGTGATGGATGGAAAAATGAAAGAAGACGCGAAAACGCATAAAATTCGGATGTAACGGTACGGTGAATATCACCGACCAAGTTTTCACGGTTGGTTTAATCGGAAATTGAAAACGACGCGTCGTTGTGACGTAACAGCGATGACACGCTGCCGTTTTTTTTGAGGCGTCTATTCGCAAACTTTGGATCGCATTATGAGAATCATTACCAGGTATGGAGAATAATAATTCTTAATTTTTTAAGAGATTGCACTGGAAACAATTGTCAGTTCACAGTTTAATTTCTTATGTTATTTTGTTGCTACGACAGTACCTTTCAAAAGGCCAGTGATGTTTAGACGATTTCGAGTTAGCGTTATATTTTTTTCGTATGGTAAACATGTCAAGTTTCGAGCCAAATAAAGTGTTTGCGACACCTATTCCTTTTCTTATTCAATCAAAAGAAAAACGCGAATGAAAACCGCCGTATACTTGTGGAAACTTACGGTGACAATGTCCCAACACAAGACGCTTGTGGGCGTTGATTTAGACCAGGGGTCCCTAAACTTCCGAGCCTTAGGGCCATTACTCCAGTAAGCTCCAAGGGCCAAAACCGTTTTAATTTTCCAGCCATTATCTATAATTTCTAAATTAGTCGCCGAGTAGGCGCTATAAACGAGCATACGCTTGCTAAATTCGCTAATCGCGGGCCGAATTGATGACCCTGGCGGACCGGATTTGGCCAGCGGGCCGTAGTTTGGAGACTTTTAATTTAGGCGATTCAAAAGACGTGATTTCGATTTAAAAGAAAGCCCAGGTCAACTGAAAAAAATTGAAGATGCCGAATTGCAGCAAATCTGACAAATGTCAGAGAGGTTAAATGCTGGTCGCCGAACCATTTGTGATCGTCTGCATGCCATGAGAAAGATCCAGAAGGCGGGAAAATGACTAGACTGAGGTGGCACAGAGACAGGAAGTCCCGGTCCATGTCCTACCGGTCGATTAGCTGAAGTAAGGTTAGGATAGACAATTATTTTGACTTTTTTATATCGAGAAACATCGACGCTACAAAAATAATTATCATTTGAATGATTTTTTTGCTCTCTCCATACCATGGGTACCGCAAATCTAATTTCCTAAGATCATCGTCACAAACACAACATACTTGCCACATTTTTCTTGATTACCGATTTCTACATGAAAACATGCAAATTATATTTTTTTTACAAAGTCAGTAATGTTTCCTTGATGTTTTTTAACTATAAACTCACCACATATATAACAAACAGGGTTAGGAGAGTTTCTATAACCACAGAGCGTGAATTAAAGCACATAGGTTAAACATTCCAATGCGAGATTATACTAACTGGAAGAAAATAAACAGCTGTGCCATTTATCAGAACTGCCAACCTAATAACATTTGATTTTACTGCCAACACTATAACATTCTGACTTTATTGCCAATCTAAGAACATTTGAATGATAAAAAATAAACTTTTCACTTTTGAATATTAAAATGAGAAAAACTGGTGGGTGATACGACTATTTTATTATTATTGTATTCGGATTCAGCATACCAAAAAGCACAAGAATTAGGTTAAATTATTTAACCCTTTCGCGCCGGCACTTTTTGTTTTTGTAAAATTTAAAATAAAACAGATTTTATAATCAATTTATCGATCCTTAAAACGGGAAAAATATTAAAAAAATTAATAATTAGCGCAAATAATTAATAATTAATGGGACCCATGTGTCCCATTAGTATTTATTGGTGGGACAATACTGTCCAGGTTGGTTTAGCACACTTACCCATTTTTGCGAAAGTAACTTTCCTTGATACGAAAATAAGAACAGACTTTTAGAATGGTAAAATTTATGTGTAAAAATATAACTACTAAAATATAAAAGTTAAAAAATAAGTGTATGAATGGAAAAAGTTGCATAAAAAATTAAAAAAGTCAAGTATGGTGCAATAAAAAACATTTTTTGCAAAGGGCGAATTCGCAAGCTGTACAAAAAGTCTTTGTTCTTGTTTCTTTCCCTTCTGTGCTACATCTATAACACCGCCTTCTTGTTGGCCCTTCTTTCGGTAGGTGATCTTCCACATTCATCAGCTTTGTTTTTTTTAGCCTTGGTCCAAAATGGCCACAACTTCTTCTTTTTTGTTTACACCGCTGTTTTCTGAAGGCAATTAAGTTTTCGGCTAATGGTACAAGAAAAGACAAGAGAGACGTTTTTTTATGCTTCAGGTCTTGAAATATTACCCAGCTATTTACCACTGCACTCAGCATAAGTTTGTAAAATACTTTTCGCCACCACGTAGTAGACCTTCGATCCGAATCATAAGTGGATACTTTTTGATCGGCCAGGTCTACACCCCCCATGAATTCATTGTAAAAAACAAATCCTTCAGGACATAGAATTTCAATTTTAAAACCATCTTTCATTTTTCGCATAATGGTTTGGGTGTTATTCAAGTGGAAGTTTGAAAAGCAAGACATTTTTGGTATCTTTCCACATTACAGCTAAGGATCCTACTTCACCAAATCCACTCTACTAATTCACCAAAACAATGACTAAAAATGACAACTAAACAAGTGCAAACCAACGACAAAGAAAAATCATAAAGGTTATAATATTATCAGTGCTTATCAGCGTCGATCAAAACAGTGTTGCCACTTCGTTTTCTTGTGGAAGAGTGTAATCTACTGAAATACACTCAAACAGTGGGTTTCTGGGACATGGTTGTCCCGCCAGTTAGATTTGAAATGTTGGTGG
Organism: Cosmopolites sordidus; assembly: GCA_031761425.1. NCBI lineage: Eukaryota > Metazoa > Arthropoda > Insecta > Coleoptera > Curculionidae > Cosmopolites > Cosmopolites sordidus. The sequence continues at coordinate 357,432 of JARFXV010000725.1, read as the reverse complement.
ATGGACATATATGTCCCACTCGAGGCGAAAGGGTTAAAAAGTTTTTTCATCGTTGGCTTGTGTTTTTAGCCGCCAGACTTTTAACAATCCAATAAAGCCAAGGCTGATGGAAGAAAAACATTTTATTCATGGTAATTGAAACCTTAAAATTTGCTATTTAAAAATCATTAATGGAATTTATCATTTTTTTAATAATTACGTCCTTTAGATGCCATCCTCTTGTACGAATGCATTCTTGAAATCTGCTGTTGAGATTCCTCATTGACCCCTGCAGCATCTCAGTTGGGATACTGTGAATTCCATCCTGAATTCACTGTTTTAACTCATCCAGAGTTCTTGGTCGGGTCGTGTACACTTTAATCTTGAGATAGTCCCACAAGAAAAAAATCACAAACGGGCAAATCTGGCGATATAGGGAGCCAGGGAACGTTACCGAATCTTGAAATCACACGGTTACCGAACAATTCTCACACAGCTTTCATTCAATGCCATGCAGTGTGTGATATTGCTCCATCCTGTTGAAACCAGGTTTCTTGAACGTGTGGAAAATTTTTCAGTTCAGGTGTAACGAAAGATTGTAACATCTCCACGTAACGATCCGCATTAACAGTTACTGTAATTCCCTATTAATTTTCAAAAAAATAAGGTCCGATGATTCCATGTAATGAAACAGCACACCATACTGTCACCTTACTAGCGTGAAAGGGACGCTCATAAACTTCATTAGGATTTGTGTCTGCCCAGTAACGATAGTTCTGTTTATACACGTAACCTGCGAGATGAAAATCTCTCTCTGACATCCACAACTGGCTTAGAAATTAATCGTCATTGTTGATATTTGTTGACAGAATTCTAATCGCAATCGTTTTCCTTCAGTTGTTGCACTATCTCCAGCTTGTATGAATGAAATTTCAAATCTAAATGAAGAATTCTGCGAACACTCTCCCGGAACATTTCAACCGCAGCTGCTTGCTTACGAATTGAACGCTCCGGGCTCCGTAAGACAGACTCGCAAGTAAGACATCAATGTTCTGTGGAGTACGAGCACTTCTTGGTCGTCCTGTTGGTTTCTTCTTTAAGGCATATCCTGTCTCTTCAAAGTTATTAATCGAAGTTTTATCACGTGTTTTGATGGGACTGTACCATGACGTCCTAAGTTGTAAAAACGTCGGACCTCCCTCTGCGTAGCTTCCAAACTATTACCGTTTTTATAAAACATTTTTATGGCTAACGCACGCACGCTGTTGCCCGTTCCACTGATCCATGGTTACTAAAATGGCAAAGTGTTTACTTGCTCAAGGTCACTGTCCCGCAATGGCGGCCACTACGCATTTCAAAAATTCCCGTTATTCTGTGTCACCATGTATATATATATATATATATATATATATATATATATATATATATATATATATATATATATATATGCTAGACTGTTTATCCGGGAATACATCCGATCGTTTGTGTACCGTTTGTTGGGAACGTGCAGACGTTTCGCCAAGGTCACACTTGGCATTCTCAATGCTTGTCTGAAGACTGAAAGCTGGAAACTGTCTCTTAATATTTATATTCTTCTAGATCGCAGATTGTGATGGTGCGTACTTCTTATTGGTTCTGGTGTTGGCTCCACCCCCTCGGACGATGTTTGGGGTGTCACAGTGGTAGTCAGTTGCTCTCTAGACTACAGCCGGTGAGCTTCGATCTGTCGGTTAATTATTGATTTCCACGTGTCTGGCAGATTGAGGGCATCACCTCTTTTGTCAGACACGTGGAAACCAATAATTAACCAACAGATCGAAGTTCACCGGCTGCATTCGGGAGAGCAACTGACTACCACTGTGACACCCCAAACATCGTCCGAGGGGGCGGAGCCAACACCAGAACCAATAAGAAGTATGCACCATCACAATCTGCGACCTAGAAGAATATAAATATTAAGAGACAGTTTCCACGGCTTTCAGTCTTCAGAAAAGCATTGAGAATGCCAAGTGTGACCTTGGCGAAACGTCTGCACGTCTGATTGTCGCATTGTCGATTGTCGCAGCATTTGTCGTCGAAACACCGTCGAGTAAACGCTTTGAAAATGATGGATGAGATTCCATCGAAACGTCAGCGAAACCGTCCATCAGTGGACATTCAACTACCCGAGAAACTATCATTACATATATATATATATATATATATATATATATATATATATATATATATATATATATATATATATATATATATATATATATATATATATATAATTTAAAATTTCTGTGTCTTAATATTTTGACATTGACACTAAATGTACATATTGAAAATTTGGACATAAATTTAACATATTTAACGCTTTCGACATCGTTCAGCAATAGAAACCCAATATTCTGGGTGCGTGTGTTCGTATACCGACAATCCAGTAGGCGGTTTAAGATAACCTCGGAATGAAGCAGAGCACGAAAAGGATGATCGTATTACATAATTCGACGGAAGAAGATCTTTTCAATTGTTTTTTTAACCGACTGTAATTAATCTCACATCGGATGTTCCAAAGGTTCCTTTCTTTTTTTTTCCTTTTTGCATAATCTTTAAATTAGTTCCATATAGCACAAGCCAATTTAACATCTCATTGTTTTCTTTGAATCTAAAACTGTTGGTTAATACGAATACTAAATCAGCATGGCATATGCAAAATTTCGTCCATTAAAAATAAAAAAACACAAAAAATTGTTGTTTAATCTGATAATGAAACATTAATGGGTTATTTTTACGATTTTTTAATAGTCACGAAATAAAATATAACCCATAACGTTGGTTTAATCGTTACATATGATTGGAACCGTAAATCTACTGGAATATAGGATGATAGAGTGAAAAGTCAGATACCTTTCCGATAGATGGCGGCGCGATCGCATGGGTGATTGCATTTCTGGAAAGTCGGTTCCTTTCTAGTAACTCTCCATGAATTTCACGCCGATAACGTATGTTTAACATATTAACGTATGTTTTGACAGTCTTCGAAAATAGACAAGTTTGATATTTTTGGAAAAATATGTAAAAAGTATTATAAGGATCCTGCTTCTTCACCTTTTATGGATCATATAGAGTTTACTGATTTCCGATTTGGTGGAACTAGTGCTGGGTTCTGGGAGCTTTTCGATCTTCGCGCTCTGGGCGCCCCGTCGAGGTCACTAATCAACAAGCAAAATCCTTGCTATCCTGTTGCCCAATCGCAGAGTGACGATTAGGAAAATTATAAAGATGATAAATATCTCAGACGAACGCTTACCGAACGTGATAGATGAACACTTGGATGTGAGAAAGTTATCACTGAAATAAGTGTTGTATTTGCTCTCTGCGGACCAAAAACAGAATCGAGTCAGATGTGTTTAGTTATGTAAAGGGCCTTTCAAATTGATTTTTTTTAATTTCAAAGAACTTTCTATTGATCACTGAAACACAGTGTGTGACATTTAAACATGAAAGACAATATCTGCTTGAGATTTTGGCATAAACGTCTATCTCACCAGTGACGAATAATTTCATCTTATAGACCTTGGCTTTTCACTAACCCCAAAGAAAATATTCCAATGCATCAAAGCACATGAATTTGGTGGCCAATTAATATCGCCCTTACTTGCAATAACTCGTCCAGGAAAAGTTTCTCCCAATAAATCAATTGTTTCATTAGCAGAGTGAGGTGCAGCTCCAACATATCCTCCAGATCAATATTATTTAATTCATCCCACAAAAATCCAGTTATCAGCTCACGATATCGAAAGCCATTCGCAGTTACAGCTTCACCAGCAGCATTCTGAATGAAATACGGTCCAATTTTTATTAGCGTAGCTACCAATTTCAAAATGTGGTTCATCTAAAACGATAATTTTTTGAGAAAAATCATCTGCTTGCATAATTAACAAATTTACATTATTAACATTTGCAAATTTACAAATTGCACAATTGCACAAATTGCACAATTTACAAATTAACATTTGCATAATTAACAAATGCACGACGTTTTTAATGATCCAGTGGCTTTAGTTCCTGTGTTATGTGAACCTAATATGCCTTCAGAGCTAAATCATTTCGTAAAATACATCATATTGTGAATTGACTGAGTCCAAATTGTTTAGTGAAAAACATTTTTCACAAAATAATTAATAAAATAAAACATTTTCATAAAATAATTCAACAATTTTAAAGCGTTGTTGTATTGTGTACGACTCTATTTTTATAAATGTCATACACTGCACTTTTGAAATGAAACTAGACCTAGGAAAATTCACAACGCCATCTGTGTTTTATTCAAGAATTTAAAAAAAAACCGCTCAATTTGAAAGACCCGTTATAAGCACAATCTGAAGAATTTTCTGTGGCGATTCGCGACTGTTGATGAAAGTTAGATTGATCGTACTATATATACATACCAAGTAGGTTCCTAGTCAGGGCTTTACATGGTGAACGTTCCTTTGAAAAAGGTGTAGACGCTCCAGAAAGGTCATGGCAATTATTTTCTGGGATCCCCAAGCCATTATCTCCATCGACTATTTGTAAAAGAGAAAGACTATCACAGGGGAGAATTATGCTGCATTATTTGTCAAATTTCACGTAGAGCACATAAAAGAGGCCTTCAATTGGCGACGAAAAAGTGCTGTTACACTATGACAATACACTTGCTCGTTCACCCATCATTGTAACGGCGAAATCGATCAATTTACGATACAAATTGATTATTCATCTACCTAATTACAGTACTTAGACCCCTTCGACTTATTTCCCTTTCCAAAACTGCTAGAAAGAAATTCACATCAAATGTAGAAATCATCGCCGAAACAGAGGACCATTTTGCACAAATCGACAAAATGCACTTTTTAAAATTTTTTAGAAAATATAAGAAAATTTCCTTGGATGAAGGGTATAGAACTAAAACGAGACTACTTTGAAAAATAAATGGATTTTCGATTTAAATAACAATATTTTGTTTAAAAAGTATCATACGATTTCTCTCCACTCTCGTATATTAAGATCCTCACAATGCAATATTTACAATATACAATATAATAATTTTCAAAACAATACCATACACCTGTATGTCTAGATCCTAGGCTAACATAATAAGAACACCACCCACAAAGCACTGCTTGTGTGGGTCAAACCTAAGAAAAGAAAACAGAAATTTTAGAAAAAGAGAAACCATCACAACATTCAGCAAATAAGAACAAAAGGATGAAACAGAACATAACCTCACACATATCGACCAGCTCGAAATATTCACAAAAATCAAAAAATCATTTCGAACTTATAGACCCCATCTACGTCCACCGAAATCATTATTTAGATATCGGGTATATAAAACCAACCAGAATAGTGTAAAAGAAGCAGAACGAGAAATAGATAGACAGAGTTGAGTATTGTTTCGGCCTGAGATCGATATGCAAAACGAAGGCAACTCCCCATGAGAATATAATTGCATACAATTAGTCAACGATTACACACTTGGGCAGCCGACCGGAGGAAAGTGTTAAATGTGCGTTGCACGGAATCGAAGACGAGTTGCGTAACATCCGACCTGGTAAACTGGTTGGTCGATGAGGAATTCAATTGAAGAATTAAAAACACAACTATGATCTAATAATATTTGGAAGGATGTTATCATTTCATACATGGTATGAAAGAGATAAATAGTTGAATCTTCGTACCCGAGCGTTACAACCAGCTGCGCCATCTTTAAATGAACACACGCGAAGCTTCCATCTCTAGAATGTAAATCTATGTAAATAATCTATGTAAATCTATGTAAATCTATTAGGATCGATATATGATGGAGCTACAGTGACAATTCACCTTGATGATCTTGAAGTGGGAATTAATGTAGAACGAGGTGTACGGCAGGGCGACGCAATATCGCCTATTCTTTTCTCGGCTGGCCTTAAAGAAGTATTCCGTAAACTCGATTTGGAATACGATGGTGTAAAGATCCATGGTGCAAACTTAAACCATCTCAGATTTGCAGATGATATCGTTCTCCTTTCACAAGACCCAGAGGAGCTGTAAAGACGCATACAAGAGGGCATACAAAGGGCTGGCGAACCATTTGGCTTAAAAATAAAAATAATATAAATCTTGGGCAGAGGATTTCAATGGAGGGGGATACCGCCCGGGAGGTGGAACGACGTGTAGACTGTGGCTGGCAGGCATTTGGCAGGTCAACATAGTGTTTAAGAGCAGACTCCTACTTTGCCGGAAAAGAAAAGTCTTCGATCAGTGCGTCCTACCCGTTTTGACATACGCAAGTGAAACCTGGATTCTCACTCACATCGCAATCAATTCATAAACTTCGGGTAGCACAGAGGGGAATGGAAAGATGTATGCTTGGCATCACAAGACGAGGCAGAAAGCCCTGCGCATGGATCAGGGAACAAACGAAAGTCTGTGACATCATTGGAAGGATAATTGAAATGGAGATGGGCAGGCCATATAGCGAGGCGACGGGACGACAGATGGACCAAGGCAATCTTGGAGTGGATGGAACATCGTTAAGAATGTATATTGAACCCGAGTGGCAGAGAAAAGCCCAGGACCGTGAAAGTAGTATATATTTTCACGGGTGTGAAATGTAATGATAGTTTCTCGGGTATCCCGTGGTAGCTGAATGTCCACTGATGACCGTTTTCGCTGACGTTTCGATGGAATCTCATCCATCATTTTCAAAACGTTTACTCGACTGTGTTTCGACGACAAATGCTGATTGTCGCATTGTCGATTGTCGCAGCATTTGTCGTCGAAACACCGTCGAGTAAACGCTTTGAAAATGATGGATGAGATTCCATCGAAAAGTCAGCGAAGCCGTCCATCAGTGGACATTCAACTACCCGAGAAACTATCATTACATATATATATATATATATATATATATATATATATATATATATATATATATATATATATATATATATATATATATATATTAGTTATCAGTAGCAGAATTAGCAGTCTTAAATTCTGCTTGTTTCGAATTAACCACTGTAATACTTGAAACGAGCAGTGGAATAACAAAAAGATTGCCCTAATGCAATTTTGTAACAAGTATCACAAATAATCTGTTACCTTTTACACCTTGCGAAAAATTATTCTGAAGAATGTGGAATATAACGTTCAATATATTCAGTTATATTCATGATAACTAGCTAGATGGCTCGACTGGTATCACTTTTAAACCAAACTGTATAAGTTATTTCAAAACTGCATTCAAATGAATTAATGAGCGGCCAAATCAGAAAAAAAGTAAACCGAAACCAAGCAATAAAAATAAAACTAGATCTTTTAAAGGTTAAGTTCACAGTCCATGTCCATCTAACCTGCAAATGCAAATTGCAAAACATCGGTCTTACATCAACTTGCAATCACGGTCCAACAATTAAGGAGAACAAAACATTATTTTTATTTCTCACATATTCAATTCGAAATTTCCACATTCCGAGGTTAAAACATTTTTTTTTACTGAAAAATCGAACGAAACTAATTTTGTTTTTTTTTATTTGTTACAGTCATTCTTCGGACGATCTTACAACAACATCAGCTCCATCAATGACTGCAAAAACAACAACAAGTGCATCATCAACAAGAAGAATCGTACAGCTTGCAAAGCGTGTCGGCTAAGGAAATGTATGTTGGTGGGCATGTCAAAGAGCGGTTCTCGATATGGAAGACGATCGAACTGGTTCAAGATACACTGTTTGCTGCAGGAACAACAACAGAAACAGATGCAAGAGAATGGAGAGGATCCGAACAATCCGGAGCTGCTTCAACCACAAATCAGCACTCCAGTCAGTAATCATCAGCAGATGGGGATGAGACTGTTAGGAGCTGGATCGTTTCCACCACCACTGCTTCACTTACCGAGAACCAGGGAAGAGTTGTTGCTTTTTGGAATCGAGGAACCGTTAAGGCATTCAGCATCACCATCAGTAAGCAGCCCTGAATCACACAACTCAGATTCCTCAGTTGAGGTCCCTGATGCCAGAAGATTGCCCCTCATCCCTGGTTTACTTCCGCCCACATTCCTTCCCCCTCCAGGTTTCCTGTTTCCTCCCCCATTCTATCCAGGCTTACTTCAACCTGCCCCACCCAACCACAATAACAACAATAACAACAATAACAACAATAATGATAAAATATTCAGAAGCGTGAACCGAGAAGTGAAACGTGAATACTTAGACGCTGTACTTCAGCTTCAGCGCACTACCACTCCACCTGAAGATCAGGAGGATGACGACGAAGACGAAGAGGTTGATGTTAAAACCGTCCCCACGCCAAACTTGAGTCCAGTTCAAGATACCCCCATCGATTTAAGCATGCGGACTATGAGTGAACGGGGGTCATCTCCAGCGAGGTCTGAAAGATCCGGCGTATCGATGATGACCGAGAGGGGTCAGGGCAGTGAGGTGGATGATGACAGCGATTGTGATTCGGAAAATCGTGGCTTGAACAGGTTGAGCTTGGCACGACCGACTCCCCTAGATCTGACTACGAGAGTTTGATCTTTAGTTGGAGGTGTAGTGAAGTGGTGGAGTCAAGTCAATCAGCTGGTGGGTTAATTTGGAAACAGTCTCAAAGACGCAGTGCCTTCCTCAAATCAAAAATAATTATAAAAATACAACTGGAAATGTTCATAGATTATCTCAAAATTACACATGTGATTATTTAAATTATACATAAGCTAATATTGTACATACAATAATAATTTTCTAATATATTTATAATAAATATTCAAAAAAAAACTATGTCGTAGATATTTTTGTTACTTTTTTTCAGTAAAAATGTTAAATAAATGTAATATAATGTAGATAGTATTTGTTTTTATATTTTAAGTTAGATATGTTCTTGATATCGATAGACGATTAGTGAATTAGTGGCCAGTAGAACTAGAGTTTAAGCTTTTTTTCTTTCGTTTTAGTCATATACAGGGTGTTCGTAAAATAGTCCTGTGTTCATTTTTTTGTACTTTTTTCACTGATAATTAATTTAGATTAATCATGCTCTAATTAATTTCTGTGCAAATTTATTTTTGAACACCCTAAAGCATTTTGACAGTGCAATATGTCAAATTTCTAGGAAATACCACGATCATAAAAACTGTTCATTCAAAGTTGCTTCAGTTTTTTCCGACCCCATTTATAATTTCCTTTAGTTGAAGGTGTAGTTTCGTTTGTTTGATGTGGGCATTTTGTTACACCTACATTTTTTTTCTAATGCTAAGAATAATATAGTAAATATTATTTTGTTGAAGTTTTTTTTTTGCGTGCTGAGTGTATTTCATGATGTTTGATCTGTGGGGACTTGGGCCAGTTTGTCGAATGAGTGAATGATTCTTTTTATTATTATTATTATTATTATTATTGAGATTGTTTTGGACAATGTTTTAAAAATATATTTCCTAAAAATTTCTGTTTTGTTTTTTTTTTCTCCTACCTTAACAGAAATATATAACTATCAGTATTGACAACAAAAAGAAGAGTCGGTTTCTGAGGCCATTTCGCAGCTTAATTATTAGATGCACGTTTGTAAATGTATAAATTGCAAATGCATAAACAGTAAAATAAACATGCGTGTGTGTAGCCCTCTAGATAACAAGTTTTTCAAACTGAGCGGTTTTTTAAAATTCTTGAATAAAACCCAGATAGCGTTGTGCATTTGCCTAGGTTTAGTATCATTTCAAAAGTGTCATTTCTGTCTCTGTGTCTAGTATCATTTCAAATGACAATTATAAATCGAATTGTTCAAAAGAAACTGGTTGGGTGGAAGATAAAAAAAGAGCAGTATATACTCGTAGTGGTCGTTCACAAGAGCATATTGATTTGGTACGTGAAAGTGCTACCGAAGACCCAGAAATTTTCATTAGTCGACGTTCACAATAATTTGGACTCAGTGAGTCCACAACATGGCGTATTATACGAAAGAATTTGGCTCTAAAGGCATATAAGGTTCAAATAACACAAGAACTAAAGCCACTGGATCATTCAAAACGTCGTGCATTTATCAATTGGATCAAAGAACAAAAAATTATTTATCTCAAAAAATCATCTTTTCAGTTAATAAACAAAATTGCCGCATTTGGGGTGAGGAAACCGTCCAGGATTGATTCATGAGAAACTTTTCCATCCTAGACGAGTCACTGTTTGGTGTGCATTATGGCCAGGAGGTGTAATTGAACCGTATTTATTTTTCAGAATTCTACTGGTGGAACTCTAACTGTGAAGAGTGTTCGATATCGCGAGGTAATAATTGAATAATGTTGATCTGGAGGATATGTGATTCCAACAGGATGGCGCTACACCTCGCTCTACTAATGAGATAATTGATTTATTGAGAGAAAAACTTCCTAGCCGAGTTATTGCAAGAAATGGTAATGTTAATTGGCCACCAAGATCATGGAATTTGACATATTTGAGTTATTTTCTTTGGGATCACGTGAAAACCCAAGTTTATACAATCCACAATCGATTCCTGAACTAAAGGATCAAATTATTCGAGCCATTGGTGAGATAGAACCACAGTTATGCCCAAATATCATCCAAACTTTTGACAAAAGAATGGACGCCTGTGGAACTGACAGAGGTGGTCATTTGGCTTGATATTGTCTTTTGTGTTTAAATTAGATACACTATGCGTCAATTATCAATAATTTTTGTTTTAAATCAACGCAAATTATGTGTTTTATTCAAGAATTAAAAAATCCGCTCAATTTGAAAGATTCTTTATGATAGCTGCCTTTGGCTATAAACAATGTTTATAAGCTTAATATTTTAATATCGAATAATAAATAATATAATTTTTACTACAAGAAACATTTAAATACCATCCAAATAAACAACAAAGTAGGTCAAAAATTAGTATTATTTATTTTTTTAAATATATCTCGTGTTAAATATAATTCAGTGGGGCAATGAAATCAAATATTGTACAAGCGGCTTAATTAATTACAATCTCTTTCCTAATAAGGAAAAAATCTCTTAAAACAAGCTAAAGATTAGTAACGTAGGAGACAAAATGAAAAACCAATCTAAACTAGGCCAAAATCAAATATAGACAAAAAATATATCTCTCATAGATAATCTAAGAGCATCTTCAATGTAACGAGTGATTTCAAATATCTAAGCACCGTTAAGGTAGTTCCAGCGTCAAACCCCTTTTCGACAGATTTTGCCAATTTTTCCGTCACAGATTAAATATAACGTTTAGTAATAAATCCTGAAGTTTAAGATTTTTTGACCGTTTAGAACGCGAGATATTTAATAACAAAGTTTTGCAATTTTCGGGGTCACTCTCCATTTAAAAAATCTCTCGACAGAATTAAAAAAAAAATGGGAGAGTAAAAAGAAATGTGTTTGAAATAAATTAAAATGAAGTAGCCCTTTGGCGTTTTTTTTACAAGATTTAACAACTTCAAAAATTAGTAATTTTACAATTTCAACACATTATTTTTATGGTTAACAGTGATCTGGCAACGCTGTCTCGAGTAATATAGAGTAAAGAGAGATTAAGTTAATTAAGAGAGCAGAGTAAAGAAAAATTTATATTAATAGAAACTTACCGAGAGCAGCTTTAGAATTTATATCAGAAAGCTGTATTTTTTTATCTCCTTCGTGTACTTAACCTGCCATAACTTGGGTAACGCAAGAACATTTTTTACATCTAACCCACAGTTTGGAATTGAGGCCCAAAACTTTTTCTTCTTCTATATTTTCTAAGCATAAAACATTTTAAATTTTTTCGTTTCATTTTTCATTTTTTCGTTTCATTTTAAAGTTCTAATAACTCAATGATACGCCATTTTTTACATCTAACCCACAGTTTGGAATTGAGGCCCAAAACTTTTTCTTCTTCTATATTTTCTAAGCATAAAACATTTTAAATTTTTTCGTTTCATTTTTCATTTTTTCGTTTCATTTTAAAGTTCTAATAACTCAATGATACGCCATTTTTTACATCTAACCCACAGTTTGGAATTGAGGCCCAAAACTTTTTCTTCTTCTATATTTTCTAAGCATAAAACATTTTAAATTTTTTCGTTTCATTTTTCATTTTTTCGTTTCATTTTAAAGTTCTAATAACTCAATGATACGCCATTTTTTACATCTAACCCACAGTTTGGAATTGAGGCCCAAAACTTTTTCTTCTTCTAAATTTTCTAAGAATAAAACATTTTAAATTTTTTCGTTTCATTTTTCATTTTTTCGTTTCATTTTAAAGTTCTAATAACTCAATGATACGCCATTTTTTACATCTAACCCACAGTTTGGAATTGAGGCCCAAAACTTTTTCTTCTTCTATATTTTCTAAGCATAAAACATTTTAAATTTTTTCGTTTCATTTTTTCGTTTCATTTTAAAGTTCTAATAACTCAATGATACGCCATTTTTTACATCTAACCCACAGTTTGGAATTGAGGCCCTAAACTTTTTCTTCTTCTAAATTTTCTAAGCATAAAACATTTTAAATTTTTTCGTTTCATTTTTCATTTTTTCGTTTCATTTTAAAGTTCTAATAACTCAATGATACGCCTTCCTTCTCCGAGGTTACAACTGACACTTTCATTTTTTTCTATTGATTTAGCTTTCTTTTCTTCTGCCTTCGCATGGCAGAAACATAATTTAATTATTTAGATAATTTTTGTATTTTATAAGTCCTTTATGGCATAATTGCTTTGGCATTTCTTAAATTAACATTAACAATTTTTTATAAATAACACGATCGCATGACTATACTAACAGTAATACATATATACTATCCTTAACACACGTGGGAAGTGACCACTGAATGGTACGAGTAAAGATTAGGATAAACCGTCGAAAAGAGCGCTAAAGAATGATAAAATCTAAAAGGGGCAAAGTGGACTCTGGGAAGCTGCTGGAGAGGGGCAGAGATTTTGGCATTGCTTTGTCGAATCGCTTTGCTGTGTTACAAGACCCGGAGGAAATGGAAATTACAGACCAATATGAAGAAATCGCCAACAATGCGCTTAAAACGGCGACTTCAGTAGCATCAGAAGATAAATATTTCAAAAAGTCAAAAATTTCCAATGAGACCATTAATTTAATGAAAAAACGCCAGAAAATAAAAAATGCAAACAGTCCTTTTGGCAGGGTCGAGTACGTTGAGCTTTGCAAAACTATAAGAAAACGTATTCGAGAGGAAACGCGCCGATTCAACATGCAGCTTGTACAAAAGACTCTGGAAGAAAAAGGGAAATTAACAAAGCTAAGCAGAAGCTAAGAAAGAAAAGGACACAAATATTTTCCTTAATGCGTGAGGATGGTACAATATGCAGGGAACGGACGGAAATGTTAGAAGTTGTCTGAAGATTTTATTCAAGGTTATATGAGGACCAGAATCAAGCAAGAATAGCAATGTCCACTGAAGAACAAGTGCCGGAAGTGCCTCCTGGTGGAGGAGGTGACAAAGGCTATAGACTCGAAGAAAAATGGCAAGGCTCCAGGAAAGGATAGTATAACTGTGGAGATGTTAAAAGTTGGTGGTCAGACTTTACATAAAACACTAGTAAAATTATATTCAAAATGTCTCAAACAACAAGAAGTACCCAGCTTATGGAAAAATACAGAAGTGATTATTTTACATAAGAAAGAGCACGGGAAGATTTAAAGAACTACCATCCAACAAGCCTCCTGTCCATTGTGTACAAAGTTTTCACCAAGATAATATCCAAAAGAATACTAAGAAAAATTAATGACGCACAACCAAGGGAGCAAGCAGGATTCAGAAGTGGATTCAATACGATGGATCACATCCAGGTCCTACAGCAGGTCATAGAAAGACACAACGAATACACTATGCCACTGTGCCTGGCTTTTATCGATTATGAAAAAGCATTTGATTGGTGTAGAGACAAGGTGTAGAGAAAGCCTATGTAAATCTACTAGGATCGATATATGATGAAGCTACAGCGACAGTCCACCTCGATGATCTTGAGGTTTGAATAAAAGTAGAGCGGGGCGTACGGCAGGGTGACGCAATATCGCCTCTTCTTGTCTCAGCCTGCCTGGAAGAATTAATTGCAGGGTATAGACAAGGATGAAAAGCACACCAAAGCTCGCCATGTGCCGTAGAGCAGTGTTTATATGTAATCACGCCAAAAACAATGAAAAACCCAATCGCACATCGCTAAAACACTTCTATTGACACTTAGCTACAAGTGGCATTTGAATTTGAGGTTACTATTTTGATAAAAAATATACAACTTTGCTCCCGCCGTTTTCCTATACATGCCGTTAGCAGTAAGTTGTAGTCGAATCAAATACATCACAGACGACATGCAACACCTTTGGGCATCTTGTAAACATAACCCCATAGCACCAGAAGTCGATTTGTGTTTACATCATAACGTTATTCGCGATTAAAAATGCCAGTTTATGAGCCAAATTCTCGTAATTTGCGGGAGGTGTTAATTTATTTCTTTAATATGAAGAAATCTGCAGCTGAGTCTCATGGAATGCCCTCAGATGAAAGAACGTGTCGTGAATGGTTTCAACGCTTCAAGAGCGGTGATTTTCACGTCGAAGACTAGCATAGCGGTGGAAGAGCAAAAGTTTTTGAAGATGAAGAATTAGAGCTATTGCCTAATGAACACTTGTGTCATAGTCAAGAAGAGTTGGCAAGATCATTGGGAGCGACTAAACAAGCAATTTTAGAACACCTCAAAGACCTGAGAATAACCCAGAAGCAAGAATATTGGTTGGCGTGAGTTGAAACCGAGAGATGTTGAACGCCGTTTGTTTGCTTATGAATAGTTGCTTGAAAGGCAAAAACGGAAGGGATTTCTGCATCACATTGTGACTGCAGACGAAAAATCGGTTTATTACGATAACCCCAAGCGTCGAAAATCATGGAGATATCCCGGCCACGCTTCCACACCGACTGCCAAACCGAATATTCCCTGCGGCTCCAATGTTGTGCTGGGTTATTAGGAGTAACCAGATGGCTGTAATGTATTATGAGCTGTTAAAACCCTCTAAACAATCACAGGGGATCGTTATCGAATATATATATATATATATATATATATATATATATATATATATATATATATATATATATATATATATATATATATATATATATATTGTTGTTAACCTTCCTTTGCGCCCACACTAATTTCATTCTTTCGCTATGAGCTTTTTTCCTTTCGTCAGACCAAGTTGTTCCAGTCTTCCTACATTTTTCTCTCTGACCAACCTTCCAAACGTTAACCTTGTGTCTGAAACAGCCTCAATCCTGAATTTCACTATGTGTAATATTTGCTGATCTTAGGTCCTCTTTAATTGCAGCAATCCATTTAATTATTTCTACTTTAGCTCTACTCCTATTTTCATAAAATTCAACTAATGTCTAGTTAGCCTACCCGGAGTCATCCGTTTTATGTGTCCGTAAAACTTAAGTCTTTTTTTTCTCATATCACTATGTATAGCCGTGTATTGTTTAATTTCTTGGTTTTCTCGAAGTCGGTATGTTGTGCTATTTATTTGTTTGGGGCCTAGGATTTTTCTTATGATTTTTCTTTCCTTCTTTTCAATGTCCTCGATGTCCCTCTTTCTATTCAAAATGCGCGTTTCTGCAGCATATAGACATTCTGGCTTAATAACTGTGTTGTAATGTCTCAGTTTTGTGTTTTTAGATAGGCATTTTTTGTTGTAAATATTTGGTGTAAGTCTCAATGCCGTTTCCATTTTTTGACATCTACCCTTATTGGCCGCTTTTTCCAACCCATTTTCCATCATTATTTCACCCATATATTTGAATTTAGAGACTCGTCTGATGTTACCATATTTTGTTTTTAGAAATGGTGTTCTTAGTCTGTTGCAGGTCATGTATAGTGTCTTTTTAAAGGAAATTTGTAGTCATACCTTTTGTGCTGTTTCTTTTAGAATTTCAATCAGTTTCTGTGCCGTTAAAACATCTTGAGCTAAAATTGCTAGATCATCAGCAAATGCCAGACAATCAATTTTGATGTTGGTTCTCCCCAGTTTAATGGGCTGCTCAATATTCAGGGCCGACTTTTTTTCACGCCACTCCTGTATTACTTTTTCTAGAACACAGTTAAATAAGAGTGGCGATAGTCCATCCCCTTGTCTCTTTTGACCTTTTGACCTTGTGTTAGTTAACGTTGCTTTAATAATTGCCAGCGTTTTCAGATCTAGTCCTTGTTCTTTCAAGATTCGGAATAAAGATTCGCGGTCAATAGAATCATATGCTTTTTTGAAATCCACAAATGCACAGACGAGATTTTTATTGTACAGTTTTTGATGTCTTAGAATCAACTTTAGATTCAGGATTCAGGATATATATATATATATATATATATATATATATATATATATATATATATATATATATATATATATATATATATATATATATATATGTATATATATATAGAGTAGTAAAAGATCTATATATTCTACTATATTTTGAAGTTTTATCCTTCGTATTAACATATGTGCAGTTTCAAATCGATCTGTCAATTCATTCGTACAAAAACAGCAGCTTAAAGTAAACGTACCCGTGTTATTTTTTAAAATCGATAATATTGAAAATCATGCAGTGATTAAATTCTTTGTAAAAAAGATTTAAAAGCAATGAAAATTCATAGTCAAATGGTAGATATATTAGGGGAGTCTGCTCTTTCAAAAACAATGGTTTGTTAGTAGGCAGGTGAGTTTCTACGTGGTCTAAGTACAACTAAATATCGTATAATTAATTCCGTACATGATATGTTTATGGCAGACAAATGGCTTTGAGTGAAATTGCTAAAGCCATCTCAACTGAACGGTTGTTTCATATTTATAAAAAGGAACTGGGCTTGAGAAAACTATAAAAGATGGATGCCGCATTTGTTAAATTCTGATCAAAAGCGACTTCAAGTAAAACTTTCTAACCAACTTTTGGATCTTTTTCGAAAGAATAAAATAGATTTTAAACGTCATTATGTAACTATGGATGGGACTTGGGTTTACCAGTGTGATCCTGAACTGCGACAACAAACTGCAGAGTAGACTGAGTACGGTTGTTCAGCTCCGAAGCGCCAAAGTGTTCAAAACCAACCAAAAAGGTTATCGAATCAATTTTTTGAGATGAAAAAGGCATTTTGTTAATTGATTACCTACAAACCAACAACAGAACAGTATTACTCAAACCTTGTGGTTCAATTGGATACAAAAACTCAAGAGAAAAGCGCAGAAGTTTTAGCAAAAATTTTTTTTTATCGAGAAATGCACCGGCTCATAGAGGTACTCTTGCAATGACCAAATTGAAGGAGTTACACTACGAATTGTTGGAGCATCCATCATATTCACCAGATCTAGCTCCCTCTGACTTTCATCAACCTCAAGAAATTCCTACCTGGAAAGCGTTTTTTATCAAACGAAGAAGTTATAGCAGCCGTAGATGAGTATTTGGCAGGATCTTCTAAGATGAAGACACACACAATCATACAAGTGGATGGATCTCATTTGATCTCTCACTGAACTTTAAACTCAGCCTACTACGAATTCACAAACAAGGTCAATCCTGAATATTTTGCTTCGCGTTAGCAATATCGAAAAAGGTTATTAGAAAAAGTTTTTCGGAATATTATTTTAACCTCACATACCGAGTTTCATGATAAAATTCGCATTTTTAATTTTTTCATTATTTTGGTCTATACACAAAATTATTACAAGTTTATTTGTTTAATTTGATAATTAGTGTGCCATGGTGAGTAAAAACTTGACACATTGTCAATAGTGTCATGTATTCAAATATTTCAGTAAAATAAATAGCACTTACAAAGGCATAATTATTTTATTATTATTGGAAAACAATTTTTGGTAATTGATCAAATTTAGGAAAAAGTATATAGTATATAACAATCATTTTCACAATACAAATAATTAACTATCAAATGTGGTCTCTCACAACTAGTCCTCTGTCTATTCGAATATATTTTTCGATTCTTTTACGATTCTGTTGTAATAATTTTGTGAACAGACCAAAATAATAACAAAATAAAAAATGCGAATTTTATCATGAAACTTGGTATATGGGGTTAGAATAACATCATGAACAACTGTTTCTAATAACTTTTTTCGATATATCTAACGCGAAGTAAAATATCGAGAATTGACCCTGTTTGTGAATTTGTAGTAGGCTTAGTTTAAAGTTCAGATTTCAGTTGAGTATCTTAAAAAACGTCACCCATCAATCTCTCTGACTGTGCAAAAATTCAAACTTGTATTCCTTCAAATGGCGAAAATGTGGGGGTGCCTTCATCTTAAAAAATGCGACACACTATATATATATATATATATATATATATATATATATATATATATATATATATATATATATATATATATATGTATTGCGAATTTGTAGTAGGCTTAGTTTAAAGTTTAGATTTCAGTTGAGTATCTTAAAAAACGTCACCCATCAATCTCTCTGACTGTGCAAAAATTCAAAATTGTATTCCTTCAAATAGCGAAAATGTGGGGGTGTCTTCATCTTAAAAAATGCGACACACCATAGATATATATATATATATATATATATATATATATATATATATATATATATATATATATATATATATATATATATGTCAAGCACCAGCGATTGAAAAAAAAATATCACTTTTTCTCCGGTAAATATAAAAAAATCATACATTAGCATTTTTCATTCGACCTTTTCTCCAACCTTTATCGAATTAACTCTAATTAGAGGTGAGAAAAAAAAGATAAATTAGTGCTGATTCATTCTCGAAAATCTTTTGAATCAAACAAGAATAGACCAGCGCCAGCCATATGCTACATATGATGTTATTTTTACCATTGACGTGCACGTTCAATT
This sequence comes from Cosmopolites sordidus, assembly GCA_031761425.1. Classification (NCBI taxonomy): domain Eukaryota; kingdom Metazoa; phylum Arthropoda; class Insecta; order Coleoptera; family Curculionidae; genus Cosmopolites; species Cosmopolites sordidus. Next base: position 338,544 of record JARFXV010000725.1, on the reverse strand, counting down.
TGGATTAACGCGATTTTGGTTGAAACGGTAACATCGGACGAATTATTGTCTTTAAGATAGATAATTTTGAACAAGCGAAAAAATAAATGGTTACTTGTAAATCTTCAATTACTTATAAATGTGCTGATCCATCGTTGGACATAGGTCTTTTCTAGAAGTTTTCACCATTATCGGTTTAATGCATCCACATTTCATAAGTCGAGATCTACCTGCGTTTTCTCTCGATCTCTATTCCAGAACTTTTCTAGTCCACCATCGATCAGTTATATCCATAAAATGGCAACTCCTCTTCTTCCTCGTCAAGATTTCTACTACACCCATTATTCATATTTTCTGTCTTATTTATTCATTAGGCTTTCTGCCTATTAATTTCACACAAATCATGTTTCACTATAACGCTCTTTGAGCTCTTCTTATAATAGGTGTTTCGGTTAATAATGTCGATTTTATTAAGAGATGGCATTGCTAACAAATTTGTTGGTATAGACTAATGACGTCGATGGCGTCTTGGAGGGCAAACATGCGCAATCAAAAACCAGTTCGTGATTAATTGTCATTGAATAAAAACCACAGTTTTTCATAGCTTTGATAATGTCGAATTATATACCAGAAAAACTGGGGAAGTTTAATAACCTTCTTTCATCTGAATAAAACGACCACTGAAAGTTATCAATTGTTGGATGAAGCTTATGGTGAACATGATCTAACCCAAAAAACTTTGGAAGGATGGTTTAAATACTTTAAGTGTGGCTGGCAGGCATTTGGCCGGCTCAATATAGTATTTAAGAGCAAACTCCCACTTTGTCTCAAGAGAAAGGTTTTTAATCACTGTATGCTGCCTGTTTTGACATATGGAAGTGAAACATGGACACTCACATCACAGTCAGTTCAAAAGCTTCGGGTTACACAGAGGGGAATGGAAAGGTGTATGCCTGGCATTACAAAGCGGAACAGAAAGACCTGCATATGGATCAGAGAACAAACGAAGGTATATCCAGCAATTCTGGAATGGATACCGCTTGATCATAAACGCCCGCGAAGAAGGCCGAAAACACGATGGACGGATGACATTATCAAGTATATTGGACCCGAATGGCAGAGGAAAGCTCAAGACCGTGCGAATTGGAAGCATGCTGGGGAGGCCTACATCCTGCAGTGGATCGACAATGGCTGAATGATTTTATATATATATATATATATATATATATATATATATATATATATATATATATATATATATATATATAAAGGAGAAATACCAGTCACTCACTGACTAATTAATTACAAGACCTAGAGATTTTGGTAAATTTGGCACACATGTTTCTTTTGTTACGTAGAGATCAGCTAAGGACAGATTTTTCGAATGTCGACTCGGAAGGGGGACTGCGGGGGTGTTAAATGTAAAAAAATTCCCTACCGACTTGAAACTTGGCACGGATGTTTCTTGTAATGCACAAAAATCTACCGAATAGAAGTTTCGAAAATCCATTCCTAAAGGGGTAAATTCGGGGGAAGTAATATTTTATAGCCTATATATCCTATAGGCTCGACACTTGGCAGGAATATTCCTTATACTTCACAGACATTCACAAACGACGAGTTAGATGACAATCCAGTCCGAAGAGGGGTTGTGGTGGCGTAAAATGTACAAATAAACCCGTTTTTTAACTGCCAGTCCTACAGACTTAAAACTTGACAGAAATATACCTTATACTTCACAGATATTCAATATAAAGAGGGGTCATACGAAAATCCGCATCCTAGAGGTGTGGCCCTCGTAAAATATACAAGTAAACCTGCTTTCTAACTATAGGTTCTACAGATTTGAAACTTGGCAGGAATTCTCCTTATATTTTATGAAAATGGATCTAGAACTATAAATGCAAAAATTAATTGAAATTAATATAACAACCGAGTTGAATATAACAAGGAAAACCGCGTATACCATTGTTTCTTACTGTGTACCAAAGAAGGTTACTGATCATTATATATTGTTTTAGCTGTTATATTTAATTATTAAATATTTATAATTAATTTTTAATCATTTCTTTAGTTTTTAATGAAGTTTTTTTTGCAGATTATTATAAGAAAAATTAAAACTTAATAAAAATTGGATGATCGACGTATGTGACAATTAGTTTAAATTCAGCTGTCAAAATAATTTTTTCAACTTTGTGCGATCTTTAATAATTATTATTACGTTTATAAAATTATATTTGTCGATTATTTCCATATTTAATTAAGGCATTATTTAATTATATATCTGATTAAATTATCGTTTCCAATAATTTTTTCATATTTGAAATTGTGGTGATTTTTTATATGATTTTTGTTAACCTTACTAATATTATAAATGTGAAAGTATGTTTGCTGGGATGTTTGTCCTTCAATCTCGCTCGAAACATGGAGATATTCTAATAAAATTTCGCATAGAAGTTGTTCATGACATGGAATAAGATAAAAGATACTTTGTATAACGATATGGAGTTCCGGCGAGAGTTTACATCGATACGTATGTATAGGATATATTTTTTGACTTTGACATATTTTATAAATTGTTTACCTTTAAATTATTTTTAAGCCAACAGTAGTAAATTTAAGAACTGATACTAATAATTTAAGTAGTTACAGTAGTTACACATAATTAAATGATAAATTAACGATTTATTTTTTTTACACCTAAAACCATTAAAAGTGAAATATCCAAAACTTAAAAAAAGTTTATATGTCAAAGTTAAAAAATATGTCAATTAAAAACCAAACAAAAATAACATATTTTTTAAAAAATCTCAATAATTTTTAATTAATACTAGAACGTAAATATACTATATTAAGATATTATAAAAAGGTATGTGTTAAAATATAAATTAATACTATGCAAAGGTATAATATAAATTATAAAATTGTAGCTGATATAAGGATATAAGGATGGAACCGAAACGTTAACCAACTAAACAATTATTATTATTGCAAACTGACTGAAATCCCAAGAAGAAAGAAAAAAAATATATATTAAACTGATATATTAAACTATTTGTTAATAACTTGACTACAGTGCCACCTATCGGATCCTAGTACAGCTATGAACCATCGTCTCGACAAAACAATATATTGTGGAAATATGACCTCAATTGGTCAAGTCGTTCAGAACTTACACGATCGCTAACAGACGCACCGAGGATCATATATATTTGGTGCTCCTTTACTATATCCTATATATATATATATATATATATATATATATATATATATATATATATATATATATATATATATATATATATATATATATATATCATCATCATCAATCCACTGCAGGATGAAGACCTCTTCAGCATGTTTCCAACTGTCGCGGTCCTGAGCTTTCTTTTGCCATTTGGGTCCAATATAATTAATGATATCATCAGTTCATCGTGTTCTCGGTCTTCTCCGTGGACGTTTGCGATCAAGCGGTATCCAGTCCAGGACCACCCTGGTTCATCTTTCGTCTCATCGCCTCGCTACATGGCCTGCCCACTTCCATTTCAATTGCTTTATTCTTCCAATGATATCATTCAGTTTCGTTTGTTCTCTGATCCATGTGCAGGTCTTTCTATCCCGTCTAGTAATGCCAAGCATACATCTTTCCATTCCCCTCTGTGCTACTAGAAGTTTTTGAACTGACTGTGATGTGTGTGTCCAGGTCTCACTTCCGTATGTCATAATGAGCAGGACACACTGATTAAAGACTTTTCCTTTTTAGACAAAGTAGTAGTTTGCTATTAAACATTATGTTGAGCCTGTCAAATACCTGCCAGCCACATTTAACGCGTCGTTCCACCTCCCGGACGGTGTCCCCTTCCATTGAAACCCTTTGCCCAAGATATATATATAGTGATCCACAACTTCCAAATCAGTTCCTAATATAGAAATTTTGTCCTCAGCAAATTTATTGGGCATAACCTGACTCTTCTTCTGGTTTATTTTCAAGCCAAATGGTTCCGCAGCCCTGCAATTCTTGCAATTCTTGTAGATGTCTTTGCAGCTCATCTGGGTCTTATGAAAGAAGAAGGATATCATCTGCGAATCTAAGATGATTTAAGTACGCACCATTAATCCTTATTCCATCTTGTTCCCCAATCCAGATTACAGAACACTTCCAGGCAGGCTGAGAAAAGAAGAGGCGATATTGCGTCCCCCTTCCGTTCGCCCCGCTCTACATTTATTCCCACCTCAAGATTGTCAAGGTGGACTGTCCCTGTGTTAAGTCCTACAGACTTGAAATTTGATAGGAATATTCCTTATGCGTCGTAGATGTTCGTTAAGGAGGAGGGTTCATAAAAAAACTACTAAAGGGGTTGCGGGGGCGTAAAAGATAAATATAGTCCGAAATTGAAAATGTGGGATTGTGTCGTTGTGAATCTCTGGCAATTTTGTCTACGTGAAATTTACAGAAAAAATGGTCAAATAGCAAATAAAAACTATGGAATTCGAAAAGTTATTTTCATAATAAAAAAATCCATTATTACTAAAGTTTAATTTACGCTCAGCGAAACGGGCGGGTAACAGCTAGTATTTATATGTACATGTGTATGTATATATATATATATATATATATATATATATATATATATATATATATATATATATATATATATATATATATATATACATACAATAAAGATGGAAAAATGTAATAGATAACGATGGACCATACTTTCATTATTAAGGTAATTTATCTTGTTTGTGGAAATAAACGCTCAAATTTTGCGAAAAAATCAATATCATTAACCGAAACGCCGTTTATTTAATATCCCCACGCCATCTAAATCGAGATCTACCTGCGTGTCTTCTCGATTTCTATTCTAGGACTTTGGTCCACCATTTATCAGTTATATCCATAAAATTACATATCCAACTCTTCTCAATCATTATTATCACTCATTATTCATGATTGCTATCATTAGGCACGAGTGTAAGTGAGATGTGATAGACTGAGATAGATAGTGACACTGTTCCACGATGAATTTGAGAGAGACAGATTGACTTTCAACTTTAAGATGCCCTATTTAGCGAAGATTTCAAAATGATACAACAATTGGCATTGGCAAAAACTTTTCACCAGTCACACGAATCTCCTTGCACTTATTTTTTCTGCCGTTTCAACGACAATTTTCTGACGCAGTTCGGCTAGATTTTGTATTGGTTTTGAATACACTTTTCCTTTATGCACCCTCAGTAAAAGAAATCAAGGGGGTTTAGGTATGGAGAACGAGGAGATCACTCAATTAAACCACGGCGCCCAATCCACCTTTCGGAATACTCTCTGTTAGGACGAGTCTAATACGCTGGATAACCATTTTGTTGAAGCCACATTTCCCAGTAGATATTGAGTCTTTTAACAAAGTCTGCAAATCGTTTTGAAGAAAATTCAAGTAAATATAATCCCACACGCTGTCGAAGTTAATTTTTGAGCACACAAAAGTATTTTTAATCATGGTATGAGTTTTTTGAAATCGTTTTGCAAAAAAAATAAGCAATAATATTTTTGTGAAAAGAAAAGTGCCAATTGTTTTGAAATCTTTACTAAATGGACCATCTTTTGAAATAACTTACCCAGGGTAGTGTAATAAATTTCTTTTAAAGATGAAGTGTCAAAGTTAGCTGACATAATTTTTTAAACCACGACTCAATAAAACTTTTTTTCTAAATTAACAACGTTCATTGTTTGATTTGTGACTGCGCTTAATAGCGAGTAATAGCAACATTTTTAAAAATATGCCGATTATCACTTAACACGGTGACATAAATTTTGTTCTTATTTTTGCCAGAACTGGCATAACCTGGCCTTTCGCCCGGCACCCGCTTGACATTGAGTTTCGGGACACCCTGTATATCAGTAATTTAGGATGAAACATTCAGTCAACTTTTTTAAACGCTTTTATTAGCTTCACCAGTATCTATCCATGTACCGGAATCCTTGGACGTCCTTTTCACCCACTTTAAAACGTCAGATTAAATTGAAACTTTGCACACTTATCCAGGACCGATGACAATACAATAATTTAATAAGTTCGCCCAATTATCCTAAACAGAATCGTCAGCATCAAGGATTTGCTTTCGGAGAGGGAGCCTGAGACACGATGACAACGCCCAAGGAAGACAGCAGGCGCGCAAATTACCCACTCCCGCCACGGGTAGGTACTTACAAAAAATAAATAATAGTTTAAAAAATCTAAAAAGCACGCTTTAATGGTAAACCGAACGAAAAAGTAAAAAATAATTTTTAGCATAAGAATAAAGTGATGAACGAGAAAATTAATGTCATTGTAATAAAGCGTGGGGTGCTTTGCGCCATTTTTTCATACTAGTTATACTTATAGAAACGGTACTGATGGAATATTTATAACAACTGACATCGAACGCCCCATGCTTTGTTCACACTGACACATTAATTTTCTCGTTCATCACTTTATTCTGACGCTAAAAATTATTTTTTACTTTTCAGTTCGGTTTACCATTAAAGCGTGTTTTTTGCTTTTTTAAACAATAATTTATTCGATTATTAATGTAACGCTTGGTTAATTTAGGTACCGTACTTATGTACGGTTGTCATATAAATAGAACATCGTTTTAGAATTAGAATTAGATTAAATCATCTCCTGACGATACTAACATAGTTAACGAAATGCGCATAGAGAAGTTTAAAAAAGTGATTTGATGTTTAGTGGTAAATATTTTCGAGTTTAGTGTTTCACACCGAAGATTTCAATAGGAGAATTAAAATATCTACTAGGTGTTTTATTAAAAAATGTACTTTACTTTTTATTCAGAATAATAAATAATCTGATTAAAACGAAAATAATTTCCCTGATACGCCACTGCAAAAAAGTCGATTTTGTTATACAAATCAAGATCTATAGATAATACAATTAGGAATTATTATTATTCCCAATTTTTCTTTGTTATAGATTTGAAGAGGTTCTTAACATTTGCGACTCACGCTCTTAATTACTACAATAACAAAATTATTAAAAACAAATCGATGAATTCTTTTGTGGAAATATTCAATTAGATTTTTTTCCCAACGCCGACATCAAAAACGTCGGAGATTATTTTTTTTTTATTAAAAGTACGTCCTTTTTTTAATTTTCGATTTTGTAAGAGATAATCCCCCGAAAATATGACATTCAAAACTTTCAAAACGATGTTCCTAACGTTATATAATTACAGATCAAAAGGTATGCAGAAGTAGTGTAATATTTATTTAATTACAATTAGTGGGACGGTATCCTTGAAGAAATACGCACATCGGTATGGCAGGCAGAATAAATAGAATAAAAAATCAAATTCCCACATCTTAAAAATAGTTTAATATTATTCGAAATGGTAGTTGGTTATGGAACTTTGTTTTATCAAACTGTTTTTTGCCAGCGTACCAAACAAATAATAATAGTAAATATTATAGCTACTAGGCAAACGTTTTTATAGGGGTTTATGCAAAAGTTCGTCTCATTTTTGGCGCTAGATGGTAATACTGCAAAGCAAAACGGAAATGTTATTTTTCGATTCAGGTTCTCATCATAAGCAAATGGTCTGACATACTATTAACTTTCTGAAGCTTGTCACGCGTGGCGGTTAATAGTTTACATTTTTTTCTTAAAAAAAAAACACGTCTCATTTGGGGGAAAGGTAAAAATGGTTTATTTTTAGAATAGGCCGTCGTCAGCTGCATATTTTTCGCATCTAGTCTAGTCATCAAGCCAATTTTCGACATCTCCGTAATTGTTGAAGTGTTTCATGAAAAGTACGTGACACCTCGATGAAAACAAGTGGTAGTCGGAAGGAATCAAGTCTGGTGAGTACGGCGGATGGGACAAAAGTTCCCAGCTAAGTGCAGGAAAGCTGTCTCCGACCGCTTTCGCTATATGTGATGAGGCATTGTCGTACTGCAAAATCAGTTTTCCGGGTCTTGTAGCCTATTAATTTTTTCTGTGTAGCTATTTAAAAAAGTTAGTTTATCACGATGGAGAAGTAAATAGTTACGCATAGATACCCCCGAACAAGATTTGTGCTAACCAAACAAATGGTGACAATTTTGAACAATTTTTGTAACATGTAACATTTTTTTTGCTATTCTGCAGCTATTATACAAATGATTTTTTAGTTCTACAACCTGTTAAAATAAATCACTGAACTCTGAAAACACCCTGTATATAAATATACTAATATATAAATATATAAATATATAAATATGTAAATATATAAATATATAAATATATAAATATGTAAATATATAAATATATATATATAAATATATATATATATATATATATATATATATATATATATATATATATATATATATATATAAATATATAAATATATAAATATATAAATATATAAATATGTAAATATATAAATATATATATATATATAATATATATATATATATATATATATATATATATATATATATATATATATATATATATATATATATATATATATATATATATATATATATATATATATATATATATATATATATATATATATATATATATATATATATATATATATATATATATATATATATGTATATATATATATATATATATATATATTTATATATATATATATATTTATATATATATATTTATATATATATATATATATATATATATATATATATATATATATATATATATATATATATATATATATATATATATATATATATATATATATATATATATATATATATATATATATATATATATATATATATATATATATATATATATATATATATATATATATATATATATATATATATATTCCAGTATACCTCGCCTAAGGAACTGGACGGGTCACGGGTGGTGGATAGTCAAAGTTCCATTAGATATTAATGGAAGGCTGCGAATATCTCAAAATAAGCAGCCCCGAACCAAGGCAAAAAAAACTAAATCCACTAAGCGTCTGACTTGTATCAAGCGGTTGAGTGGTCAGCGTCTGTTCACCAGTGGTGCGGCTGATATTTAAATTCTGGAACTAACCCCTCCAGTCTTAACCCCTGAACCGTCATGGTTCAAACCTTTAATTCAAAGTACAAGATGAAGCGTTCTAGTAATTACAAAGTTACCCCAGGAGGTAAGCAATCCTCTGCCGACTTTGCTGGTACAACCGGACTTCTGATTCGGATCCTGGGGCATCCAGGCTTAAACGCAAAATCTTTCAGAAGGAGTCTGAGACCTCTGGCCAACGTCTGAAACCGAAAACAAAAACTTTTTTTGGAACGGTAAATATCAACTCTCTCCTGCGCCCAGGAAAACTACACGAATTGGGGCAAACATTGAATCAGCAAAAAATACTACGGACTTTTAAAAAGTAAAACGGACAAAAGAATACTCAAAAATAAACCACATCTCGATATAGCTTTCACTATCTCAAAAACCATTCTTGGTTCTATAACAAATGTCCAGCCAGTAAATAATCGACTTATGACACTATCCCTCAACTGAGCTAACAAAAAATATGCATTAATTAATGCACACGTCCCAGTTAACGAAGAAAATAGATCTAATCCTGAAAAAGTAAATAACTCCTGGGAAATTCTGGAAAAGACTATTTCTAAAATTCCCTATAACCACGTAAAAATCCTATTGGGTGATTTCAACGCCGAATTAAGGAAAGAAAGAAAGTACAGAAAAACAGTCGGTCGTTTTACCGCACATAAATGGACTAACCATAATGGGAGAAGATTGGTTGAACTATGTTCGCAGTTTAATCTAAAAATAATGTCAACTCATTTTAAGAAGAAAGTAACAAAACAAAAGACCTGGAGGTGCCTAAACACGTACATGGGTAAATTTCAAATTGATCATGTTGCGATTTCGTACCCCAATTATAAAGAGATTTTGAATATTCAAGTCAGGAAAGGAGCTAACATAGACACGGATCACTACTTAACTAGAATCAAACTTAGCTTAAAATATCGAAAACTTATTCAAAAGAGACTGCTAATACCAAAGTCCGACCCTACGAAAATAAAACCAACCCTAACAGAAGAGCTTGATAAACAACCAGGACAGAACTGCCAAGAATTGAAACAAAAAATTATTAAAATAAGCTTAAAGTTGGTCCCTTTACAAAAACCTAGAAAACATCCATAAACATAAACATTCAAAGAGTGGAACAGCCAAAAAACAGCAATAAATTATAACATCTTTTTGGATCCAGATTCATTACCAGCGAATGAAGATGAAATAATTAGGCAAATCAAGCGACTTAAAAATAACAAAGCTTCTGGTGAAGATGGAATCACTGCTGAACTTTTGAAATCCGCTGGTCCGGGTACAATCAAGGAAATAATAAAAATTCTACAAGAAGTTTGGCGAACCGAATGGATTTCGGAAGATTGGAAATATGCTCTAATTCATCCACTACACAAGAAAGGAGATAGAACGGATGTAAACAACTACAGAGGGATATCTCTTCTCCCAGTTTGTTACACGATTCTATCGCAATGTCTACTAGACAGAGCATAGGGACAGTTAGAACCTAAAATTGATGAATATCAAGCAGGTTTTCGATCCTAAATCTAAAGTTGATCCTACGCCATCAAAAACTGTACAAAAAAATCTCGTCTGTACATTTGTGGATTTCAAAAAAGCGTATGATTCTATTGACCGCTAATCTTTATTCCAAATCTTGAAAGAACAAAGACTAGATCTGAAAACGCTGGCAATTATTAAAGCAATATTAACTAACACAAGGTCAAAAGTTAAATTCATGAGTGACATCTCAGAGCCCTTCGAAATTAAAACAGGAGTGAGACAAGGGGATGGACTCTCGCCACTCTTATTTAACTGTGTTCTAGAAAAAGTAATACAGGACTGGCGTGAAAAAAACTCGGCCCTAAATATTGACCAGCCCATTAAACTAAGGAGAAGCAACATTAAAATTGATTATCTGGCGTTTACTGATGATCTAGCAATTTTGGCTCAAGATATATTAACGGCACAGAAACAAATTGGAATCATAAAAGAAACAGCAGAAAAGGTAGGACCCCAAGTTTCCTTTGAGTAGACACAATACATGATCTGCAACAGACTAAGAACACCATTTCTAAAAACAAAATATGGTAACATCAGACGAGTCTCCCAATTCAAATATTTGGGTGAAATAATTATGGAAAATGGGTTGGAAAAAGCGGCTAATAAGGGTAGATGTCAAAAAATGGAAACGGCATTGAGACTTACACAAAATATTTACAACAAAAAATGCCTAGGGGATGGACTCTCGCCACTCTTATTTAACTGTGTTCTAGAAAAATAATTGACCAGTCCATTAAACTGGGGAGAACCAACATCAAAATTGATTGTCTGGCGTTTGCTGATGATCTAGCAATTTTGGCTCATGATATATTAACGGCATAAAAACAGATTAAAATCCTAAAAGAAACAGCAGATAAGGTAGGACTCCAATTTCCTTTGAAAAGACACAATACATGACCTGCAACAGACTAAGAACACCATTTCTAAAAACAAGGTATGGTAACATCAGACTGGTTTCCCAATTCAAATATTTGGGAGAACTAATCATGGAAAACGGGTTAGAAAAAGCGACCAATAAGGGTAGATGTCAAAAAATGGAAACTGCATTGAGACTTAGGTAAAATATTTATAACAAAAAATGCATATCTAAAAACACAAAACTGAAACATTACAACACAGTTATTACGCCAGAATGTCTATATGGGGCAGAAACGCTCATTTTGAATAGAAAGAGAGACATCGAGGAGATTGAAAAGAAGAAAAGAAAAATCATAAGAAAAATCTTAGGTCCCAAACAAATAAATAACACAACATACCGACTTCGAGAAAACCAAGAAATCAAACAATACACAGATATCCATAACGATATGAGAAAAAGAAGACTTAAGTTTTACAGATACAAAACGGATGAATCCGAGTAGGCTAACTAGACAAATAGTAGAATTTTATGAAACTAGATGTAGAGCTAAAGTAGAAATAATTAAATAGATTGCTGCAATTAAAGAGGACCTAAGATCAGCAAATATTACACAAAGTGAAATTCAGGATAGAGGCTGTTTCAGACACAAGGTTAACGTTTGAAAGGTTGGTCAGAGAGAAAAATGTAGGAAGACTGGAACAAATAGGTCTGACGAAAGGAAAAAAGCTCATAGCGAAAGAATGAAATCAGTATTGGCGCAAAGGAAGGCGAACAATAACAAACGCCTCTAAATCTGTTGATATCTTGATAATGGCTGAAAATAGAGAAAGTATATAGTAAAGGAAGATAAAGTATAAAGATAGAATATAAATGTTCTACAACAAATAAGCTGCAAAATCTACAATTAATTTTATTTATACAGGATGTCTCACAAAACCGAGGCAAGGAATTGTTTTGTTTTTTCTTATCGAACCTCCTGTATGTTCATCCATTTTTGCATTCTGCTATTGATTCTAAACATATTTCGTAAAACAAGAAGTACATTATTTTTCCTGTATCATATAAAAACTGTTTAAAAGCTATATTGGAACAATATTTGCCTATATTTTAAATTGAATTCTATTACATTATTACTAAAACGTCAAACATGAATTCCATTATGAACGGAATATTAAAAACATGAATAAAAAAATCTCTCTCTAAAAATTTCCTCTCGGAAATTATGACAGATAGGTATAGGACATTATAAGAAGAATAGAAGTATTATGTCTTAGGAATATTGTAAAATGAAAAAATATTAGACATTCCATTTAAAAAAATTGAGATACGATGTTATGATTTATTTTCATTTATCTCAATTATTCTGGACACCCTGTATAACGTAGACAAATATTTTGTTTGAATTAAAAGTTAAGTCATAGTAATCACCAAAAATGATAATACTACATCAAAAAATAATTGACATATGACACTGTAAAATAGAGTCTGCAACTCCAATATTTAAAAAAAAAGGGGGGATATCGGTAAAACCATTGGGTTTAGATATAGAACATGCTTCACGAAATATATTTAGAATCAATAGCAGAATGCAAAAATGGATGAACATATAGGTTAAACTTGTTCTCTATCTCCAGCCTTTATCAAGATAACCGATATCGCACTATTGGGACATCCTGTATACAGGGGGTCCAAAAATAACGTCGAAATATTTTGGGAGGTGACTCTAGGAACTAAAACATAAAAAACAGTTCCTATAAACAAGCCCCAAAAATTGCCTCTTAGAGCCTCTTAAAGGGGGAACCCTAAAGATGGTTTTTTCGCAATATTTTCGAAACCGTTTATGCTAAAGTCGTAAAAATCGGTACACTTCAATAAGTTCCAATGGTAAAATGTTTTTTGTGTTAATAATTGAATATTGTGATCCGGGGCATCATATAAGGGCACATCCTTGGTAAATGTAGCCATAACGTTTTAGTTTGTAATTTTAAAAATTTTGTAAAAATTTTAGTTAAAAAAGATCCGCTTATTTCATCTCGTTAGGATAGACAGTTTCCCAGAAAACTAACTATATAGAGATGGAAAAAGCGGCCAATAAGGGTAGATGTCAAAAAATGGAAACGGCATTGAGACTTACACAAAACATTTACAACAAAAAATGCCTATCTAAAAACACAAAACTGAGACATTACAACGCAGTTATTAAGCCAGAATGTCTATATGCTGCGGAAACGCTCATTTTGAACAGAAAGAGGGACATCGAGGACATTGAAAAGAAGGAAAGAAAAATCATAAGAAAAATCCTAGGGCCCAAACAAATAAATAGCACAACATACCGACTTCGAGAAAACCAAGAAATCGAACAATACACAGATATACATAGCGATATGAGAAAAAGAAGACTTAAGTTTTACGGACACATAAAACGGATGAATCCGAGTAGGTTAACTAGACAAATAGTCGAATTTTATGAAAATAGGAGTAAAGCTAAAGTAGAAATAATTAAATGGATTGCTGCAATTAAAGAGGACCTAAGATCAGCAAATATTACACAAAGTGAAATTCAGGATAGAGGCTGTTTCAGACACAAGGTTAACGTTTGGAAGGTTGGCCAGAGAGAAAAATGTAGGAAGACTGGAACGACTTGGTCTGAAAAAAGGAAACAAGCTCATAGCGAAAGAATGAAATCAGTATGGGCACAAAGGAAGGCTAACAACAACAAACGCCTCTAATTGTACTTCGCGTGGTCCACCAGGGCCCATACGTGAATAATAATAATAAATAAATGAATATATATATATATATATATATATATATATATATATATATATATATATATATATATATATATATATATATATATATATATATTTAAAATAGATAAATAAAATGAATAAATTTATAGCTATATCTAAAATATTTAACATTACTTCAAAGCAAGAATAAATATTGACGTCAGATGTTGTTCAACATGATCATCGACATTATCTCAAAAACGATGGGAGCATAACAAAAATCATTGTGTCAATATAGTACAAATATCAAGGATCTCGTCGACGCTCAGTATATTTCCTTGAATTTAAAATCGCCTTCTGAATTCATCTTACCACAAGGAATCTATAAAACGTATGTAAATATTCATCCACATGCCGTAGAAAAAAAAACTACACACACACTCAAACCACTTGTAGATCCTGAGCAGTATTTGGTTAAATTAATAATTATCATACTTTCAAATGCTTAAGAAAACAAGATAACCCGAGGATATTCATTAATACTTTTTGATATTAACGAGAATATGCATACACAATAATAATAAATTATTATGGAGACTAAAGCGATGAGGCATTTAAATCAGATATAATTTTAATTTCAAGTATATTTTATGTTAATTCTGTTGTTTGTGACAAAATAGATGGTTGGGTCATAATTTTTAATAAAGTTTCTTGATAAGTAAATACTTCCTGATTGTGAGTTTAATTATCATTAAGTTTATTTTTCTTTTTATTTGGTCTGACTTATTTTTGTTTAATGTTTAATTTTCGTAGTTTTTTAATTATTTACACTGACAATGGAATTGGCAACAATGGTGCTAGGCAATGGTGCTAGGCACCATCTGACATATACATCGTAAAGTATGACATTGCTGAGTGTATAGTACTCAGAGTCATGCGGATGTTATTTGTGTTGTTTAGTGACTGAAATTTCATCTCAGTCAAAAACTGGAATTAACTCGTGAGAATTTTCGTGCGATGATTTACTACAACTTTCGACGTGGATTATCTCAACAACAGTGCATCAATCAACTCACTTCCACTTGTGGCTATGATGCACAATCAAAAACCACTGTATATCACTGGTTTAGTGGATTCGATCGTGGCAGTTGTTCGCTCACGGATGAACTTAAAGAAAGTCATCCAAAATCAGTTGTTGTGCCAGAAAACATCGATACTGTGCGCGAACTGATAAGACACGATCGTCATGTGACATACCGTAAGATTGGGGCATCCCTGACAAATATACACAATATTTGACAATCGCTCAAAACAAAAAACTCGTGTTGATTGGTGCAAAGAAATGCTCAAAAATACAATCGTGGTGCGTCAAAAGCCGTGTATAACATCTACATAGATGACGAATCTTGGATCTATGCGTATGAGCCCGAAAGTAAACAGCAATCGACTGTATGGATGCTTCAAAATGAGCCAAACCCAACAAAAGTTGTTCGCGCAAGATGCACTTGGTCGCCCGTTCTTTTTGGAATAAATGGGCATGTGGCTACAATGCAATTCGAGAATCGTAGAACGGTCAATTCTGAATGGTACACAACCATTTGTTTGCCAGAAGTCTATGAAAAAATATGAAAAAACAACCAGCGACGCAGTATCATTCTTCATCATGACAACACGACCTCTCACACATCGAACCGAATAACTCAATATTTGACCGGTCAAACCATCGAAATGATAGGTCATCCGCCGCACAATCCTGATTTGTCACTCAATGATTTCTTTTTATTCCCATCCGTGAAGAATAAACTACGTAGCCAACGATGTTCGAAGTCCAGAAGAAGCGGTTGATGTTATCAAAATGTATATTTTGAAAATACCTCAATCAGAATGGAAAAAGTTCTATGAAAATTGGTCCAAACGTATACAAAAGTGTATCGATCATCGCGGAGAATATTTGAAAAACAATAAAACCAGTTTCAATAATAAATATTTGTCTTTATTTATTATTCCGGGTACATAAATAACAACCCTCGTGTTTGTGACAAAAACAACTTTTCTATCACCCATAGGAGGTTCTCTGTAGCAACCAAATTTTTATTTTGCGATATGGAGCATTTTCATCAAATCACAACGTATAGCATATAACGAACATAACTGGTTCATCATCACCATAACAGTTCAATCTCTCGGGATTATAGTTAACGCTTGAAAGAGTTTTATTTTTAATTCTATTAATGAGGTGGATTATTCCTCTTCTTCGTGTCATCGTTACAGTCTTGTAAAGGGTATTTCAAATTGAGCTTTTTTTTTAATTCTTGAATGAAATACATAATTTGAGTAGATTTCAAAAAACTTTTTCTTGATAATTAAAGTATATTGTGTGACATTTAAACATGAAAGACAATATCTGCCAAATGACTACCTCTTGCAGATCCACAAAGTCCACTCTTTTGTCAAAACTTTGGGCGGAATTTTGGAATAACTGTGGCCTCTATCTCACCAATGACTCGAATAATTTCATCTTTTAGTTCAGCAATCGATTGTGGTTTGTTCTTATATACCTGGTTTTTCACGTAACTCCAAAGAAAATAGTCCCTTGGTATCAAATCACATGATCTTGGTGGAAAATTAACATCACCGTTTCAATAGCTCGTCCAGGAAATTTTTCTCTCAATAAATCAATTGTTTCATTAGCAGAGTGAGCTGTAGCGCCATCCTGTTGGATCCACATATCCTCCAAATCAATATTATTCAATTCGGTCCACAAACATCCAGTTATCATCTCATGATATCGGACACCATTCACAATTAGAGCTTCACCAGAAGCATGCTGAAAGATATACGGCCCAATCCCACCTCCTGGCCGTAATACGCCCCTAACAGTGACTCATTTAAGATGTAAAGGTTTCTCGTGAATCAATTGGTACCGCAAGGTTCCCCTCTTGCCCCAGTAATTTTCAACGTCTACATGGCGGACTTTCCCAGAATTCCGCACGTGGAGACGGCGTTCTATGCTGACGATACGGCCTTCTACACGTCAGCCCACGGGCCCTGGTTGATCACATCCAGGCTCCAAAGACAGATGTCGAAAGCCCTTAAATGGCTGGTCCACTGGAGACTGGCAATAAATCGCAGTAAAACCCAGGCCGTCTTCTTTACAAGAAGGCAGCCCATAATCAGACAGTCTATCCGTATTCACGGAATCCCTATAAAATGGGCCAAGTCGGCGCTCTATCTCGGCCTTGAATACGACAAGGCCCTGACGTGGGTGTCGCACCTCAAGAAGGCAACCGGGAAAGCACGAGCCATGCTTCGTTGGCTTTTCCCCCTACTGAACAGAAAAAGTAAGCTCTCGCTGAACAACCAACTAACTTTGTATAAAGTCATGGTCCGATCGATCCTTGTTTATGGATATCAGGCCTGGCTCCCGTTTCTCCCAACCTCTTCGATTGCAAGACTCCAGTCTTTCCAATCTCGTGCGCTTCGCACTATAGTTAACGCCCCATGGTTTGTTAGGAACGCGCAAATCCATCGGGAAACAGATACACCAGAGATTCAGACGTTCTTGTCCAGGCTTCTGGACAAATTCCTAGCGACGGCGTCCTTATCGGACAATCCGCTAATTAGAGCGACGGCAGCTTCATTGCCGGCCGTTGCCCCTGAATGACCATTCACTTCGGTCAAACTATCCCTGCCTAAAGGACGGCAGCTAAACCCCTCCGGATAAACGACATTGTCGCGACATCCGGAAAAAACCAGAGAACCAAAGTCAGGGCCTTCGGGTCAACTTAACCTTCAGGAAAGCAGTAGTAGTAGTAGTGAATCAATTTTTTTCCTCATCCCAAATGTGACAATTTTATTTATTAACATAGCGACCAATTTAAAAATATGGTTCATCTAAAAAGATGATTTTTTGAGAAAAATCATCTGTTTATTCTTTAACCTAATTCAATTCTTCTATTGAAACCTTTAGTGTGAAACACTAAACTTGAAGAGATTTACCACTAAACACCAAATCACTTTTTTTGAACTGCTCGACGCACGTTTCGCTAACCATGTTAGCATCATCAGGAAATTATTTAATCTCAAGATTAAATAATCTTCTAATTAAATAACATGGTTAGCGAAACGTGCGGCGCGCAGCTCAAAAAGTGATTTAATCTTGAGATAAAATCATCTCCTGATGATGCTAACATGGTTAGCGAAACGTGCGTCGAACAGTTCAAAAAAAGTGATTTGGTGTTTACTGGTAAATCTCTTCAAGTTTAGTTTAACCCAATTGACAAATGACAATTATACCTCCTGACCATGATGTACACCAAATAGTGACTCGTTTAGGATGTAAAGGTTTCCCATGAATCATTCGTAGATTTTCCTCATCCCAAATATTGTTTATTAGCATAGCTACCAATTTCAAAATGTGATTCATCTGAAAAGATGATTTTTTGAGAAAAAAACATGTTTGTTTTTTGATCCAATTGATGATAGATGATTCTGTAAACGGTAAATATCCCGTAATTTTCTAAAAACATTTTTCTCTGAACGACCATTTTCATAAAATAATTCAACAATTTTAACGCGTTGTTGTACTGTGTACGACTCCATTTTTAAAAGTGTCATACATTACACTTCTGAAATGAGACTAGACGTAGGCAAATTAACCACGTCATATATACTTTATTAAAAAAATCTAAAAACCGCTCAATTTGAAAGACCTTTTAGAACGTTACTAGGAAATACACTTTTTAGAAGCTCCTAAAGTAATCGTTGTACTAAAGTCACAAAATATAACCAAAAATCACGCGCTACGGTAGTTGGAGGGACTAGTCACTCGCTTGGCAATTAAGAGGTCCCGGGTTCGAATCCTGGTTCGTGTATAGATGTGTGCGTGTATTTGGTGGAAGGACGTAAAATTGTGACGAAGTTGGGGAAAATTCTTTGAATATAAAACTAACAGGAACGACGTATCTTTATTCCTATATAAATGGGGACGGAAACGGCCATATTGAAACACCAAAGATGACTCATTATTTTGGATTTTTTTGGAAGTTTAAAAGTAGATTTGAGCAATTTTAATTTGCTTTAACCAATAACAATCGCCGAATAAGTGTACTGGAATAGTATTTCTGTATGTTCTAGTGTAAATGCATATTAATACTTACTATATTGACAATAAAAACAATAATATCGGAAGTAAGGCAAACTCTCAAAATATGGTTAATTGTGCGTCTTGTGGTTGTTCCCTGACACGAAAAAATAAAAATTCAGAAGTAACATTACATAGGTAAGTGCTTTTAATTATAAATTTGTCAATTATTTAGAAATAAAAACGAATTTAGTTTGAATTAAATTTTAAGGTTATAAAGCCAACAAATCGCCTGGTTTCTATAGGCGTAATCAAACTCATATTAGATAAAATAATATAATAATAATGTTATTCAAGGTGGTGATTATGTTTTTTTAAAACTTAAGGTTTTAACGTGTGTTCTAAAATGTTTAATTTTTTGAGATACTGAGGCCTTAAAAATTCAGATTATTTTTTAGTTTTCGTTTACTCATATAAAGAATTTAACTAAAATATAACTAATAAAATAATTTCTGAAAAAAATAACTTTTTTTCAGAAATTATTGTACGAATAAATGTCAATGTTAATTCCATTTTGATATTGATTTCATGTCATTAAACTAATTTTTTTTCAAGGTTTCCCAAAGATCCAAATAGAAGAACCCAGTAGTTTCATTTTATTAAAAAGCCAGACTTTATTCCAAACCATAAAAGTTTTTTATGTTCCAATCATTTTGCTGAGAATTGTTTTGATTGAAAATTTAAGATAAAAGTGAGACTACTACCATATGCTGTTTCAACAATTGAAGTGGACCTTTTAAAATATATATTTTTCTTATTCTATCATTTTGATAATCAGCTTTCATAGCATATTTTCTTGAAAGTTAATTTTTTTTTGGTTGTTGTGGAAAATGAGTTTATACTCGAGTTTATATCTCCCACTTTAGTTCATTTATTGACTATTTACACTACAAGAATTAATTATATTTGTAAAAACGCTGTAGTAGATGAAAAAATTCGTAGTATGTACACAAAGTTAAGTTTGTTTAAGGGACAATAAACACTGAAAAACTAAATATAGAATGGATATATGTATTTTAATAATAAATAGTTTAGTGATTACGGCTTTTTATTTCATTTACGAATATGTATACCTAATTTAAATAGGAACATCAACTCGATGCAAGATTCAACTGATTACCTAACCAATTTTTGGAAATGGTATGATTTTATCACAGGATATTCCAATTTGTTAATAACTATTTATCGTATTGGTCACATAAAAGACACTTTACTATTTGATTTTTTTTTAATTAATTTAAATTTTTACATTTTCAGCTGATTATATTACTCCTCTTCTAAAACTATTTTAATTTAAATTTAAAATTTGGAATTAAATAGTAGTTGACATTCTCTGTCGTATCTAGTAAGTCTTCATTAATTTAATACAGTAACTATAATTATACAATAATTTATTGTTTTAAATAACTTTTATCAATTTCTTGTTTTTATTCATATGGCCCACGCCAGTGCCAAACCAGAAACAGTAGTCGACCATATGCAGTTACCATTCTGGTCCCACTTACAGAATGTGTATGTAAATATGTTCTTTCCTGTAGTTCTATATTCAAAGGAAAAATTGCAATAAGCAACCCTAAGCTGGAGATATTGCCCTTAAATGGGCCAAAACCAATAAAACAAAAATAACCCAAAAATGGCTTAACGCGTTAATATTTAATTTGTGTCCTATTTATTCAAGATCATTATAATTTTATAGTTAATATAAATAAAATTCCTCAATCTCGATAAAATAAATTTAAATTTTACGCAACAAGTTTTCCTTCCACAAATAACCAAAAAAAATCGATAAAAACCACTTTAAATGCGATATTTCAATAAATATTAGGTGTTTTAACAGTTATTAGATGGTTCGTTATGAAAATCGTTTTATTTTTCGTATCGAAATGCGTAGACGTTTAATTTTTTTTCGTGTGTCGCATAAATATTTATGAAAAATACGAAATTCTTTACACAGATATAGATTTCGGCTTAATTAATTTCGTAATAACGAAGAGGAAAAAGTTAATTATGAGAATAAATAAATGTGGAAGAACCAGTTGATGGGTTGATAAGAAAATCCCAAAAATTACACAAAAATCATATAAAAAAAAAAGATCAACCAAAAACTAAACATTTAAATATCGGTTATAAAAAAATATTAATTCATGCCTTTTTTAAATATTTTAAGATAATTCCAACTTCTTGTTATAAAAATGTATATTGGTATAAATAATTCGAATTGATACGAATATAAAAAGTTCCTCGATGTCTAATTTCATATTCTTACCTCGTATATTATTGTTCCTTATCTACATGTATATTGGTATACCTAATTTCAGACCCTTGGCGCCTTTAAAAACGCCCTGAAAAAAATGTAGCCTTAAAAAACAATAAACAGTCGGAGCAGATATTAATGAAATAAATAGAAATTTCAAGAGACAGCTTCTAAGTACTGTAATGAAACAGTATGAAGGAAAAACAAGGAAGGGCAAAGGCGAGAGCTCACGAGCAAAAAACAAACCTAATTGAGGGTGGTTAAAGGTGAACTCTTTATTTAAATATTGCCTACTATCGAGTATTGAACGCTTAATGATTACGTCCTCTTCACTTCGCCTTAGGAATAAATTGACGGTGTTTGCAAAAATTGCATTCGCCGATCAATTGTCTGCGCATATCTCGAAAACCGTTCGATATATCAAACTGCGCTTTTCACCATTCGATTCCTCGTAATTTTCTCCATCTTGTGTCTTACTTTCATAGAAATCAGGTGAGTTTCGCTTTCCGGATGTTTTCCTACGGTTTTCCAATGAAAAATTTTTCAATCAAATTGCAAAACTTTAAGAAATAGAATCGCTTCATTTTCGGCTATTTGACGCTACAAACCACGCGCATCAATAATCTGGCACCCGTTTTGATTTATCTCTTTTAGTTTTCGAGATATGATTTTTTGAAAGTTGAAGAAAATCGAATATTTTGTAAATATGGTTTTCCATTGGAAAATTTTTCGATCAAATTGCAAAACTTTAAAAAAATAGAATTGCTTCATTTTCGGATATTTGACGCTCCAAACCACGCGCACCAATAATCTGTCGCCCGTTTTGATTTATCTCGTTTAGTTTTCGAGATATGATTTTTTGAAAGTCGAAGAAAATTGAACATTTTGCAAAAATTGCATTTCCCGATCAGTTTTCTGCGAATATCTCGAAAACCGTTCGAGATATCAGAGTGCTTTTCACCATTCGATTCCTCGTAATTTTCTCCATCTTCTGTCTTACTTTCAAAGAAATCGAGTGAGTTTCGCTTTCCGGATGTTTTCCAATAGTACCCCCTTATGTCATTTAATATTTTACCGAAAGTACATCAGATTTAAATTTAGAAAATATCTGCTATTACCTCAGAGATAGAGCGTTGTATGTTATTTTATGATTATCTTCATTTTTCATTGATTAATCTTAGTTATTTTCCTTTACATTATTGTTTTGTCATTTTAAATATGGGCTGAGCTAATATTTGTTTCTGTTTGTGTGTTTTATTTTCGCACATACCATATACGTTGTTATTGCTTGTATTTTTATCTGCAGAATGTTAGTTTATGTTTATATACTTTATTTAAGCCTAGTACTATATATTGTAATTGGTTTTTGAATACGGGTTGAGTACGAGTGGCTCGTTGAGCTAGACTTCGCTCTTTCCATTAACATTTAATTAATTAATAAAGGCATTTATTATAAGTATTGAAAAAACATTTATTTGGGTTTTTCGCCACTGTCCAAAACTCAAAAAATATCAAAAATACCTGTTTTCTTATTTAAAGAAAGAATCACTGGGTAAAAACAAAAAACCAAACGGAGACAAATTTCTCAGTGATTCTTTTTTGTAATAAATTTGCCTAACAACAAAATTTTAAAGATATAAAAATGTTTAAAAAAAATTTACAAACTTTTAACGTTAACGTTTCGGAGGGTACTCTCCCCCCGTTTTCAAAACTAAACTAAAAAATAAATTATTAAAATAAATTAAAATCAAATAAAGGAAAAAAATATATGAACACACCACAATCATTCAGACATTATTGAAAAAACATGTCTAGATAAACAGAGACATAGATTATCTAAGACCAACTTTGCGAAAAACTAAAATAATATCCATGAAAAACAAAAATAGAGAGAAAGAGAAGAATAATCGAAGAACTAGATACTAAACATTTTTTCACGATTGTATTTTGAAAATATATATTTTTATTTAAAACAAAATGTGTTATACCAATACTTTTGTCTCCCACTGTATATAAAACAGGTTTTCTATATAATAATTTTTTATTTAATAATTTTTTAATAAATTAATTAAAATATTTTTTCTATAATAATTTATTATTTAAACAGGGGATATAGTGAGAAGGAACATAAAGGACCTTTAAATTATTGTATGATAATAGAAAAAAAATACACCTTAATGACATTAAAATCGATATAATGGAGAGGTGATAAAAAACATATTATTACTGATATTTATTATTGAAATGCTTGTTCTAACGAAGCCAGTGTTTTAAACACCTCTTGCTACTAAACGTTATCGAGTTGGTGCATCTTTAAGTACAGTGCTGGTACTATAACTAAAAATCGATAGATACTAAAATGCTAGTTTGCCTTATAATTATTTTTCATGAGTCCTAATTACTTTACAATCTGTCCTACAATGGGCAATAAGTACGTATTATCCCTTACCTCTTCAGTGTCTGACAGACACCTACGATAATTTTAATTATTGTGTTAGCAACACTGTTTGGCCAACCTGATCTAGCATCTCAGTACCTTTCCATTACTTATTGAGACGTATCACCGTGCTTTTGTTTGGTCATTTTACCTTTGTTTTGATTGGTTGGTTTGTATTCAATTATTTTAAACTCACAGTGTCTCACAGACACGAACGCTCCATACGAAGTATATATTTAGGTGTCCACCAGACACGGAAGCACAGAGTTCACCACATCAACTTTTTTCTTGGTTCGTATAGTCTTTTTAGTAGGCTTTTATTATTGGTAATGCTTATTTTATAAATAAATTTTAATTTTTATAGGATGAACCTGAGCCCAGTAAAAGAGTTCGTTTCGATGACCCAGAACTTGAAAATATAATTTTTGACGATGAACTTTCTGATGGGGACTTTTGAATTGATGATTCAGATGAAAATCCCGATTTTCAACCCCTTGACACAAAGGAGGTAATGAACGAAATATATTCCGAGGAAAGTGGCTCTGACGTTTCAGATGATGATTCTGTCGGATCTGATATTGCGAGAGTTGTTCTACAACCACCCTCTGCACAATCTCCTCCCCCTCCTCAACAGCAACAACCGGTAAGTCAACTTTACTATGGGAAAATAAATTGTTATACGTGGAGCAAGACTCCTCCTCCCCTGAACGGGAGAACTTTGAGTCATAATGTAGTTAGAAAACTCCCTGGTGCGCTGAACCCAGTGCGTTTATTAGGGGACAATCCTAAACTTGAAGATATTTTCTTGTTGCTCATAAATAAAAACATGTTGTATGAAATCATTCTACGAACAAACCAAAAAATGCGGAGTGTAAAAGAGTCATTGCCACAAAAAAACCGTTATCGTTTTAGAGATACCGATACTATTGAAATGAAAGCATTTAGTGGTTTGTGTTTATTGACATCAATATTCAAATCAAATAGTGAGGCCGTGTCGTCCCTCTTCAAAAGTGACGAGACAGGGCGGCCAACTTTCCACACAACTATGGCTAAAAGAAGGTTTGAAGTACCTCTTCAAACTCTTCGGTTTGATGATAACACTACGAGAACAGAAAGAAAAAAAAATGATGCCCTTGCAGCCATTTCTTTCATTTTTAACAAGTTTGTAAGCAACTGTAAAGAGCTGTATTGTTTAGGGGAGTACACTTGCGTTGATGAAATGCTTATCCCCTTTCGAGGCCGGTGTAAATTTAGGATGTATATGCCCAACAAACCTAACAAATATGGCATCAAAGTAATGGCACTGACAGATGGTCGAACGAGTTATTTTTATGATGCATATGTGTATACCGGAAGAGGTGCTGATGGCGAAGGGCTAACTGCTAAAGAAAAAAAAATGTTGATACCAACTCAGTCTGTGCTGACGCTTTCAAAATGCATTAAAAACTCAAATAGAAATGTCACTGCCGACAACTACTTTTCATCTGTTGAGCTTGTAAGAAAATTGAAGAAGAGAAAAATAACCTACGTCGGGACAATGAAAAAAAATAAAAGAGAAATTCCAGAAGAATTTTTGCCCCCGCCCCCTCCATCAAAAAGAAAAAATAAAGAAAAGGTAGTAAGAAGGGAAATAGGGGAATTTTACTCTCATACGCCATGTGCCGAAAAAAATATGTGATTTTGATTCCTTCAATGCACCATGAAGTTTCTGAAATTACAAACAAACGAGGCAAACGTTTACCAGAAATTATAGACTTTTACAACAATACGAAAGGTGGGGTCGATTCAATGGACCAAAAATGTGTCACCTATAGCTGTAACAGAAAATGTTATAGATGGCATGTTGCTATATTTTTCCAAATAGTCAACATTGCTATAGCCAACAGCTATGTTTTATATAATTGTTGCAAAAATGCGGAATATATAGAGAGATTTGATTTTATAAAGCAAACTGCTTTGACACTGATAAGACCGGAGCTGATACGCCGAGAATCTTCCCCCTATCTAAATAATAATCTGAAACAAGTCATAAAAACTTGCATTGTTCCAAAAGGGCCTACTACGGTAAGAATTAGTCCACAAATGAGTGACAAACTAGACAGGAAAAGAAAATGCTCTTTGTGCCCGTACACAGCGAACTGCGTCACAGCTTATATGTGTATAAAATGTCAAAAACCAATTTGCCTACAACAATGCTCAAAAAAAAATTGTAATACTTGTATTTTTGCTTTGCCAACTCCCTAATTTTTGTGCTTTTCTTCCCTGGCTTTTCTAACATAATAAAACAAAATAAATATTTTTAATCAACTAGAGTATTTTTTCACCACGCCGCGCAGTCAGGGTATATTTATAGCATTTGCGGGTATTTTTAGCGCATATCATTAATGATCAAACGTAAAAAAACCCAAATTTTAAAAGTAGGTGTCTGACAGACACTGAAGTCGCGTAATGACAAAAAAGGCACCAGACCAGGTAAGGGTTATGCTTATTACAATTCTACTAGAAGAAGAGATCTTAAAGCGATAGAGAGAGATCTCTAGTAGAAGAGATATTTTCCAATAACATGTTTTACACAGACTCAGCCCCTACATTTCATTCGCTACACAACCTATTAGAGCACGAAGATTCATGGAGGCTGGTGTTCCGCAAGAAGCGGTGCTAGCGCCACATCTCTACAATATATTCACCAGTGATATTCCGATGAAAAATAACACCAAGATAGCCCTATTTACCGGCGATACAGCCATTTCAGCCATATTCATACGATCGGATACGTTCAGGAACACCTGGACGATCAATATAAATATCACCAAGATACAGGATATTCATGTCGACCATCGAAGATGCAAACCCAGTCGACCGATGGAGATTGAAGGCGAGAATGTAACCTGGCAGGATACAGTGAAGTATCTAGTAGTCACAAACGACAAGAGAATACCGTGGAAACAGTTCACAAAAGCAGCATGGATTAAAGCCGCCGTAAATGATCAACCCTATGATAAGCAGAAATAGCAAATTAGGGTTGAAACACAAACTTCTAATGATCAGATCATTAGTAAGGAAGTATTTTGATGTACGGATCGATCGCGTGGGGTTATGCGGCATTTTCAATTAAAAAACAAATGTGTATGATGAATGACGTAATTGTTTTTATTTTATTAATTATTTAACCTTAGAGACTGAAAAAATAACTTACAACTGTTAAGTCGGCACGCCATAAAAAGTTTAAATTGATGCCTTGGATACAGGTGAGGTGGCGCCACCGCTTGACACATTTCCCATAATTCTTTGTAGGATTGGAATACCTTCTTATATAGTGTCTTATTTAATATAAACGACAATAGTCACAATGCCACAACTATAATCAGACGATTGTAAATCCCACCATCGTATCGAATTTTGCATATTAACATTCATACGCATTCAGAAAATGTAAACTTGGAATATGATATTGTGAATAAGCATGTATACCAATAATTGTGCCATTATTTACAAGAATAAAGCCATAATTGTCCCAGCTAATTAAAGAAAAATATCGACGATCTTAAATTTTATTGAAAGACCCAATATTTCTGCCTTCGGTAATTTATTGATGGATGAATGAGTGAGTGAATGATGGCTCGTATATTTCGAGTGAACAGAGAATACAAAGGCTTCAAAAAAGATTTAATTATTATTCCATTAGATTAGTTAAAAAAGAGACATTGTTTTCTTTTATACGAGGCTTGCTATTTATGTATTCGAAATTTGTAACAATGGTGTTGCTAGGCCCCATCTGACATATATATCGAAAAGTTTGACATTGTTGACTGTATACCTACTCAGAACGTTTTGTCATACAGACAACACGTCTATTTGTGTTGTTTAGTGACATGAACTATGTCACACTTTAGTGAACATGACATTAATTTCATTTCGTACGATGATTTACTACGACTTTCAACGTGGATTATCTCAACAACAGTGCATCGATCAACTCACTTCGATTTTGGCGATGAAGCACCATCTAAAACCATTGATATCACTGTTTGTCAGGCTCAATATCGTCTTTAGAAGCAAACTCCCACTATGTCTGAGGAGAAAAGTATTTCACCAGTGCAGACATATTCAGAATGAGCAGAAAAACAGCAAGAACACCCATTAAAGGAAGGGTAAAGAGCGGTAAATTGGAAAAAAATTTAGAATTACTCCAAAAACTTACCGAGGATATTAAAGAAATATAGAAGGAACAGAAAGAGTATAGGAATGAAGTTAGGGAATTGCGAGGTGAAGGCGAAAGAACTAAACGTGAAAATACAGAACTTAAGCAAAGATTGGAGGAAGTTGAGGAAAGTGTTGATAGAATAGAAACTAGTAAGAGAAGAAATGACATAGTTATACAAGGCTTGGGCATAAAAGTACAAGACCAAAAAATGATAAAAAATTCGATAGAGGAATTTATCGAAAAGACGATGCAGATCAAAGTAATCACAAAGAATACTGAAGGAAAAAGTGTACTTACTGTACTTATTAAATTCCAAAACGAATTAAATTTCAAGAAGGTATAATGAAAAATAAATACAAACTTAAGCATTTAAAGAAACAAAGAATATTTCTTAACGATGATATGAGTAAAGCGGAGAGATACAAGGAAAAGTAAGAAACAAACCGAAAGCAGAAAGAGCATAAAGTCTATAATAGACTTCGTTATAGTGTCAAAAATGCAAAATTCCAAAAATATTTGGAAGAATAAGAGACACAAGAGTTAAAAGAGAAATTAAAGGAGAAAATTAATTTAATTAATTAATTAACAAGGATGGTAATTAAGAAAAGGAAAACAAAAATAGCAAAAAGAATAAATGAAAAGTAGTGAAAAAAATAAGAACATCTAGATTGAAAGAATGTGGGATACAACAAAGATGTAGAGAAACGTTGGAACAGAAGTTAGGAAGCCTTGTGACTGATGAAAAAGAATATGATGTTGAAGCATTGTGGGAAATATTTAAGAATGGTGTTTTAGACAGTAGAAAGAAGGTATGTGGAACTTCAACAATGAGAAATGATATAAAACAATCAGCGTGGTTGGCCGAAGACGTAAAACAAGCCATTAAGGATAAAAAAACATGCCTAAAAAAATAAAAAAACTACGGAGGCATATGAATATTATAAAAATGTAGGTCGCGAAAGATACAGTTTTAAAAACCAAACAAAAGTCATGGGAGAAATTTGGATATAAAATGGAAAGAAATTTTGCAGGAAAACAAACATTATTTTACAGAGTGCTAAAAAATAATAAAATGAATAATACAAACGAGATTATCTATATTAGAAATAAAATTAAGGAACGACGAGAAAATAATTCAAAGATGGAAAGATCACTTCGAGGAATTGTTTGAATTAAAACGGGACGGTGAAGAGAAGTTTGAGGAGAGTAATATAGAAATGAACAATGAAATTATGAGCACAAAATCTACAAAGATGGATGTATTAAAGAGAGTAATGGGGAGGGCAAAGATGGAGAAAGCGCCAGGACATAACGAAATAACTAATGAAATGATAAAATATATGGGAAAAAACAGGAAAAGTAATTTTACTTCAGTTAGTGAATAAAATACTGAGAGGTAATAAAATACCAGCGGACTGGCAATATTCAAAGAAGGAAGACACAAGAGATTGTGAAAATTATAGAGGCATATCCTTACTGAGTTCAACAAGTTTGTTCAACAACTGTTTCAAAAGATATATGAAAACATATTAAAGGAAAGATTAGAAGCAAAGATCGAGAAGGACTTAGATGTGGCACAGAACGGATTTAGGCCCTGCAAAGGAGTAAACGATGCAATATTTGTATTACATATATTTGTATTTGTATTACATATACGTATGTTTTACAGATATTTCAAAGGCATTCGACTCAGTAAATAGAAGGCAGATTTGAACAACACTGGATAAATATAATATAAATAAGGAAATAATTAGAAGTATCTCAAATCTGTAATCAGAAATTGCAAACTATGTCCGAACAAAAAACAGAGTCCCAAAGGTTTACAACTGCATCTGGAGTGAGAAAACATTAAGTCCCTCTCTGTTTAGCATAATAATGGGCGCGATAATTAAGAACTATAACAAAAGAATCAAGCAAATAACATGGGATATTTCAACCTAGAAAGAGTAGAAATTAATCATTTGACTTTTGCTGATGATGATAGTACTACTTGCGAAAAGAGAAAAACACCTACATTATAACTTAAATGAATGGTACGAGGAGGTGGGTAAAACTCAACTTGCAATAAACCGAAGTAAAACAAAAATAATGGTTGGTGGTGTCGAGAAAACACAACATGGAACATAGGAACTAGATTAGAAAACACAGAGCTGGAACAAGTTAAACAATTTAAATACTTAGGAATAGCTATAGCGGAAAATGGAAACAGAAATAGAAATAACTCATTTGAGAAATAATCATTTGACTTTTGCTGATGATGATAGTACTACTTGCGAAAACAGAAAAACACCTATATTATAACTTAAATGAATGGTACGAGGAGGTGGGTAAAACTCAACTTGCAATAAACCGAAGTAAAACAAAAATAATGGTTGGTGGTGTCCAGAAAACACAACATGGAACATAGGAACTAGATTAGAAAACACAGAGCTGGAACAAGTTAAACAATTTAAATACTTAGGAATAGCTATAGCGGAAAATGGAAACAGAAATAGAAATAAGATTAAAAACCAACACCAGATTATATTATTCGCTAAATACGAAAGTATTTAACAAGAAAGAAATGAAAACAGAGACTAAGATTAGAGTACTTAATGCACTATGCATCCCAACTTTGACACATTTGACACAAGAGATTGGGGGTAAAATCTGTAGAAGAAAAGATAACAGAAAATGAACTGCGATGGTTTGGACATGTATGCAGAATGCCTTGCACGAGACTGCACGAGAATCTGCGCAGAATGACTTGCACGAGACCAAGAGTGAAGAAAATGGGAAAAACTGAAAGGAATATGAGGGATAGACCACGAAAGAAATAGAACGATGAAATTGACAAGTATCTTAGAAAAGTGGGGTTGGTCTGGAGAGGGGCCTAGGAACTTGTGAGGCATATAGAGTATAGATCATGACGATGATCCAACCAACTCACACCGATCGATACCTCAACGCTAACTCCCATCATCATCCTTCTCAAATTCAAGCAGTAGCAAACACCTTGATTTCCAGATCCTTCCGACTGACCCCTCCAGAGCTACTGCGGGATAGAAAAGCCACAGTTAAATGGATAAGACTCATGATAGGTCACTGCAGATTTTCTCATTAATACCTGCTAAAACGAGAAGGCCCTCCCCTCTGCGAATATTGCAATGATCCTCTAACAATCAAACACATTCTGACTGACTGCACGGTCTTATCTCCTCTCAGATCCTTCTTCGGCTTAAGTCAAGATCTTACCAAAAATCTTAGCTCTGCCAACATGTGTAACTCTGCCAACATGTTTAGGTAAGCACATTTGCTTACCTAAAAGAAATAAATTATTTTACCAAGATATAGCCATTTCAAGCGCTTCGCTTTCACTCAAATGATTGTAGCAAAGTGTGAGCAAACTAGTCAATTTCATGTGATAACAACAATTGTGACATAATCATCTGTAATTCTCCTACTCGTGATACAACCCATCTGTGATATAGTAACCTACGACTCATTTTACATTTACACTTTATACATGTTATACTTATGTTTATGTATGTATATTTATGTTTTTACACTTTGTACATAGTTAGCTTATATATATATATATATATATATATATATATATATATATATATATATATATATATATATATATATATATATATATATATATATATATATATATATCTAATTCTTATCTTTTCCATGAGTAATAGACTCATAATTTGATTTCATGGTCGCTAAATGATCTCGATATCGATGCGACCTAAACTACTAAAATTCCCTCTCTCTCCCCTTCCGACTGACACTACCAGATACACGAAGCGAAGAACTACCAAAGATTTCCACAGCCCTTAGACATATATATATATATATATATATATATATATATATATATATATATATATATATATATATATATATATATAAAATATATATAAAAAAGTAAAGTGTTTGGGTTAGAGGCGCATCAGCAACTAGGCTATTTAGCGACTGGACCTACAGCTTAACGTGGGTTCCGAACCACGGTCATCAGCTTCCGACAAACCCAGGCCAGCACCCCCCTCGGGCTATAAACCTTTGGTTATGTGCCTACCCATAAGTCTATCAGGAAACCTACCGACTGGCGAGTGACCAACGTAGAGAGTGACCAACACTTCTCAGAAGGCATCCGGCCTTACCTAGCCTTTAACTGGCGTGACTGAGGGGTAATTCGTAGTCGGATTTTACACTCTTGCCTAGAAACAATCACAAACATTTAGGAAAGATAAACGGACAGAAGAAAGAAAAATAACCATCCGAGCGCTGGAATCGAACCAGCTATCGCTCCAGCGCGGATTCGGCAAAGCTGGCGATCTTACCGCCGCACCAACGCGACCGGCAAATATATATATATATATATATATATATATATATATATATATATATATATATATATATATATATATATATATATATATGTATATACATATATATATATATATATATATATATATATATATATATATATATATATATATATATATATATATATATATGTATATGTATATATATATATATATATATATATATATATATATATATATATATATATATATATATATATATATATATATATTTATATATATATGTATATGTATATATATATATATATATATATATATATATATATATATATATATATATATACGGCAAGACTCCAGGAAAGGATAGTGTAACTGTCGAAATGCTAAAAGCTGGTGGTCGGACGTTACATAAAACACTGGCAAAATTATACTCAAAATGCCTCAAAGAACAAAAAGTACCGGACTTATGGAAAAATGCAGAAGTGATCCTTTTACATAAAAAAGGAGCACAGGAAGATTTAAAGAACTACCGTCCAATAAGCCTCCTATCAGTGATGTACAAAGTTTTCACTAAGATAATTTCTAAAAGAATATTAAAAAAACTGAATGACGCACAACCAAGAGAACAAGCAGGATTCAGAAGTGGATTCAGTACAATGGATCACATCCAGGTTGTACAGCAGGTCATAGAAAGGCACAACGAATACACCATGCCACTGTGCTTGGCTTTTATCGACTACGAAAAAGCATTTGATTCCATCTCAAAGCATATATGGACACTCACATCGCAATCAATTCAAAAACTTCGGGTGGCACAGAGGGGAATGGAAAGATGTATGCTTGGCATTACAAGACGAGACAGAAAGTCCTGCGCATGGATCAGGGAACAAACAAAAGTCTGTGACATCATTGGAAAAGTAAAACAGTTGAAATGGAGATGGGCAGGCCATATAGCGAGGCGATGGGACGACAGATGGACCAGGGCAATCCTGGAGTGGATACCGCTTGATCGCAAACGTCCGCGAAGAAGACCGAAAGCACGATGGATTGATGACATCGTTAAGTATATTGGACCCGAGTGGCAGAGGAAAGCCCAGGACCGTGAAGGTTGGAAGCATGCTGAAGAGGCCCTCATCCTGCAGTGGATCGATGCGGGCTGATGATGATGATGATGATGATATATATATATATATATATATATATATATATATATATATATATATATATATATATATATATATATATATATATATATATATATATATATAAAATATATATATATATATATATATATAAAATATATATATATATATATATATATATATATATATATATTATATATATATATATATATATATATATATATATATATATATATATATATATATATATGTATATAATATATATATATATATATATATATATATATATATATATATATATATATATATATATATATATACATATATATACGAAAAAAAACTGTTAAATGGTTTATTATACATCCACCTGTTGTTTCAAAACAAAACATTTTCAAAATCCCTCGTACCTCACTATGCCATCAGGATATCACCGTTACATTATCTGTGTTAGACGACTGTACATCACTTTGTTAATCTTCAAGAAAAAAAGAGGCTTATTTGGAGATAAAATACGACGATTTTATTGTAATAATTCTTCCATTCGGAGAAAGAAAAAAGAGAAAGACAGACGCAGAACGCAGATTTTACCAACTACGATATATTCAAATGCGACATTTCGAATTCGAATTTGAATTTTAAATGGGGTACACGCTGGGTTACCAAATTTTTTTAACAGATTAGCTTCTGTACACTATAAATTACGCATCTAAAACCGATACATCACCCATATTGGGGACATCGTTATCGGATAAAAAAGAAATCTTCTGCCGACCAGGTCAACCGATAAAATCTTCAGTTATTATTACCAGTAAATTATTCCAAAACTTATTCGGTAGCTTTCCTTCTCTACATACAAACGACAACACTTTAAAACATTATTAAAAAAGCTTTTGGAGCATATTGTCGAAGATCACTCTATATATACTGGAGATAAAAAAAAATGCAACATAAAAGAAACAAAATTTGTAAAAATGTGGTTTTGCATAATTGTCATTATGAAATATTCTGCGCATGCGTTGAAGGATAACCTTGAAAATTTTAGCCATATTAGATGTTCAGTTTGTTAACAGTCATTTATGCAATAATATGTAATATGTCAATAAATGTTAATGTTCCTGTAAAGACGGAAACAAATGAATGTGGGGCCGTCATTAAATTCTTGTATTTAACACTATGATGCACGACCTATTTAAAATTAACATGACGATGATCTATTAGGACCAAATTTGACAAAGTGCTATTTTGCTTTTATTTGGCATTTCTTTTTGTTTTA
Source organism: Cosmopolites sordidus (assembly GCA_031761425.1). Classification (NCBI taxonomy): domain Eukaryota; kingdom Metazoa; phylum Arthropoda; class Insecta; order Coleoptera; family Curculionidae; genus Cosmopolites; species Cosmopolites sordidus. The sequence continues at coordinate 303,583 of JARFXV010000725.1, read as the reverse complement.
TCTTTATATTTATTTGTTTTATCGTCTTTTTTATTACATAGAAAGCTGTTATTTTGCATTATTTTATTGTAATATGGAAATAAAAAAGTCTAATTATAAACATTTTATTTTAACACATTGAAATAGTTACAAAAAACCGCAAAATATAAAACATAAACAATAAATTCTCAAATAAGTTACCTGAAACTAACAAAAAAGCAAATAAGTATCATTAAATAATGTCCTTGCAGAAATTGGAGCAACCTAAGCTTTAACCTTAATCATTTGCCTGTTCACACATTCTCTACAGCAGGCCCAAATTTACTTCATGCAGAGCCAGCATTTGCAAAATTTGCAAAAATTGCACTGATCCCTGTTATTTGGAGGAAGATCAGGTTCATCTTGCTTTCTGGTTTCAGAATATTTCGCAGCACATCATTTCGTGATACATTTGAGACTATCATCATTTTCTCTCCAAAGGCATAAATGGAAGAATCAATAGGTCTGTCCTTTACATCAGTCAAAATTCTTGGTATTTTCCACTTATTGGTTTTGATTCTTCCAACAACAGTAAGCCTATGTTCTGCAACAAGTTTACTAACAACACTAGCACCAGTAAACCAACGATCCATTGTTACGTTTCGAACAACATTTAGAAAAATGTTGGCACATTCTTAAAGTAACTACTTCCATGGAGTTATTTAATTTATATGTTCCATCAGGTTGTATGCCAGCATATATTTCCATATGGAATTGTGTAAAAAGTTCTAGAATCCACAGTGGCGAAAAATTTAATTTCAAAGTTTGTGGGCTTGTTCGGAATGTACATTCGGAAACAGCATCTGCCTCGAAATGCAAAATGCATCGAGGGTTACATTCTCTCTAATAGTATAATATTTCTTAAAATTCTCATTTAACTTTTAAAAAATTTCTCTTACAGGTGCTAACTTATCGATTTAAGATCTTTCAGCTCTATTTCTTTTGTCATCAAAGCGTATGACCCTCAATAAAAATTTAAACCGTCTTTGAGCAATGGTTGCAATAAACAGTTCACTTCCTAAACCATTTTGGCACCAGAAGTCTTTTAATTTTTATTTTTGGTCCATGATCCAGGCCAACTAAATAGAGAAAACCAATGAATGTTCTCATTTCCGAGACAGTAGTAATTTTTGCATCACGTTTATCCTTGTAACGTTCTGATATTTACGTTATATAGATATGTGTGTATTTTATTACTAGATCAATTACATCACTAAATAAAAGATTCCAAGAATTGATCGGAGTCATTACCTCTTTCCCTTCGCGGATAGTTCCTGGCAGATGGGAAACTATATTTTCTCTTTTAATATGAATATTCTTAGGTGGTTCTATTATAGAACAAATACCGGTCACCCTCATCAAAGTTTTCCTTATCTGAAAATTCGTCCTCTCCTTCTTGCTCAGACCCCCTTTGATGATCATTCATTTCTTCATCTCTGTCTGGTATACTGCCATCTAAGTCATTATCCTCTTCATAGGACAATACGCTGGTATCCGCCACAGAGTCCTCGTCGTCAGTTAATACACTCGCATAAAGAGCTCCGAGTCGCAAGACTCAGTGTTCTTTATGAGGGTCCATGCCAACATATTAGCATGGACTCTTTTCATAAGGGTCCATGCCAATATGTTATATCTAAAATTACTATGAGAAGCATAAATATTAGATGTCGAAAGTCAAAGAATAAAAATTTATACTTTGACTTTTGTCGTCTAATATTTATGCTCTTCATAGTAATTTTAGACACAACATATTATCCAGAGTTGTTTGTTAGTCTATAGTCCAGAGCCTGCGAAATATCAGATTGTTTTTGTTGATGTTGAGGTTAATTTCAGTAATAAGGTACCAAGTAAGCAAGGCAAGTAAGATATATATATTTATGTATACCTTACTTGCAGTAAAAAAATGCATTATCACGACTTTCTCAAATTAACCTCAACAAACACCATGTTGGTTAACAAAAACCATCTGTTATTTCGCACGCTCTGGACTATAGACTAACAAAAAAGTCTGAACAAGACTAAATAAACGTTTCATAGTAATAGCAGTAGTCGGTGAAGTTTAATTTATCAAATATTTCTTAAGTGGATCCTGTTATCGCGTCACAAATTATATTGCACACTGTAACGACGGTGGTCTATCAAGACAAAAGCTCGGATTACATCGTATTATAAAAAAATATGAATCACTTTTGTATGACAAAAAGTGGGGGGTAAATAATCTGAAAAGTACCTAAAAGGGCAATATTTAATAAAATTTATCTGGAATTTTACAACACTTTATGTATTTTGCCTGGATTGACAGACCACTGTCGTGCATCCGAGTGTTAAAAGGTAAATTAAAGCCGAAATTTTGGTCAGCTGAATTAAAACGTGGTCGTACCAGCTTGGTTGACGATGAACGTTCGGGGCGACCAAAAAAATTCATCAAGCCAAATGTTCACTTCGTCGTAAATATGTAAGTGTTGATAAAAGTCCGTGCTGCATCGATCGAAATAAGACGTGTCTTAGGTAGGACGTCCCATTCAAAGTATTCGAAATAGTTTTTTATACATTTTGCACCGGGACCGAGCATTATCATGATGAAAAATTACTTTATCGTATCTTTGGGCGTATTCTGATCGTTTTTCCTTCAATGCTCGGCTCAATTTTATCAATTGTTGTCGGTATCGATCACCACTAATGGTTTCACCACTTACTGTCCCACCAAATACACAGCAAAGCCTTCTTTTCATATACATTGCGCACTAGTTGTGATGTTGAAGGCTGGTCTGGATCTACCCATGATTTTTTGCGCTTTGGGTTCTCAAAATGGATCCACTTTTTATCACCGGTCACAATTAATTGCAAAAAACTTTTTATTTTCTCTCTGGCAAGCACACTTTCACAAGTGGTTTTTCGCTTTTCAATGTCTCTTTCCTTCAATTCATATGGAGCCTATTTTTCTTCCTTCTTGATATTTCCCACCTTTGAATATAAAACTAACAGGAACGAGCCTTGAGTATCTTTACGCATATATAAATGGGAACGGAAACGGCCATACTGAAGCACCAGAGATGACCCATTGCTTTGGAATTTTGGCAGTTCATGCCAACAACTTAGAAGTTTAATAGTACAGTTGAGCAGTGTTATTTTACTTTAATTAAAACCGAATAAGTGTACTGGAATACTTTTTTTGCGAGTTCTAGTGTTAATACGTATTAGTACTTACTATATTGACAATAAAAACAATAATATTGGAAGTAAAGAAACACACAAAAATATGGTTAAAAAGGAATAAAACAATGTTTTACTTTGTTATCTATGACTTTTATTTTTAAAGAAAATTTATGTGACTATAGTTTCGTAAAACGACTTTACATTCTCAAACACTACTTTAAAACTTTGAGAATGTAAAATCGTTTTACGAAACTATAGTCACATAAATTTTGTTTAAAAATAAAAGTGATAGATAACAAAGTAAAACATTGTTTTATTCCTTTTTAAAAAATGAACTATCACAACGTAACGGACAAATCAGTCAATAATTTTTAAATATGGTTAGTTGTGCCTTTTGTGGTTATTCCCTGACACGAAAAAATAAAAATTCAGGAGTAACATTACCTACGTAAATGTTTTTAATACTAAATTTGTCAATTATTTAGAAATAAAAACCTATTTTGTTCGAATGAAATTTAAAAGTTATGAAGCGAACAAATCGCCAGGTATACGTAGTCAAATTGATATTAGGTAAAATAATATAATTATAATGTTATGATTATCTTTTTTTAGAACTTAAATTTACTTTTCTGAGATACTGGGCCTTAAAATTCAGATTTTTTTTTTAGTTTTCATTTGATACATATAAAACATGTTACTTTACTCATATAAAGAACCTATAAAATATAACTAATAATACAGAATGTTAACTTTTTCTACAATCCTATTTTGTACTAATAAATCAAAATGTCACTTCCATTTTGATTTAGATTTCATGATATTAAACTAGTTTATCTTTTTTCAAGGTTTTCTAAAGATCCAAATAGAAGAACACAGTAGATTAATTTTATTAAAAAACCAGATTTTATTCCAAACTGCTGTAGTTTTTTATGATCCCATCATTTTGCTGAGGATTGTTTTGATCGAACATCTACGGTAAAAGTGAAACTACTACCAAATGCTGTTCCAACAATTGAAGTGGACCGTTTAAAATATATATTTTTTAAATTTTATCATTTTGATAAACATCTTTCATATCATTTACTCTTGAAAGTTAGTTTTTTCTGGTTTTTGTGGAAAATGAGTTTAGTTTATTTATTTTACTAGTTTATTTAGTTCATTTAGTTTATTTATTTGGCATTTTAGAATTTATTTAGTGTATTTATTATACTTTAGTTTATTTATTGACTATTTACACTACAAGAATTAATTATATTTGTGAAAACGCTGTAGTAGATAAAAAAATTCGTATGTATTTTCATAATAAATAGTTTAGTGAATATTACGGCTTTTTATTTCATTTTCGAATATATATACCAAATTTAAATATGAACATGAACTCGATGCAAGATGCAATTGATTACCTAACCAATTTTTGACAGGAGATTTCAATTTCTCAATAACTAATTGTCGTATTGGCCACATAAAATACACTTTGAAAAAAATTGGTTTTTTAAAAATGAATTAAAATTTTTACATTTTCGCAGGACAGAAATCAACACCATCAGCTGATTATATCAATCCTCTTCAAAAACTATTTTAATTTAAATTTAAAATTGAAAATTAAATAGTAGTTGACATTCTCTACCGTATCTAGTAAGTCTTCATTAATTCAATACAGTAACTATAATTATACAATAATTTATTGTTTTAAACGACTGTACATCTTTATCGGTTTCTTGTTTTTATTCATAATGCCCTACGCCACTGCCAAACCGGAAACAGTAGTCGGCCATATGCAGGTACCATCCTGGTCCCACTTACAGAATCGTATATTCTTTCCTGTAGTTTTATATTCAAAGTGTGAAACACTAAATTCGAAGAGATTCACCACTAAACACCAAATAACTTTTTTAAACTTCTCAACATGCGTTTCGCTAACCCGGTTAGCATCATCGGCAAATAATTCAATAAACTCAACAAAACTAATATACACTAAACACCAAATCATTTTTTTTTCAAACTCCTCTACGCACGTTTCGCTAACCATGTTAGCATCATCAGGAGGACATTAATTCATCTTCCGATAATGCTAATATGGTTAGCGAAACATGCTTAATGAAAGTTTGAATAAAATGATTTGGTGTTTAGTAGTAAATCTCTTCGAGTTTAGTGTTTCACACTGAAGGTATCAGTGTGTTAATCACGTATCAGTGATTTAAAGTACATTTCAAAATTTGTGACATAAAATATGATAATGGCATCGTCGCCTTTACAACATCTGTTGTCCATCTTCATAATAAAACCATCATTGACGTTATCTAAACAATATCCACAGCGAAACAACCAAAAATAATAATAATAATTTTAAGGCGATTAAGAGCTATTCTTTTCGAATATATATATAACATCAGAATTAGAATGGTTTATAGCTTATTTAATGATTCTGATTTTGTCTCATTTTTTTAATAAGTTAAAAAATAACTTTGGAATAATAAAACAGTTAACAATTAAAATGAGCAAATAATAAATTATATATATATATATATATATATATATATATATATATATATATATATATATATATATATATATATATATATATATGGATATATTTAATTTACTAATATTATATTTATTGTTTCTATTTTTAGTGGTATTATTATGTACGTCAAAGCGATCGTTCAAAAAAATGAAAATGCCAACCTAACAAATGGTTAACTCACGAATTAGAACGGTATGAAATTATGTGAGGTTCAATAACGCTCTTCTTAAATCCAACATTACATGTCATAATGACTTGTTTACTACAGTACTGTTTACTATAATATTTATGACTACGTAAGCTTCAGAGTATATCCGTCAAGAACTGACGGTGGAAAAGTTCCTCTCTATTCTTGACGGGAAAGCATATGTCGGTACCCTGAAGAATCTGAATCGAACATCAAAAAGCGAATGAACATCGAGAGACGAAACATATGTCTTCCAATTGAAGGGATGGGTGGGGCTCGTCCCCAGGCAAGCAGCCAACAAAATGTTCATTTAGACGGAGACGTAGATTGTTGTGTATTTCACATGAGATCGTGGAACCCAGCAGTTGGGTGTATGATGAACCCAAATAATGTTATATCATTGGACGCAGTCCAAGGAAATCTAACACTGCAATATAACTGACTGTGGAAAAGGTCTCCCTATTCTTGTCGGTACAATGAAGAGTCTGAACATCGAGAAACGAAACATATACCCTCCAATTGAAGGGATGGGTAGGGCTCGTCCACAGTTCCCACATTATATGCCGAATTATAAATAGATAATAAGTTAAATATTAACAATTAAAACACACACACACACACACATATATATATATATATATATATATATATATATATATATATATATATATATATATATATATATATATATATATATACATATATATATATATATATATATATATATATATATATATATATATATATATATATATATATATATATACATATATATATATATATATATATATATATATATATATATATATATATATATATATATATATATATATATACGGCTGCTTCAATAGCACCAGAGGAAAAATGTCTCAAACAAACAAAAATCTCCAATGAGACCATTGATTTAATGAAGAAACGGCGAGAAATGAGATATGCAGGTAGTCCTTTTGGCAGGGTCGAATACACTGAGCACTAAGAAAACGTATCAGAGAGGACACGCGCCGATTCAATATGCAGCTAGTGCAAAAAAACCCTGGAAGAAAACAAAGGAATTAACAAAGCTAAACAGAAGCTGAGAAACAAAAGAACGCAAATATATGCTTTAAAGCGTGAAGATGGCACACTGTGCAGGACGCGTACCCAAATGTTAGAGATTGTCAGAAGGTTTTATTCCCAGTTATATGAAGATCAGAGCCAGTCAGGGACAGCAATACCCACGGAAGAACAATATATAATACCAGATATCCTAGTGGATGAAGTAACAAATGCTATAGAATTGATGAAGAACGGCAAGGCTCCAGGAAAGGATAGTGTAACTGTCGAAATGCTAAAAGCTGGTGGTCGGACGTTACATAAAACACTGGCAAAATTATACTCAAAATGCCTCAAAGAACAAAAAGTACCTGACTTATGGAAAAATGCAGAAGTGATCCTTTTACATAAAAAAGGAGCACAGGAAGATTTAAAGAACTACCGTCCAATAAGCCTCCTATCAGTGATGTACAAAGTTTTCACTAAGATAATTTCTAAAAGAATATTAAAAAAACTGAATGACGCACAACCAAGAGAACAAGCTGGATTCAGAAGTGGATTCAGTACAATGGATCACATCCAGGTTGTACAGCAGGTCATAGAAAGGCACAACGAATACACCATGCCACTGTGCTTGGCTTTTATCGACTACGAAAAAGCATTTGATTCCATCTCAAAGCATGCGATAATGGATGCACTGCTTAGCCAAGGTGTAGAGAGAGCCTATGTAAACCTACTAGAATCGATATATGATGGAGCTACAGCCACAATTCACCTTGATGATCTTGAAGTGGGAATTAATATAGAACGAGGTGTACGGCAGGGTGACGCAATATCGCCTATTCTTTTCTCGGCTGGCCTTGAAGAAGTATTCCGTAAACTGGATTGGGAACAGGATGGTGTAAAGATCAATGGTGCAAACTTAAACCATCTTAGATTTGCAGATGATATTATTCTCATTTCACAAGACCCAGAGGAGCTGCAAAGACGCATACAAGAACTGCAAATGGCTGGCGAACCATTTGGCTTGAAAATAAACCTGAAAAAGAGTCAGGTTATGTTCAATAACTTCGCTCAGGACAGAAGAATTTCAGTTTTAGGAAGGGATTTAGAGATTGTGGACAGCTTTGTATATCTTGGGCAGACGATTTCCATGGAGGGGAATACCGCCCGGGAGGTGGAACGGCGTGTTAAATGTGGCTGGCAGGCATTTGGTAGGCTCAACATAGTGTTTAAGAGCAGACTCCCACTTTGCCTGAAAAGAAAAGTATTCGATCAGTGCGTTCTACCCGTTATGACATACGGAAGTGAAACCTGGACACTCACATCGCAATCAATTCAAAAACTTCGGGTGGCACAGAGGGGAATGGAAAGATATATGCTTGGCATTACAAGACGAGACAGAAAGTCCTGCGCATGGATCAGGGAACAAACAAAAGTCTGTGACATCATTGGAAGAGTAAAACAGTTGAAATGGAGATGGGCAGGCCATATAGCGAGGCGATGGGACGAACAGATGGACCAAGGCAATCCTGGAGTGGATACCGCTTGATCGTAAACGTCCGCGAAGAAGATCGAAAGCACGATGGACTGATGACATCGTTAAGTATATTGGACCCGAGTGGCAGAGGAAAGCCCAGGACCGTGAAGGTTGGAAGCATGCTGAAGAGGCCTTCATCCTGCAGTGGATCGATACGGGCTGATGATGATGATATATATATATATATATATATATATATATATATATATATATATATATATATATATATATATATATATATATATATATATATGTATACACATATGCGCTGTTGCCACATCTTTTTTTGCCGAATCGCGTGGGTTAATAATAACGAAGTCAATTAGTTACTTGTCATAAACAAATAGTAATGTATTACTAATTATAACGTTTGTTTTAGTATTATAAACTAAACTGTGAATTTCTGTAATTTTAAGTTTTAGTAAAAAAAAAATCATCATTATTTTGAGACATTTTGAGACACTCATATCGCTCGTACTTTCTTAAAGTGCTATTCATCGTCAACCAAACTGGTACGACCATATTTAGCAGACCTCAGATTGAATTGATTCAATTTATCGATCCGGTTGGAGGCGAAGATTAAAGCAGATTAAGGATCATAGGAATCATCATCACAGGAAGAAAAATATACCTCGAAATGGGTGAACTTCCATCATTAGAGAATTTGGAAGTTGCTAGAAAGAGAGCAAAAGATCATCATGCAAAAAAAATGCAATTTTTTTCTCTCAGCTAACATATGAGAGCGGTATTAATAGGTGTTTCGGTTAATAATGTTACTTTGCTAAGAAGTGGTGCTACTAATATATTTGTCGGTATAGACTTTTAGAGCGTAAAGATACGGCATCGAAACCCAGTTCGTCATTATCATTAAGCAAATAAAATAGCTTTGAATATGTCGAATTAATTACAAGAAAAAGAACCTTTTGCGGAGAAGTTTAATAATATTCTTTCAAGTGAAGTAAACGGCTTCTGAAAGTTATCGATTGTTGGTTGAAGCTTAGTGAACATGCTCTAACCCAAAAACACTTGGTTTAAACGATGGATTAAAAGCTTTAAGAGTGGTGATTTTGATATAAAAGAGAAGGAGTCCAGGACAGTCGAAAAAGTTTAAAGATGCAAATTTGCTAACATTATTGGATGAAGACTCAACCCATATATTGAAACAGTTGACCTCTCCACCATTAACGAACGGTTACACGCATTGGGAAAGATCCAGAAGGATGAAAAATGGGTTCTATATAAATTGAAGGAAAGGGGCGTTGAAAGGCGGAAAACCACTTATGAAATTTTGCTTGCCAGGCAGAAAAGAAAAGTTTTTTTGCATCGAGTTGTGACAGGGGATAAAAGGTGGATCTATTTTGACAACACAAAGCTTAAAAAATCATGGGCAGACTAAGGAGAGCCCTTCAACATCACAACCAGTGCGAAAGAACTACATGGACAGAAAGCTTTCTTGTGTATTTGGTAGAATAGGGGGGAAGCTGTGTATTACGAACTGCTGAAAGCTGGTAAAATCATTACTGGCAATCGATATCGACAACAGTTGAGCAAATTGAACCGAGCATTTAAGGAAAAACGACCTGAATATGCCCAAAGACACGATAACGTAATTTTTCAACAATACTACAATGCTCGACCCCATGTTAGAAAATGTGTAAACAACTATTTGGGAAACTTTAAATGGGACTGTCCTATCCCTCCTGCCGTATTCACCGGGCTTAGTCTCTTCAGACTACCGCTTATTTCGATCGATGCAGCACGGACTTTTAAAACAACACTTGGCTTGATGAATGGTTGGCCTCAAAAAACCAAAAGTTAATTTGCCGCGAAATCCATTATTTGACAGAAAGATGGAAAAAAGTAACAGCTAACGAAAGCCGATACCTTGATTATTAAGGTAATTTATTTTGTTACGGAAATAAACGCTCAGGTTTTGCGAAATTTCGACATTATTAACCGAAACACCTGTTATGTTCTGTTATAATTTCAATAGAAACAAGTAAAATTTCAGAAAAGCAAAATCCTTATTTTATTAACATAATTAATGTCTAATTTAATCAACGGTTGATTTAAATGAGTGCTGAAACAAGAAAGTTTTTTTTAGAAAAAAAAGAATACATAATACCGCCGATGAATATCTTCATAGATATCGAATTAATTCTGTTCGAGGAACTCGAAACGTATTAATATTAATGCCAGAACCAAAGAAACCATTAAAACTATATTCCGTCAATGTCGAAAAATTTATCGCCGACCAATGGTGATATTTTTTCGCATCACCTACGCCAAAACGTCACTAGACACGGTCAATCTTTATTCTGGCTCATCGTAAAACGTTAATTGGCTAATAATTAAAAATAGGCACCTTATTAGTAATTAACAGTACGTTACAATCTTTTACCAACGAGAATCTCGATTCAACCTATCGGTTTTTTTCTGAAAAATATCGAAGATTTGAGAGATAATTTATTGACGATGGTGTCATTATACAGTTAATTGAACCGACAGGTAATTTTTCTTAGAATCGATTTGATTTTCAGTCTTATTAGATGATGTTTTTCTTACTAAGTTTAAATTTAAATAAGAAATATATATATATATATATATATATATATATATATATATATATATATATATATATATATATATATATATATATATATATATATATATATATATATATATATATATATATATATATCTATAAGAAAAATATCAGCAGAAAATGGACATGGAAAAGTCCATCTGGGCTCACAAGCGAAATTGACTACATCATGACCAACGATAAAACAATATTTACCAATTGTACTGTCCTTAACAATTTTAATGTTGGAAGTGACCACCGAATGGTACGAGCAAGGGTTCGGATTGACTGTCGAAAAGAGCGCGAAAGAATGGTAAGATCAAAGAAGGGCAAGGTGGATTCTGGAAAACTGCTGGAGAGAGGAAGCGATTTTGAGATTGCTTTGTCAAACCGGTTTGCTGCGTTACAAGATCCAGAGGACGTGGAAATATCAGTTCAATATGAAGAAATCGCCAACAATGTACTTCAAACGGCTGCTTCAATAGCACCAGAGGAAACATATCTCAAACAAACAAAAATCTCCAGTGAGACCATTGATTTAATGAAGAAACGGCGAGCAATGAGAAATGCAGGTAGTCCTTTTGGCAGGGTCGAGTACACTGAGCTCTGCAAAACTATAAGAAAACGTATCAGAGAGGACACGCGCCGATTCAATATGCAGCTAGTGAAAAAAACCCTGGAAGAAAACAAAGGAATTAACAAAGCTAAACAGAAGCTGAGAAACAAAAGAACGCAAATATATGCTTTAAAGCGTGAGGATGGCACAGTGTGCAGGGCGCGTACCCAAATGTTAGAGATTGTCAGAAGGTTTTATTCCCAGTTATATGAAGATCAGAGCCAGTCAGGGACAGCAATACCCACGGAAGAACAATATATAATGCCAGATATCCTAGTGGAGGAAGTAACAAATGCTATAGAAGTCATGAAGAACGGCAAGGCTCCAGGAAAGGATGGTGTAACTGTCGAAATGCTAAAAGCTGGTGGTCGGACGTTACATAAAACACTGGCAAAATTATACTCAAAATGCCTCAAAGAACAAAAAGTACCGGACTTATGGAAAAATGCAGAAGTGATTCTTTTACATAAAAAAGGAGTACAGGAAGATTTAAAGAACTACCGTCCAATAAGCCTCCTATCAGTGATGTACAAAGTTTTCACTAAGATAATTTCTAAAAGAATATTAAAAAAACTGAATGACGCACAACCAAGAGAACAAGCAGGATTCAGAAGTGGATTCAGTACAATGGATCACATCCAGGTTGTACAGCAGGTCATAGAAAGGCACAACGAATACACCATGCCACTCTGCTTGGCTTTTATCGACTACGAAAAAGCATTTGATTCCATCTCAAAGCATGCGATAATGGATGCACTGCTTAGCCAAGGTGTAGAGAGAGCCTATGTAAACCTACTAGAATCGATATATGATGGAGCTACAGCCACAATTCACCTTGATGATCTTGAAGTGGGAATTAATATAGAACGAGGTGTACGGCAGGGTGACGCAATATCGCCTATTCTTTTCTCGGCTGGCCTTGAAGAAGTATTCCGTAAACTGGATTGGGAACAGGATGGTGTAAAGATCAATGGTGCAAACTTAAACCATCTTAGATTTGCAGATGATATTATTCTCATTTCACAAGACCCAGAGGAGCTGCAAAGACGCATACAAGAACTGCAAAGGGCTGGCGAACCATTTGGCTTGAAAATAAACCTGAAAAAGAGTCAGGTTATGTTCAATAACTTCGCTCAGGACAGAAGAATTTCAGTTCTAGGAAGGGATTTAGAGATTGTGGACAGCTTTATATATCTTGGGCAGAGGATTTCCATGGAGGGGAATACCGCCCGGGAGGTGGAACGGCGTGTTAAATGTGGCTGGCAGGCATTTGGTAGGCTCAACATAGTGTTTAAGAGCAGACTCCCACTTTGCCTGAAAAGAAAAGTATTCGATCAGTGCGTTCTACCCGTTATGACATACGGAAGTGAAACCTGGACACTCACATCGCAATCAATTCAAAAACTTCGGGTGGCACAGAGGGGAATGGAAAGATGTATGCTTGGCATTACAAGACGAGACAGAAAGTCCTGCGCATGGATCAGGGAACAAACAAAAGTCTGTGACATCATTGGAAGAGTAAAACAGTTGAAATGGAGATGGGCAGGCCATATAGCGAGGCGATGGGACGACAGATAGACCAGGGCAATCCTGGAGTGGATACCGCTTGATCGCAAACGTCCGCAAAGAAGACCGAAAGCACGATGGATGGATGACATCGTTAAGTATATTGGACCCGAGTGGCAGAGGAAAGCCCAGGACCGTGAAACCGTTAAAAAACCGTTAAAAGACCGTTAAAAAAAAGAAATTTGTAATGATTTTGTGTATAGACCAAAATAATGAAAAAAATTAAAATGCAAATTTTGTCATGAAACTCAGTATGTGGAGTTAAAATAAGATTCTGAACAATTTTTTCTCATAACTTTTTATCGCGCTATCCCTAACGCGATGCAAAATATCGAGAATTGACCCTCTGTGTGTGAATTCGTAGTAAGCTGAGTATAAAGTTCAAATTTCAGTTGAGTATCTTAAAAAATGTAACCCATCCATCTGTACGACTGTGCAAAAATTGAAATATGTATTCCTTCAAATAGCGAAAATAAGGGATATATATATATATATATATATATATATATATATATATATATATATATATATATATATATATATATATATATATATATATATATATATATATGTACATATATACATATTATTAGGTGCGTACAGAGCCGGTTGGATCACACAAAGCATTCTGACTCATTTTCGAGTGTTCTTCAATCTCCGATCTCCGATTTCCTCGAAACTTCGCTCTCTGTTGCAACGTTCCACATATGTATTTTGTTTCTGTACGTTCTTCTATCCTCAATCTCTGTCGGACCCATGCGTGCCTTCCCCAGATCACCTCTGACTTGTGCGATCCATGGTATTGTTGACTTGACGCCTTGTATGTATGTAAGAATTCTGTTGGTGAGTCTTGTCGGTGGGAGTCTACTGATATGTCCATAGAATTTCAACCTCCTTTTTCTTATGTCCATCGCTACGTTGGACATTCTCTCTGTGGTCTTTCGAGAATGTAGTCTGTATCCTTCCTGTCAGTTTTGGGCCGAGAATTTTCCTCATAATTTTGCGTTCTTCTTTTAGTATGTTTTCTATGCCACTTTTTGTATGAAGTGTAAGTGTTTCGCTTGCGTATAGTACCTCTGGTTTGATTACTGTGTTGTAGTGTCTTATTTTTGCGTATGTGGATAGGCATTTCTTATTGTAGATATTGTGTGTCTTGACATATGCCCTATTCATCTTCTGTAATCGAGTCTTCTGTGCTATCTTTTCTCCTCCTGTGGGTTCGAGGATCTCGCTCAGGTATTTGAAGTGAGTGACCCTATTTATTTTGCCGTATTTGGTATTCAAATTTTGGACATCTAATTTTGAGCAGAAGAATTCGGTTTTTTGAAAGGAGATTTATAGGCCGACTTCCTCTGCACATTCCTTGAGGACTTCGATCTGTTTCGTTGCCCTTTTTCCATTGTTTGCGAGTATGACTAGGTCGTCTGCGAAGGCCAGGCATGATATTTCTATGTTGTTTTTGGATCGTCCGAGTTGCATTGAGTTCCAGTGTTCTTGATTTTTCACTTCTTTTTCCCATTCACTTATGTCTTTGTCCAGGACCAGGTTTGAAGAGGAGTGGGGATAACCCATCTCCTTGGCGTACTCCAGTTTTAATCAGGAAAGGTTAGGAAATTTCTCACATAAATTTCACTTTAGAGGTTGTGTGAGTCGGTGTCTGCTTGATCAATCGTAGTGTGTTGGGGTCGAGCCATTGTTCTTCTAGGATGTTGAACAAAGATTTTCGGTCGATGCAGTCGTATGCTTTCTTGAAGTCCACGAACGTGCAGATGATTGGGACGTTCCTGAATGCTTTGTATTTCAGTATAATTTTTAGGTTAAATATTTGCTCAGTGCATGAACGACCAGGGCGAAAGCCTGGCTGGTACTCGCCAATTTTGTGTTCTAATTGTTCTTGTGTTCTCTGGAGAAGGCATGCTGGGAGGATTGTGTAAGTGAGTTGTAGTAAAGAGAATCCTCTGTAGTTGTTCACATCTGTTATGTCTCCCTTCTTGTGCAGGGGGTGGATAAGAGTACATTTCCATCCATCTGGCAATTTTTCTGTTTGCCAAATGTTCGTGATAATTTGCGTAAGTTCCTGCAGTGAATTTGGTCCGAGATTTTTCAATAGTTCCGCGGTGATACCATCTTCACCGGATGACCTGTTATTCTTTAATTTGCGAATGTGCCTGTGAATTTCTCCCTGTGTTGGTGGTGGTGATTCTAAGTGGGTATAGATACAATATTCCATGGGGAATCTTGTGCGCGTTCGGGGCAATTGAGGAAATCAGAGAAATAATGTGCTAGCTCCTGACAATTCTCCTGATTGGTTAGCGTTTTTCACTGATTTCTCCTGCAAAAGTCCCATAAAAGTCTCTAGTGTTATAATTGCGGAAATTCTCCTCTATAGAGTCTAGTTGTTCCTTCATGTACTTCCTCTTAGTTTGCCTGATAACCTTTGCGGTCTGTTTTCTAGTCACGTCAAAAAGCTGTTGACTTTCTGGAGATTTTTTAGTGGTGTACTCCTGAAATGCTCGTTTGCGTAGCTGCAATGCACTTTCGCATTCAGAATCCCACCAAAAGTGTTTTGTGTTCTTTTTCAATGGGATCAGTTCCAGTGTTTTTTGTGGAATTTTTTCCATGTAAAACCTGTTCCTTTTCCCATTTCTCTGTTATGTTGGATTCCTTGATCTATTTTGTGTCAAATTTCTGTAAGTGTGCTTTGTTGTGATGAATTCTCCTTGGGGTGAACTTGACTTTGATTCATGTTACGTAGTAGTCTGAGTAATTGTTCGCGCCCCTACGGCCCGGAACATCTTCAATATCTCTTTGTTGTGGGTATAAGATCGCAACGTGGTCTATTTGGAATTCTCCAATCTGTTGTATAGGCGATCTCCATGTCTTCTGTTTTCGTGGAGATTTTCTTAGGGATGTTAACATGACCTTAAGATTATTCTGTTGGAATAGTTCGATGAGCCTTATGCCGTTCCTATTGCTAAATTTGTGATCGGGTAATTTACCTACTGTTTTCTGATGGATTTTTTCTCTACCGATTTGTGCGTTAAAGTCGCCCAGTAAAATTTAGACGTCATCATTTGGGACCTTTGCCATTACCTTCTCTAGTGTTGCCTAAAATGTCTCTGTAGACTCGGGGTTTTTCTTGTTGCCTCCGTTTGTAGGAGCATGTACGTTGATAATGGTGTATTTTTTATTGACGCACTGTATATATATATATACATATATACTACGAAGCTGCCAATAGTGAAGGTAGTCGCTTTACCCCTACCCGAGAAAAGCGTGGGAAATTTAAAATTGAAAATTGTCGGCTTCTCTGCCACACCCTGTATTTATATGCGTAGTATACGTGACAAAATGTGTCCAATAGCTTTCTACTTAAAATCGTAACGGTATATTCCCTAAATGTTTAACTCGTATTACAAAATATTTCCTCCTATATATATCGAAACATTGTCGAACTTCAAGATAAACAAAAAAATATATCAGTTTGTTTCTTAACGATTTTTACGCCTAATAGACTAATTCGGACGGTCTCGTGTCTTATTTACGACCGGGACATTTGAATATTCCACCATTTGAATTTTAAATCCGGCGACCGAGATACTTGTTGATTTATTCATTAAGAAAATCCGTAAACCTGTGCGTTTTCCTACCGAAACGATAAGGATCTTTGTCCGAACGGTTGAAAAGTAGAAAAAAACTTGATCGCCGACATAAAAATCTTGAGCAACAATTAATAAAATCGCTATTAAACGTATATACCGAGAGAAAATATCCGATCAGAACAACATAATAAAAGCTTCACTGACTCGAGTTCAATCAGATGACATCCGGTAAACATTTCACTTAAAAATATGAGGGTAGAGTGAAAAATCAAATATTTTTCCGATACATGGCGGTGCGATCGTAAAAGTTGTTGCATTTCTGAAAAGTAGCTTCATTTCTACTAACACAAAGTCATCATCATACCTATATGGAGTACAATTGTAGGAAACGGGTACTAAATCATATAGAAATTACTGAGAGATTCCAAGTTGAAGTGTTGGTTGAGTTCATTCCGAGTTGAAGTGTTGGTGTCCAAGTTGAACCATTACAAACGCGCCTTGGCTTATACCAAACAGCAACATTAGAAATGATTTACAAGTGAACAGGGTCAAGCAGAAAATTAGTGATTTCAGCAAAAAAGACCCACCGTATACCACCGACACCAGTATAAAGACACTGACCCACCCACCAATTCCCTAGCAATGAACTTATTGGACAATAGTGAATGAACAAACGCAAAGACAAACCATTAAACCTGCCTCATCGGTTCTGAAAACACTGAGTGAAATAGTAGTATATTATACAAGCTGTAAGGGTACAGTACTTTCGTAAATTTACCGTATACTTTCGTATTAATTTATTTATTTTTAATTTTTATATCGATAATTATTTATATTGATATAACATCCAACATCCGGATGGTCCAGCCAGTAGTGCAATAATAATTACAAAAACAATTAAACATCATGAAGCACTCAAGATCCAGATAGCACATATTCAGGCAACTAATCGAAGATAATAGAAGTTAAATAAACTTGATCTGCACTTTATTGTCCTCCACGTCACAATTTGAAAGAAGAGCACTATGTTGAGCACTTTACCACATTAGGCAGTTGATTCCTGGCTGGTGGTGATAACAGTGCCAAACACGTCAGATGGGGATCAAGGTTGATAACTACTAAAAGTCGACAGCTCATAAAATATATTGACAAAAATAATCTAAATACTTTGTCTACTGGTAGGCCCACATACTGGCCTAGTGCAAGAATAAAGTACCGGACACTATTGACTTCTGTATTACTAAAGGTATTCCTACTAGCAATTGTCTAGCAGAACAAAGCCTTCTTCGGATCATTCTCCCACAATAATAACAGTCAGTTCAAACATCATCAATGTACAAAAACCAGCCGTACTCGCTAATAAAAAAAAACGAACTGGAATTTATTTTAAACACTTGCTTAATGAAAGAATACATACTGAAACCCTACTGAAAACATAGACAATACTATTACAATACAACAAGCTACCTGGGATGTAACCCCTAAAATGAGTAGTCAAATTCAGAATCAGAATTTCTCTGTAATAGCCAAACATGCAATTGCCAAAAAACGAAGACTACAGAAAAGGTGGATGAAAACTAGAGCCCTAGAAGACAAGACAAGATGAAACAGAGCAGTGAAAGAGGTGAAAGAATTACTCAGTAATGGAAAGAACGAGGCAATTCAAAATTACCTTGAAAGTCTGACTCCCACTGAAGCTACTGATTACTCTTTGTGGAAGGCTACAATAAAAATCAATAAAACACAAGAGAGCATACCACCAATCAGAAAACAGGATGGAACTTGAGCGAGAACAGATACTGATAAGACTGAAACGCATATGAAAACTTTATTAGAAGAAGAGGAAGAAATAACCTCATACGTTCATGCCATATTCCAAATGGCACTTCCCATTAAAGCCATAAAAATTAGTGAAATTAAGGCTATGATTTATAGAAACCTCAACCCAAAGAAAAGTCCAGGACTTGACCTTATAACTGGGCAAGTAGTTAAACAATTACCGGAAAAAGCATTAATTGTCCTTACACAAATTTATAATGCAATAATTAGAGTTGGCCATTATCCGTCACAGTGGAAAATAGGGCAAATTTGAAGATAAAAAATAATGCTCGGCTGCATTCTTGGATCTTACACAAGTCTTCGATAAAGTATGGCACTTAGGCTTACTATACAAACTTAAATCAAAATTTCCTACACCATACTGTCAGGTATTGTTATCATACTTGACGAACAGATACTTCGCTGTCAAATATAAAGAAGAAATAACTAACATATCTCCGATAAAATCAGGAGTACCTCAAGGTAGTGTCTTGGGTCTCATAGTTTTTCGAATCTTCACTGCTGCTCTACCAACTACACCAAATACGTCTATGGCCAGCTTTGTAGATGATACCACGGTTATAAGCAGAGTACTAGGATATGCATCTAACAAGCTTCAGGAAGGTCTTGATAAAATAGAAGAATAGATATAAAAAAAGCACCTAAAAATCAACCAGGCAAAATCTCGGCAAGTTACTTTCACCTTCAGAAAGGAGTCATGCCCAAATGTAACACTTAATGGACATCAACTCCCCCAGACAGACTGTGTAAAATATCTTGGAATGAAACTTGACTGAAAACTAAACTGGGCAGAACACAAGTTTGTGAAGAAAAAGCAACTTGGCTTAAAATGATCCAAACTCTACTGGTTAATAGGTAGAAAATCCAAACTATCGTTGGTTAACAAGTCTACAAAGTAATCCTCAAATCGGTATGAAGTTACGGCATACAACTGTGGGGTATTGCGAATGTATCCAATATAGAAATACTTCAAAGATTCCAGTACTAAACCCTGAGAATAATTACTGACGCTCTTTGGTTCGTGACAAATGAAACTTTACACCGCGATCTAAAAATAAAATATGTAGGAGAAGAAGCCAAGGGAGCGAGTGCGAAGTATTTATAGCGACTGGAAGTGCACCTCCAACTTCCTTGCTGTTAGCCTCCTGGATAATAGCCAAAAGACGCAGGGACTAAAACGCTGTGTAAATATATATATTTATAATTTAAGATGGAATTAACATTATTACACTATTTTAGTTATAAAGAATCTAAGTTCCTGTACATGTTTAGGCCTTTAATGTAAGAGCCTTAACCCCTGATGCTTGGCAACTCGCTGCCTTGCCTCAAATGTTGTAACAGTTGCTTATTACCTTTGAGTAAATCGCATATATATAGGAGATTATAAAAAATATATCGATTTATAGAAATTCAGTGTTTGTTGCAATGGTCTCTTATAATATTATTTAAAATAAAATATATTATTTTTGTGGCCATTTATGTCTAAGTTTCCACATGCATTTGATTTGTTTTGTTACAAAAAAAAAAGAAAACTTATACATTAGTCTCACTTAATGTCAAAGTTGAACTGAAGCGCATTTTTCACATTATAACACGTTTTAAATGATTCACGCCGCATTAAGAAACATGATGAATTATTGTATTAAATTAGTATCCTCGTGAAAGAAACTTTGAACCTCATGGAAAAACATTTGGATTCCTTTGGTACTGACCAATAAATTATTCACAATATTTCTACCTATGTGAATAATCAGTGGGTAACAGTGATTGCATCCTTTATACATGCGAAGGTTAGAGTATTTGCTCTTTTAATATTCTATGTATAATCCAACGGGAAACTCCAACTTGTCGTGCAACACTTCTAGTACCTCTGGTGGAATCCTCTTCAACAAGATATAAAATCTGTTCTTCGACTTCAGGTCGGATTTCTCGCTGTCGTCCACATTATTAAAATTTTAGAACCACATTACCCGTATCCAAAAGCCTTTGAGAAACGAACAAATGCTTACCAAGCTGAAAGCGGCCTTTCGATATATCGTTGTCCATAAATCATATATATCGTTGTCCATAAAGCATATAGTGATGTTAGCGCACGGAAAAAAAGGCTTTATTTTCGGAAAAAAAGGCTTTTTATTTTTTAAAAAAAGGCTTTATAGATAGTGTGTCTGAAATTCCGATAAGAGATCGCTGTCAAACGAATTGTGAGTTTGCGCGTCTCTAGTGTTAAAATTATTCAGTAAAGTCTGACAAATTGTCGGAAAATGCCGACAAATGTCGAAAAAATGTCGAAAATGTCCCAAAATATCGAAAGAAAACCAGTTAATTGGCCACCAAGATTATGTGATTTAAAGCCTTTTGAAAGCCTGAACATTTGTCCGCCATGGCTACTTCTATATGCAAAATCACCCTATATATATATATATATATATATATATATATATATATATATATATATATATATATATATATATATATATATATATATATATATATATATATATATTGTGAGAACCTCCTTTTATGGTCACCTCTAGTAGACGGACAACTCTCTTAAGCGGACACTTTTTGTCGGTCCCGACTTCATATTAATTTCTTATTCATTCATACCTCTCATGGCCAGACCCTCCCTTGGATGGGCACTGACATGCAAACCCAGTCCGATTAACGGTTAATCCTTCTTTTGAACAGACTCGAAAACATTACTTCAATATGGCAACACGCGCACAAGCATATAAGAATAGACTTTGTACACGGAAAAATTTCGTACAGGGCACAATATTCCCTTCAAAGCCATATCTGGAGAGGCTACGAGATTAAACCCCGATGATGAAGCGCCTTTTCACCCAAAATTATCTACCATGCAGACAAAACTTACACTTCCCTATAAAACATCAGAGGCAAACCTTCGAAACAAAGGCTTACTATACTGTTTTGTGTAAACATGAACGGAAAAAAAGAAAAGCTGGTAGTAACAGGAGGAACCGCAAAACCAAGAGCTTTGACAACAATTACTTGGAGATGGCACTTGGGGAACTAATGACAGAATGATTGGTGAAATTTAATCGAAAGTTGAAACGTGAGAATCGAAAAATTTAATGATTTCTAGAATACGCGTAATCACACACAAAAGACATAAAATTAGAAAATATTGAATTGAATTTTTTTTACCTCTCAATTGCACGTCTGTAGGAACCTCTAGACGAGGGCATAATTAATAGTTTTAAAGCTTTTTATAGAACATTTATTTTTAAAAATATTTTATTAACCATTAATGGTAATGGTAATGGTTAAGTTCCCAAAAAAAGTTTTGGGTGCAATTTATCTTATTAAAAATGCATGGGACCGGGTATCAAATAATACACTTAAAAACTGCTTTTCCAAATATGGAATTATACATACATAATCCAACCCAAAACGCAGAAGATTTAGATGCTGAAGATGACCTCCCACTGTAACTTTTGACTCCAGTATATGGAAAACTTATGATCATTTCGGCATCGCAACAGATCGGGGGCTTTTTCACTGTAGAAAATGATATAATATTGGAATAAAGTGATAACCCGGTATGTCTGGGGGTTCCTATGCAAGAAACAATGTCCGATGGGACAGAGGATGAACACACACAGAAAGAGAATAAAATATTGTCTATGTTATAAAAACAAAGCCCGAGCTAAACCAAATCCAGTTTTGTGTCACATATTTTCGAAATAAAATACCTTTTAATTATTTCAATTTTGATTAATTTTAAACTGATTTCATACTATTATAGAATCGAAAATGTACAATGCTAGTTGCTAGTAGTAGTAGTGAATGCTAGTTGCTAATATATTCATCAAATCAAAAAAAATAATAAGTTAATAATGTGATTAAACTGACCTTTCAATTTGTCCTCTTAAAATCCCTTGATTCTTTATTTTCATTCGGCTGGAAATGGCAAATGATTTTCAGATTCCTAATATCTTCTAAGTTTCGATGATATTCACTGATAACCGGGCTGATTGAACCAATAATTTGCATGTGATTCAATATATTGAATTTTTTAAATTATTTTGTACACATTAATTGTTTTATGAATCACATAACACAAAAATAATAAGCAAATTACAATTTGTTTATGTTAGACTATTAATTTGACATATATTCAATTAATTTGTCTCTCTCGCACTCGCGGGTGGTGGATGCGCCATCTCTAGACTGGTGCTATAGACTAGATTGCAGAAAACTGTAACTGAGGTTAATCAAATTGTTCGAACAGTATAATATTTATTTTTTCGATAAAGATTCCTTTAATTTTATATAAATACACATTTTGAAAGTTATTTTTTACCCCAAACATTACATAGAATAAATAATAATTAATTTTATCCATGACTGATTAAAATATTAAAATATTAAATAATATTTTTTGGTGTTATGCTGTTATACATGTTATTAGTTTCTATGCTTCCTGAGCAATAAAAAATATATTAAAAGCACCTTTTAAACACAACTGATTATTTATAAGAAATAATTTTCATTGTTTACATTTCATAATTATATTTTCCATCAAAAATCTGACATGCATCTCTCTTCTTTTTTTCGTCCGTGGCATCTGCTTCGATGAATATATTATAATATTTTTTTTTACTTTAGGTTCAAAATAATGTAGAATTGGTCAAATCTTCTGCTTGTTTTTGTTATTAATGATCAAGTATGTATATAATTCAAAGAAAAATATTATTTATAAAAACTAAAAAAACCAAATAAGTATGTTGCTACTAATAAAACTAATAAAAATGCGTTATCTGTTGGATTAAGAAAATGCGTAGCCGCCAAACAGCCGAAATCAGATTCTAAACACAATCGAAACAAATGATCAAAGTGGGCAAGAAAGTTTAAAAATTTAATTCAGATCAGTGGAAATAAGTTAAAATATGAAATTTTTGAATCTAAAGATGAACCACGCTCAACAAATCATATATCAGTTCGAACCGTTTAAAACAGGGATGGAAGTGTAATAGTTTGAAGGTGTTTTGAGGAAGAGAAATCTATGAAATATGAATTTCTTTGCTTTAACTCTATTAAGAACAATGGAACAGGATTCTGGTCCTAAACATTCGTCCACATTGCCTCAAGAGTTTTTCTAACACAAAGAAAAAATAAAATAATAATAAAATATAACCTCTTGATAGTGCTATCATGGTTAGATAAATATGTGCAGAGAATTCAGACCAAGCAAATTATATATTTCTTCTGGGAACATTTTCCTATTTAAGTTTCCACATTCCATAAGTTCCATATACTTTTAATTTAATTTAATTTTGTTTATGTATAAAAAATAACTATGACCAGTGGCCAAGGCTACTCGCCTCGAGGCAAATAGCCGCCAGCCTTTATGGCAGATCGTATTAAGCTCGTAAAACGAATGTATTACAGTCGTATCGTGACCTTTTTCGAACGAATGCCATAACTCACATTTCAAATCGTTTCAGATTTCTACCGTACTAATGGGACAATTCGTATGCTAATGCGAGCATCTCTCGCTGGCCGATCTTCTTCGAGCAATATGCTCTTCTGGTCGAGCATTACATTTAAAATAATATTTCCAGTTTTTGTTGTATGTGGCCCGACACGGTCCCCACCAGTGGTGACTCGTCTACCAACAGTTTTGAGCTGTAATTTTTTTTAAATCTTCGTCAAATATACCTTATTGTTCCTAAAAAATCTATCTCCTTCTGGATAGACACCATGTTGTATTGTTTTCAAGAGCTGTATATATATATATATATATATATATATATATATATATATATATATATATATATATATATATATATGTATATATATATTATTCACGTATGGACCCTGGTGGACCACGCGAAGTACAGTTAGAGGCGTTTGTTATTAGAGGCGTTAGCCTTCCTTTGCGCCCATATTAATTTCATTCTTTTGCTATAAGCTTTTTTCCTTTCGTCAGACCAAATTGTTCCGGTCTTTCTACATTTTTCTCCCCAGTCAACCTTCCAAACCTTAACCTTGTGTACTGAAACAGCCTCTATCCTGAATTTCACTTTGTATAATATTTGCTGATCTTAGGTTCTCTTTAATTGCAGCAATCCATTTAATTATTTCTACTTGAGCTCTACTTCTATTTTCATAAAATTCGACTATTTGTCTAGTTAGCCTACTCGGATTCATCCGTTTTATGTGTCCGTAAAACTTAAGTCTTCTTTTTCTCTTAAGTCTTAAGTCTTTAACTAAACTTGAAGAGATTTACCACTAAACACCAAGACACTTTTTTGAACTACTCGACGCACGTTTCCCTAACTATGTTAGCATCATCAGGAGATGATTTAATCTATAGATAGATTAAAGTTATAGTTTCACACCAACGGTTCCAATAGAAAAATTGATCTTAAGTCTTTGTTTTTACGAAGTCGGTATGTTGTGCTATTTATTTGTTTGAGGCCTAAGATTTTTCTTATGATTTTTCTTTCCTTGTTTTCAATCTCCTCGATGTCTCTCTTTCTATTCAAAATGAGCGTTTCTGCCCCATATAGACATTCTGGCTTAATAACTGTGTTGTAATGTCCCAGTTTTGTGGTTTTAGATATGCATTTTTTGTTGTAAATATTTTGGGTAAGTTTCAATGCAGCTTCCATTTTTTGACATCTACCCTTATTGGCCGCTTTTTCCAACCCGTTTTCCATGATAATTTCACCCATATATTTGAATTGGGAAACTCGTCTGATGTTACCATACCTTGTTTTTAGAAATGCTGTTATTAGTCTGTTGCAGGTCATGTATTGTGTCTTTTCAAAGGAAATTGGAGTCCTACCTTATCTGCTGTTTCTTTTAGGATTTTAATCTGTTTTTATGCCGTTAATATCTCATGAGCCAAAATTGCTAGATCATCAACAAACGCCAGACAATCAATTTTGATGTTGGTTCTCCCCAGTTTAATGAGCTGGTCAATTCTTTTTCTAGGACATAGTTAAATAAGAGTGGCGAGAGTCCATCCCCTTATCTCACTCCAGTTTAAATTTCGAAGGGCTCTGAGATGTCACCCATGAATTTAACTTTTGACCTTGTTAGTTAGTGTGGCTTTAAAAATTGCCAGCGTTTTCAGATCTAGTCCTTGTTCTTTCAAGATTTGGAATTGGAATTGGAATTGGAGATTTGGAATTGGAATTAGAAGATTCGCGGTCAATAGAATCATATGCTTTTTTGAAATCCACAAATGTACAGACGAGATTTTTATTGTACAGTTTTTGATGTTTTAGGATCAACTGTAGATTCAGGATCTGTTCAGGACAGAATCTGCCGGGTCGAAAACCTGCTTGATGTTCACCAATTTTAGGTTCTAACTGTCCCTGTGCTCTGTCTAGTAGACATTGAGATAGAATCTTGTAACAAACTGGGAAAAGAGATATCTCTCTGTAGTTGTTTACATCCGTTCTACCTCCTTTCTTATATAGTGGATGGATTAGGGCATCCTGCCAATCTTCCAGAATCCGTTCGGTTCGCAAAACTTCTGGTAGAATTTTCATTATTTCCTTGATTGTACCTGGACCAGTGGATTTCAAAAGTTCAGCAGTGATTCTGTATTCACCAGAAGCTTTGTTATTTTTATGTCGCTTGATTTGACTAATTATTTCATCTTCATTCAGTGGTAATGAATCTGGGTTTATTTATCCAGGGTTTAGTGTTGGTAATCTGTTTAAGGGCTCAGGACAGGTTAGTAGTTGTTCAAAATATTTTGAAAGTTCTTTGCAATTGTCTTGGTTATTTAAAGCTGTCCGAATTGTCCGTTTTTCTTTTGGAAACAAAGACTTTGGGGTTGATAGCCTGTTAATTTAATTTTAAATGTTTTGTAAAAATTTCGGAAGTTATTTTTTTGAAAATCTTTTTCTGTTTCATTAAGTTGATTGTTTTCATATTTTCTTTTAGTTTGTCTAATTAGCTTCGATGTTTTTTTTGTTGCTTCCAAAAAGATGTTATAATTTATTGCTGTTTTTTGACTGTTTCACTCTTTGAATGCTTTATTTCGGCTTAATACTGCTTGCCCGCAAACTTCATCCCACTACAGATGTTTTCTACGTTTTGCAAAGGGACCAACTTTTTGGGCTGTTTTAATGATTTTTTGTTTCAGTTTTTGTCAGTTCTGTCCTGGTTGTTTATCAGGCTCTTCTGTTAGGGTTGGTTTTATATTCGTCGGGTCGAACTTTGATATTAGCAGTCTCTTTTGAATAAGATTTCGAGGTTTTAAGCTAAGTTTGATTCCAGTCAAGTAGTGATCCGTAACTCCTTTCCTGACTTGAACATTCAAAATATCTTTATAATTGGGGTACGAAACGGCAACATGGTTAATTTAAAATTCACCCATGCATGTGCTTGGGCACCTCCAGGTCTTTTGTTTTGTTATTTCCTTCTTAAAATGAGTTGATTATTTTTAGATTAAACTGCGAACATAATTCAACCAATCTTCTGCCATTATGGTTAGTCTATTTATGAGCGGAAAAACTGCCGACTGTTTTTCTGTACTTTCTTTCTTTCCCTAGTTGAGCGTTGAAATCACCCAATAGGATTTTTACATGGTTAGAGGGAAATTTTAGAAATAGTCTTTTCCAGAATTTCCCAGAACTTATTTACTTTTTTAGGATTATATTTATTTTCTTCGTTAACTGGGAGGTGTGCATTGATTAATGTATAGTTTTTGTTAGCGCACTTAAAGGCATAGTGTCATAAGTCGATTAGTTACTGGCTGGACATTAGATAGAATCAAGAATGGTTTTTGAGATAGCAAAAGCAACACCGAGATGTAGTGTATTTTTGAGTATTCTTTTGTCCCGTTTTACTTTTAAAAAGTCTGTAGTTGTCGAAGTCCAAGGTATTATCATCTGTCAACCTGGTTTCTTGCAGAGCTAAGATTTGGATTTTTCACTGATTCAATGTTCGCCCCAGTTCGTGTAGATTTCTTGGGCGCAGGAGAGACTTGATATTTACCGTTCCAAAGAAAGTTTTTGTTTTCGGTTTCAGACGTTGGCCAGAGGTCTCCGACTCCCTCTGTAAGACTTGGCGTTTAAGTCCGGACGCCCCAGAATCCGAAAGTACGATTGTACCAGCGAAGCTGGCAAAGGATTGTCTACCTCTTGGGGTAATTTTGTAATTACTAGAACGCTTCATCTTGTACTTTGGATTAAAGGTTTGAACCATGACGGTTCAGAGGGTAAGACTGGAGGGGTTAGTTCCAGAATTTAAATCTCAGCCGCACCACTGATGAACAGACGCTGAGCATCGAACCGTTTGATACAAGTCAGATGCTAAGTGGATTTAGTTTTTTTACCTTGGTTCGGTGCTGCTTATTTTGAGATATTCGCAGCTGTCCATTCATATCTAATGGAACTATCACTGTCCACCACCCGTGACCCGTCCAGTACCTTAGCAAGGTATACTGGAATATATATATATATATATATATATATATATATATATATATATATATATATATATATATATATATATATATATATATAGATTAAGTCGTCTTATCTTTGGACTTCGAAAACGGGATCATATCTCTCAAAGAATTAATTAGCTTAAGTGGCTTTCTATGAATCACAGATGGCAGCTTCATATGGCTAATTTCACGTATAATGTTATCAATACTGAGAATAATTTTGAAGCACTTAAAAGTATGTTTGTAGCTCCTTCAGCCAGTCATTCTGTGAATATTAGATATGAAAGCAAATTTACAATACCACATTACAAAACATCGATGTTTACGAGATCATATATTTATAATACTATTAAAATTTTAAACAGACTCCCCAATATACTTAAAGTTTTTAACATTAACAAGTTCAAATACAAAGTCAGATTTTTCTGTTATTTCAACAGCTATAACAGCTATAATTGCTGTTAATAATTTTTTTAGATTATTGTTTGTTGGGCATATGTGGTTCTAGTGGTGACCGGATGGTTGGGTAATACTATTGTTTTTGGACTATGTGTGTGAGATATGGGAGGAAATGTTTGTGGTTTTATAGGTGTGCTGTTTTTTTTTTTCTTTTCTGTCTAGGGATTAAGATCGGTAGATTGATTAAATGGAATGGCAAATTATGCTAGACTTCGCCAACTTGCTGTATCCAGGATTTCCTTGGTCAATTGTCGTCCCATGGCCGCGCTATATAGCCTGTCCATCTCCATTTTAATTGCTCGACTCTTCCAGTGATGACACACACTTTCGTTTGTTCCCTGATCCATAACCATGGCTTTCTGTCACGTCTTGTAATGCCAAGCATACATCTTTCCATTCCCTTCTGTGCTACCCGAAGTTTTAGAATTGATTTCGATGTAAGTGTCCAGATTTCACTTCCGTATGTCATAACGGGTAGGACGCAGTGATCGAAGAGTTCAGGCAAAGTGGGAGTCTGCTCTTAAACACTATATTAAGCCTGCCAAATGCCTACCAGCCACATTTAACACGCCAGCCCTTTGCAGCTCTTGTGTGCGTCTTTGCAACTCCTCTGAGTCTTGTGAAAGGAGAACGATATTATCTGCAAATCTAAGATGGTTCTGTTTACACCATCCCGTTCCCAATCCAGTTTACGGAATACTTATTCAATGCAAGCCGAGAAAAGAATATTCGATATTGCGTCACCTTGCCGTACACCTCGTTCTACATCAATTCCCACTTCAAGATCATCAAGATCATTCAAGTGAATCGTCGCTGTAGCTCCATCATATATCTATCCTAATAGGTTTACATATGCTTTGTCTAGCCTCTGGCTAAGCAATGCATCCATTATAGCCTGATCTGAGATTGAGTCAAATACCTCTTCGTAGTCGATAAAAGCCAAGCACAGTGGCATGGTGTATTCGTTGTGCCTCTCTATGGCCTGCTGTACAACCTGGATGTGATCCATTGTACTGAATCCACTTCTGAATCCTGCTTGTTCTCTTGGTTGTGCGTCATTCAGTTTTTTTAATATTCTTTTAGAAATTATCTTAGTGAAAACTTTGTACATTTACTGATAGGAGACTTATTAGACGGTAGGTCTTTAAATCTTCCTGTACTCCTTTTTTATGTAAAATGATCGCTTCTGCATTTTTCCTTAAGTCAGGTACTTTTGGTTCTTTGAGACATTTTGAGTATAAGTTCGCTAGTGTTTTATGTAACGTCCGACCACCAGCTTTTAGCATTTCGACAATTACACTGCCCTTTCCTGCAGCCTTGGCATTTTTCATCGTTTCTATAGCATATGTTACTTCCTCCACTAGGAAATCTGGCATTTGTTCTTCCGTGGGTATTGTTATCTTTAGTTCTGATCTTCATATAACTGGGAATAAAATCTACTGACAACGTCTAACATTTACCTTTTTTTCTTTCTCATCTTCTTTTTGCCTTGCTAATGTATCTGTATTTTTTTCAGGGCTTTTTACACTAGCTGCATGTTGAACCGACGCGTGTCCTCTTTGATACGTTTTCAGTATAGTTTTGAAGAGCTCAGAGTACTCGACCCTGCCAAAAGGATTCCCTGTATTTCTCATTGTCCGTTGTTTCTTTATTAAATCGATAGTCTCACTAGAGATTTTTTTCTTCACACACACAATAATTCGATTATTGAAGATGTGTATTATTGGTTGCACATGTAATAAGAATTGTTATTATCTTCATGGAAATTACGATTTCAAAGTATTTCCTAATCAAATTCTCATTAAAAAAACTCCTACAGCGGGAATACGTGATGGTCGGAGGGTTTCATGTCCGGTAAATATAGAAGAAGAAACGATCATCATCCAGAAAAATTAAGAACGTAGCATTGTCATAGCAAGATTCTACCATACAAAAGGCGTTTTCTGTTTCGAATGTAATCCTATCTTAGTGATTCTGATAGAGGATACATTTTTTATTTCAGTTAACTATGAAAATGGGTCATTTTGACAAAGAATTGCATGTATATATTGGTGATTAAATTATAGAAATTATAGATTAGGGTATAGAAAATTATAGAAAAACGTGTAATTCTGACGAGTCGACTATGAATAAGACGAAGTTTATTCGATTTAAACCAGGAGAATAATAGGGTATTCGGTTTTTCCTTTTGGTGACCACACTGATCCATATTAATAACAGAGTTTATGTTATCTCGTTGTAAAACTGCTCAAAATTTTGATTACGAAGTAAATAAATCGAACGAGAAATGTCCTAATATTTCCTTCGTCTCACATATCTTAATTGTAATTTGCTTTTAACTTATAACGAAAAACACTCATTGTGTACTGAGCTTTTTTACTTTTTATGTAAAGCTATGTCGGAGTTGAATTTGTAGTTTTTCTGTACCAACCCCCCTCCACTTCATTTCCGACCATTTTACACTTCATCTTTCTACAGTTTCTAAACCAATTCTTTCGGCTTTCTCCTTGATTTCATTATTAATTATCTCGATCGAGTTAATATGGTTAAATTATCTGCATATCTTACTATCTGTTTTTCTTTATATTTACGTCTATGTCTGTTTCCCCGATGACTTTATTCAATACAATGTTAAGTAGAACTGATGCCAATAGTTCTAAAGGTATGTCGTCTATGCCAGGAGGTTTATTGCTTTTGAATTTCAATAAACTTTCCTCCTCCTGCAACGCTGGTACTTCTGCCAATGAGTGGGCTGCATCCATAAACTGTGGCCCACCACTTTGATGCTCCCTGGCAGTTCCGTTTAACAGCGTTTCAAAATATGTCTATTCATATTGGATAATATTTTTAATAAAGAAAGTTCCTAGTAAATTATGAGTGTTTTTTGTACATTTTTCTCTTCATTTCAAAGTTGATCCAACAAAATTTAATTATTATAGAAAATAATTAAATTATTATTAATTATTTCTTACTAAAAATTCCCCAGCACATAAATATTGTAAAAAAAATTAATTGCAAAGATTGAATTTTAGTGTATCCAAACTTCCGATGGGGGTCGCTGTCAAACAAACTGTGAGTCAAAATTATTCACTATGGTCTTGCAAATCACCATGGAACGTTTAACATCAGACCAACACTTGCAAATTTTCGAAATTTATTATGAAAATTAGTGTTCTGTGCCCCAAACTTATAGAGCCCTTCGGAAATTTTATGGTGCACATAATCGCCCAACCAATTATCGACATTTATCGGCATATAAAGCTACCCGATATTAAAAAAAACAAGACAAAGAAATATGCTTTCCGAAGGAAATATCGCCGCTGTTACTGACAGTGTTGTTATTCGACTACATCGAAAATTTTTCGCTAAAATCTTGCTCTGGTACCTTACAAGATCCAACTTGTCCAAGAGCACAAGCCGCAAGATTATCTTTTACGTCATACGTTCAGTAAATGGGCTGAAAATGACTTGCAATTTGGCCCAGAATTTAACTACAAAATTTTTTTAGGGACAAAGTTTTTGTTCATTTTTGGCTAAATAGTTACGTTAATAAACAAATTTGTTGCATTTGGAGTAAAAATAATGCACAAATGATCCAACAATTACAGTTGTACAGAAAATTACCGAATGGTGCGGATTCTACATCGGTGGCATCAATGAATTACATTTCTTTGAAAATCAAGCTGAAAAGCATCTTACCGTTAACCCTTAAACAGTCAACATATCCCCTGATATACTAACGCTTCAAAAATTTTTCCTTAAGAACATATAGCAATTAACAGCAACTCGGGCAGGTGGTGTTTCAAACATTTGAACATCGTTTTATTTCACACGGCAGATCATACAATGAATACTGAGGTAAGTTTAAACTTTATTAGATAGTGTTTCTTTGTTTTTAGTAGTTTACAGTAAACTAAAATATTATTATTATTATTATTATTCACGTATGGGCCCTAGTGGACCACGCGAAGTACAATTAGAGGCGTTTGTTGTTGTTAGCCTTCCTTTGCGCCCATACTAATTTCATTCTTTGGCTATGAGTTTTTTTCCTGTCGTCAAACCAAGTTGTTCCAGTCTTCCTACATTTTTCTCTCTGGCCAACCTTCCAAACGTTCACCTTGTGTCTGAAACAGCCTCTATCCTGAATTTCACTTTGTGAAATATTCGCTGATCTTAGGTCCTCTTTAATTGCAGCAATCCATTTAATTATTTCTACTTTAGCTTTACTCCTATTTTCATAAAATTCGACTATTTGTCTAGTTAACCTACTCGGATTCATCCGTTTTATGTATCCGTAAAACTTAAGTCTTCTTTTTCTCATATCGCTATGTACATCTGTGTATTGTTTGATTTCTTCGTTTTCTCGAAGTCGGTATGTTGTGCTATTTATTTGTTTGGGGCCTAGGATTTTTCTTACGATTTTTCTTTCCTTCTTTTCAATGTCCTCGATGTCCCTCTTTCTATTCAAAATGAGCGTTTCTGCAGCATATAGACATTCTGGCTTAATAACCGTGTTGTAATGTCTCAGTTTTGTGTTTTTAGATAGGCATTTTTTGTTGTAAATATTTTGTGTAAGTCTCAATACCGTTTCCATTTTTTTGACATCTACCCTTATTGGCCGCTTTTTCCAACCCATTTTCCATGATTATTTCACCCAAATATTTGAATTGAGAGACTCGTCTGATGTTACCATATTTTGTTTTTAGAAATGGCGTTCTTATATCTGTGTATTGTTTGATTTCTTCGTTTTCTCGAAGTCGGTATGTTGTGCTATTTATTTGTTTGGGGCCTAGGATTTTTCTTACGATTTTTCTTTCCTTCTTTTCAATGTCCTCAAAAATTTCAATGTCCTGTCAAAAATATTATTAATGCTTTAATATTGTACGTGAACTAAACAATTTAATATTTTTCATGGCTAAATAGGCTTTCGTTTTGTTTGTATCATCTAGTTTACATTGCCTGATTGTGAACCATTACTCAGTATTTTAGATGTGATTGTTTTTTATACATTTCTATTATATTTGAAAGTACATTTTTGGGAAAAATTTTTAATATACATTTTTATTTTTTGTTTGTTTCTTCTTCTCAGTTTTCAACAATTAGTTCTCGAAAATTGTATGGAAAGCATAGAGACTATATTTCATTTGTTCCACCCGATGATTCAGATGTATTGGATGTGGGATCAGCTTCATCTGAAGAAAAAGAGGAGTTTGATTATGACGAGTCTCTTGAAGGTGCGGAACCTCGATTGCCCGTAGCTGACATAAACTGGGAATCAGAGGATGAAATACCCTTAGCAAATTTGATAGATCCACAACTTGATGATATTCCTGGAGGACACCAGGTAGCTGGCAAGATTGATGACACCTGGGAATCGGAAGACGAAATACCGCTAGCTAACTTAACTCCAAAACAGAAAGACCTCCATCGTTACACTTGGAAAAAAACAGATTTTCCGCACAATCAGAACCCTGTTTTGAGTGAGTTTCAACCACCAATTGCTATATGCTTCCCCTTTTGAGTACTTTTAAAAGTGCGTTGATCAATCTCTGTTTGAAGATATAGCCGAACACACAAATCTTTACTCTACGCTAACAACTGGTTCCTTACTCAATACTACCGTGGCCGAAATAAAAAGTTTTATTGGTATTGAAATGATTTCATGTGATTTCATGTCATTTCGTGTGATTTCAAGTGAAGGTCATGTGATTTAATGCCTTTTAGATTATTTTCTTTGGAGTTATGTTAAATCTTTGGTCTAGACTGATAAACCAGCAATTATTGAAGCATTGGAAGTAAACATATCTCGGACAATTGCGAACATAAGATCCGAATTGCTTGAAAAAGTTATCGGAAATTGGATTGACAGAATGCGCTTGGTCAGAAGTAACCGTGGCAGACATTTGTCCTAAATTGTTTTCAGACATTAATGCCGTTGAATGTTATTTCACATCAAATAAATAATTTCAATGCATCTAATTTGGTTGTTGTTTTATTTGAATTTATATTTCGGACCCACTAAAAAAATCACCCCATACTACAGCAAAACTTAAAGAATCTGCATTGAAAAGAGATGTTTGCTAAAGAAGGTAGGACAATCTTGAACTACATGTGTTAATCTAATCAGTCTTTCCCGGTACATATTTTTATTTTAATCAAGATTTAATCAAGAATGAACACCTGTTCACAGATATTATTATCAAGCATCCACTTAAAACTCGTCTCTTTAGATAAAGGTATTGTTGGTTAATATAGTTCTAGTCTTGCCTAAAACTTAGACAAATACACTCGACAGTTGATATCGAATAATACAATGCGTAAATTAATATTAAGCTTGTGTTTGATTGGTATTTTTTCAATTAAAGTCGTCAAATCCACCATCGTCAATTCTTGTAAGTATAAAATTGATTTTTGATCTTATTTGACAGAAAAAAACTATATTCAATACGATGAAAAATCAGAAGAAACGGATAGTTAATGTTAATGATAAAATAACTAATTATCTGGTGCATGCCTCTAGTGAGTTGATCTATATCCTCCTAATCGTATCAGAGACATATCAGCCCTTCAACCCATTACCAGGTGTGGCGTGGTGTGGTAAAAAATGGTTTGGTTTCAAAGTAAGCGTCATCGCTAGCTGCACATTTTTTCCATCTCTCTGTCAATTTGTGGACGGCCTCCCTGTAAAACCCTACATTTTTTGAGATAGTCCAGTCATCAAGCGATTTTTAGACGTCTCCGTAATTGTTAAAGTGTTTCATGGAAAGTGCATGAAACATCGATGAAAACAAGTGGTAGTCGGAAGGGGCCAAGTCTGGTGACTACGGCGGGTGGGACAAGAGTTCCCAGTTAGGTGCAGAAATGATGTCACTGACCGCTCTCGCTGTGTGTGATGGGGCGTTATCATGCTACAAAAATAACTTTTCCGTGTCTTGTAGCCCATTCTGGTCGCTTTTCGATCAATGCATGGTTCAAATTGATCATTTGTTAACATAGTGAACGGTATTAACTGTTTGACCTGGTTTCAGAACCTCTTGGTACACGACACCCTTCTGATCACACCAAATGCACAGCATTGTCTTCTTTCCAAAGCGATTCGGTGTTGCGGTCGATGTTGATGGTTGCCTTGGATCAACCCATGATTATTTCCGTTTTAGTTTCTCGAAATGTATTCATTTTTCGTCTCCGGTCACGATCCGATACAAAAGCCTTTCTTTTTTTTCGCTTTTCCATCTGTCTGTCGTTCAGCTGATGTGGTACCCATTTTTCTACCTTCTGGATCTTTTCCATGGCATGCAAGCGATCAGAAATGGTTCGCCGACCAGCATTTAACCCCTCTGCCATTTGTTGTTGAGTTTGCATATCGTCTTCTTCAAAAATGCTTGTAATTCGGCATCTTCAAAATTTTGCCGTTGACATGGGCGTTCATTGTCATTCAAGTCAAAATCGCTACTTTTGAATCGTCTAAACTAACACCCACAAGCGTCGTTCGTTAGGACATTATCACGTAAGTTTCCACAAGTATACGACAGCTTTCACTCGCCCTTTTCTTTTGATGGGACATGAAAAGAGGTACATGCCACAAATGTTCTTTATTTGGCGCGAAACTCGACATGTTTACAATACGAAAAGAATATGACACTAATTCGAAATCGTTTAAACATCAATAGCGTTTTGAAAGATACGTTGTAGAACAAAATTACAGAGAGTGTGAATTGACCGTTGTTTCCAGCGCCATGTCTTAAAAAAATAAGAATTATTAACCGCCACCGCTGGAATATATCCAGCATGTTTTATAGATAATAGATTAAACGATCGTGCAGGCCAAAGAAAATATTGTTTGTCACCTCCTGCAGAAATCCAAATTCAAGGTGATCCACAGAAAACAGACGGTTTCTTAAAAAAACAATTAATTTTTTATCAAGAAATATTCTATTACATAAAAATGATCAGTGTAACATCATCAATTTTGTTTACTAACTATCCCTTTTAAATGGAAATGTGGAAATGGGCTTCAAATTTTCGTTTTCTTGAAACATATCAAGCATTATTTGAAGAAATGTGAGGCGCTGTTGATGACTAAGAGACTCCCTTCATTCAACTCTTAAACAATCATCAACTGATACGGATAAAACTACAAATCCTTATAGAAAATAGGAGGTGTATAATTAAACTACTGAGACTTGTGGCATGACATTCGATCTGGGTAACCCTGTTCGATGCGCCTTTGAAAGGGGAGGCAGCCTCCAAATATCTGATACGTTTGAACTCCCTAGAGTTACTAGGTGATCCGTAGCAATTCGTTTCTTGAACCGGATTCTTGTAGTTGATTCTGAAAATACAACAATTTCTAGCAATGGTGCCCTATAAAGTTTTGTTACTGTTCATGGCAAGAGTGTTTTGTCAAAGGCCCAGGTTTTCAAGAGATTTAAGACATTTTCGGAAGGTCGAAACTCGCTTAAAGATGAAATTCGCAGCGTAAGGTTCAGAAGTAATAAAAACTACAAAAAGTAATGAAAATGTGTAGGGATCTTATCCGGGGAAGAGATGAATTAGACTCACATCAAATTTTGACCATTCAATTATCCATGAGGAAAATAGTTCTGAAAAATATGTCGCAAGATTAAAAATAGTTACAACAGGAGAGAAACATATGTTGGCTTTTTGGGACGGACTGAAAATAACCTACATTTTCTGGTATCATTACTGGTGAGGAGTTTTGGATATTCGCATATGATCCAGAAAATACCGCACACAAACAATTTCAAAAAAGTCCGTATTCAATAGACCTTCTTGTATAGCCTATGTCATATAGGGATACGCATTATATTGTTGCTAAAAGGTATTATTCAGCTCTGGAATGTATATTTAAGCAATTGGTCCTAGAACTTCATTAAAATATAATTTAATAGCCTTGAAAAAACATTGGGCGACTCTAACGCTGATTCAAATTTTCGAAATGTATTATCAAAATTAGTGTTCCGTACGCCAAACTTATAGAGCAATTATCGTGCACATAATCGCCCAACCGAGCAATGTATTCGTCGAATTATAGACAAATTCCGAACGCATTTCACGCTGCTCGATATTAAAACAAAAAAACAACACAAAAGACTCTGCGTTCCAATGAAAACATCGCCACTCGGCCAGCAAAAAATGTATCAATTCTTAGCCATTCGCAGGAAATTGAGCTTTGTTATTCGACTACGTGGAAAATTTTGCGTTAATCTTGAGCTGGTGCCTTCCAAGATCTGTTTGTATAGTTGTCCAAAATTGTTTTCAAACTTTAACGTCATTGAATGTTATTTCACATAAAATAGTTTCCAGGCATCCAATTCGGTTGTTGTATTTTAATTTAAAGGACCCACTAAAAAATTAGCCTATATTATAGGGTTCCGGACTCTTGAACATCGGAAACTCTCTTCCACTGAAGAGACTCACTTCGGTGTTTGGAACTACCATAACCACAGGGCTAAACAAGATGCCAAAATCGAAGCTGAAATTTATTTTTCCAATTTTAAATAACTCTAAAATAATAAATATTATTATGATTACTATTTTAGTGACTCTGTATAATAAAACTTTCAGGCGATGATGGTACAATATTTCCAAGTACCATCCTGTCCATCAACTCATATGTTTGCGATCAAACGCCCTGCACTTGCATACCCGGATGTCCTTTTCGAATTCAACTGGAATTCAATTCACGTAAGTATATGATTCTTTAACAGGGAGTTTTTCTAACCAAACTAAATCTATTGCATATACTGCTTTTTTCGTTTTAACACTTCAAAGACTAAGAAAGGTATCTAGAAACTTTACTGATTGCTTAGCCAATTTTTCTGTTGTGACATTTTCTTAGATCGTTTCTTCTCTACAGAGTGTCCCATAACTTATCTGCCATAGAGCAACTGGTGATAGTAGAGATCAAAATAAGAGGATTTAGTTAACAAGTGTGTTAGAAAAATTGAGATCATTTAAAAACGGTTAAAGATATCAAGTTCAAAATCGGGGTAATTGGGTTTTCAAAGACGACAAACCTGAATTTGGTACTAGCATGAGCCTAGTTCCTAAAGTTAATAGTTCCTAAAAATTAACTCGTTCATATTTTTTTACCCTGTAAAGCTGGAAATATTTTGACTTCAAAAATAGAGAAGAGTCATAATTTTCACGTAGAAAAGGTAACCTTGATCAATATCGATATCTCACGCCGTTTGCGAGATATTCCTGTTTGAATATTCCATTGCACATCTTGTCGATGGCTGAAAAATACGCAATTCACAAAGTGAACATATCTGGTGTTAATGAGGTGAATCTAGGTTGAGGTAATCACCATAAAGAATAATCCGGAACCGTCAAATCAGGAGATCTAGGCGGACCCAATAAATTCCTTTTTGAGAAACTAAGCGACAAGGAAAAATGTTCTTCAAAAGGTTGATTTTTTCACCATCTTGCTGGGACCACGTATTCTCCAGTCCCTGCTCTTCCAAGTTTTGAATTTCGTGCATACAGCGTTCACCACTGATTGTAAGTGCATTTCCACTATCGACTTAAAAAAAATATGATCCAATAATGATTTTCTGTTTAATAAATAAAAGTCAAAGGCGCGAAAAGAGACAGAAAGTTAAGTTGAGAATCTAATAATCTAATTTAGGAGGTGTGACTATTAAATAACGAGACTGACGCTGTAAAAGATTTTATTTTGATTTTATAGATATTTACTTATTATCACCTTCAATATACACCCCTCTTCTATCCCTACAACGCTCCATGCGAATCTCCCTTTGTTCGAGACAGTGCTGGAGGACTTCTTCGGTAAGCTCCTTCAGAACGCGTGCCGCTTTCTCTTTCACAGCTTCAACGGACTCAGCTCTTGTTTATTTTAATGCAGATTTCACCTTAGGAAACAGATAGAAGTCGCACGGTGCAAGATCCGGCGAATAAGGCGGATGGTCTAACCCTGGGATGCTGTACTTGGCTAGAAACCTCTTGACAGACAATGCGGAATGAAACGGTGTATTGTCTTGGTGGAGAACCCATGACTTGTCCATCCACAATTCGGATCGTTTTTTCCGTATTCTTTCACGGAGTTTAGCAAGAACGTGACGGTAGTAATGTTGATTAATAGTTTGACCTTCAGGAACTCACTGAAGGTACACAATCCCATGAATATCGAAAAAAACAATCATCATTGCTTTGAATTTTGATTTGCTCATTCGAGTTTTTTTGGCTCTCTGTGAATTTGGGCTCTTCCAGTGCCCAAAAACTCCCACGATTCATCACATGTTATCATCCTTTCCAATAAGTTTGGGTCATTTTCAATGGTATTCAATGTGTCAGTACAAACATTTTTGCGAGCTCTTATTGTTCAAATGTAAGAATTTTAAGTAGCTTTTTGGCACTTATTGCATATTAAAATTGTTATGTAAAATTTGCTGAACGCATTCTTTGTCAATTCTTACAGTTTCAGCAATCGCACGAATCGTAGAAGGGCGACCCAGGCGTGGATGATCTTCAACGTCTTCTCGGTCATCTTGAAAACGCTTAAACCACTCAAAAATACGTCCACGCGATAAACATTCACTGCTATACACTTCTTTTAATAAATTGTAAGTTTCAGCAAAGGTTTTTCCAAGTTTCAAGTGAAATTTCACAACAACTTGTTGATCTATTGTTACACATAACATTTTTCCGTCGAAACAAAAAAACAACTCTAATACGAACGTAGGCTACGGTTATACGGATTTGTTTACAGAAGCAAGAGGTACTGTATTCGAAAGAGAAGGCTTCACACTAAACAGTTGTTGGTCGCTGGCGTTTGGCGCATGCGTACTTTTTCTGTAGCAGTATCAGTCTCGTTATTTAATAGCCACACCTCGTAATCTAAGTGTATTTTTCGTCGTGTTTTATTTGTTATTACCTGGTATATAACGAAACAATAAAAAAACATATCTGTATTGAAAGACAACAGTATCTTCAAATTACAGCTAGATATCTAGAAAATATCAAACCATCAATCATAGCCACGTATGCTGGAGTGTCCATAAATTATCCGCTGAATCAAACAGACGCTTGCGACGGCTTGACAAATACCCAATGTCCAATTATCAAAAACGAACTAATCAAATATAATACTGCCATGGACATTTTGAGCATCTTTCCAGAGGTACGCGAGCAGGAATAATCCTGTTAATGTCAGATAAAATATAATTGAATATATTTTTCCTTTTTAGGTTACTGTTGATTTGAAATTCTCCATTGTGGACACGGACCTAACTCAGTCAATAGTTTGTGTTTCGTTCTCCATTAACGTGAAAAAAACTGAATGCCCTGCTTAAACTAATTTAAGGGGTATTCTAGTCTAGAACCATAAATTATGGGTGTTTTTTCGGGGGGTTTTCGGTTCGGGTGATAAAAAAAACAAAAAACTCTTTTTACACTCAACATATTTTAGGAACATGAAACAAATTGGATGAAAATGGATGAAAATTGAAAAAGTTATGTGCTGCCAAAGGTGGTGGTAAAAAAAGGATGTAAGATGGTTCATCTGAAACAAAATTTAAAAGCGGATTCTTAAGTAGTAAGATTGTCGTTATGATTGGTACCAAAGAAGAAAAAAATTTTTTGGCAAAATGATGGATGTTTCGAAAAAAATAATTTTTACCCATTTTTATTTTTTTAAGTTTCGATAATTTATTAAAAATAGTAAAAAAAAATATTTTTATGCAATCATGGTCATATGCTGAAGGCCCGTGCCAAACTTGAGATATATTATGTCAATCAAGTCGAAAAAAGTAGTTTTGAGAAAAACGCCTTTAAAGTTTTGAACAAAAATATTTTATTACTCTCCGATGCCTGTTTCAACTTCAAATCGATAATTTTCTGAAGGTCGATCCGATCTACGAGCAGTTTTAGCTTCCCTGAAAGCAGCGAAAGCTGCTCAGAGCAGTTGATCCGGCTACTGTCCCGTTGATTAGTGAACGTACCAGCATTGTGACCGCTTGTAATTCCATTGGTAATTAATATTTTTAATATTGGTAAAAAGCTTTCATTAAAAATGCAAATAGCAATATAATTTGCAATTTCAATTGTCTGCATTCCTGCGTGTATATTCTTAGGTGCAAAAGTCCAGAGCAACGAATCGAAAGATTCATTATTATTTATTCTCAAATCTTCAAATATTTTGGGTCAACTGTATTCATACATTTATAGACCTTATAGACCTTCAAAGAAGCCAGACATTGTCGGCCGCCTATTGCCAGACCCATTCGAATGCGTTTTAGTCGCGTCACTGAAATAGCTCCGTAAATATTTAGAATTTTCGTCGTTATGATTGGTACCAAAGAAGAAAAAAATTTTTGGGCAAAATGATGGATGTTTCGAAAAAAATAATTTTTACCCATTTTTATTTTTTTAAGTTTCGATAATTTATTAAAAATAGTTAAAAAAAATAATTTTATGCAATCATGGTCATATGCTGAAGGCCCGTGCCAAACTTGAAATATATTATGTTAATCAAGTCGAAAAAAGTAGTTTTGAGAAAAACCCCTTTAAAGTTTTGAACAAAAATATTTTATTACTCTCCGATGCCTGTTTCAACTTCAAATCGATTATTTTCTGAAGGTCGATCCGATCTACGAGCAGTTTTAGCTTCCCTGAAAGCAGCGGAAGCTGCTCAGAGCAGTTGATCCGGCTACTGTCCCGTTGATTAGTGAACGTACCAGCATTGTGACCGCTTGTAATTCCATTGGTAATTAATATTTTTAATATTGGTAAAAAGCTTTCATTAAAAATGCAAATAGCAATATAATTTGCAATTTCAATTGTCTGCATTCCTGCGTGTATATGCTTAGGTGCAAAAGTCCAGAGCAACGAATCGAAAGATTCATTATTATTTATTCTCTAATCTTCAAATATTTTGGGTCAACTTATAGACCTTCAAAGAAGCCAGACATTGTCGGCCGCCTATTGCCAGACCCATTCGAATGCGTTGTAGTCGCGTCACTGAAATAGCTCCGTAAATATTTAGAATTTTTAAATTTCCCTTCAAGGACATGTTCTTATAGGTTTAAACTTTTAGAATATGCGAAAAAAAACGATTTTTTCAAAATTCTTGACTAGAATACCCCCTTAAGGAAACGTATAATTACTTAAAAATAAGTATCCCATAAAGGAAATGTATTAACCTATAAATTATGCTGATAAATATAAATATTTCTAAAATCTCAGTTGGTTTCTTCTATTTTGTTGTTGATGAACTTTATTTCTAAACTCAAGGAGATTCACTACTAAAATCTAAATAACTATTTTAAACTTGTCAACGCGCGTTTCGCTAACCATGTTAGTATCATCAGGTGATGAGTTAATCTAATTCTAAAACTAAACTAAGAATAGGTCCTTTATCCCGGTTCATAGTTTTCTTACATTTTTCTATTTGCTTAGATAAAGAATATTATTTAGATTTTATTATTAGACTATTATTATTGTTATTTAGACTTTTATCAAGTCTAAAATTACTAATATCTAAAATACAAGATTTTTTTATTTCTCCCATATCTAATGTATGCAATGTGTTCTTTATATTTGGCTAATATGTATTGGTTTACCCAATACCCATAGCATTTACAAATGATCGGCCGCTACAGGTAAGATTATTTCGCACCAGTTTTATTTGAGAACGCACCGGTATCCTGTGAACGTACGCTTCCATTAAAGAGGATTTTAGGGCCCGGTCGTTATAGAACCCAGTCATATTAGAGCCCGGTCAATATAGAACCAGGTGATTTTGGGACC
The DNA here is from genome assembly GCA_031761425.1 of Cosmopolites sordidus. Classification (NCBI taxonomy): domain Eukaryota; kingdom Metazoa; phylum Arthropoda; class Insecta; order Coleoptera; family Curculionidae; genus Cosmopolites; species Cosmopolites sordidus. The sequence goes on along the minus strand of JARFXV010000725.1, from coordinate 260,228 downwards.
CACTTATTACAGAACCCGCTCAATGTAGACTCGAAACCTTTTAGGACCCCAGCGTTCTGGACACAGAACTGCTCAATAAACGAACATCTTAGTAATGGGAGAGTTCAGAGGCTATGATAAGGCTAGATAATACATTATTTCGTTATTATATTTATTATTAGTATTTCCATAATTATTTTATTATTATTATTATTAGCTTAATCACGATCTCACTACAACCATGTAATAACGTTATACAATTTGAGATATTTTGATTTAATTTAGTTTAATTTACATTACTTTAATCCGATTCAATTTGATTTAGTTAACTTAACCAAGTTACACTAGTTGGTTTAGGATAATCAAATTTTAAATATTTTGTAAATTAGATAAGAGGTTCTTACAGGATAAAAAGGTCTGTTAGGATCAAACCTTCTTCTTTACGCCTAGCCTAGCCTAGCTTAGAAGGGTAGTTGTGGATGCCAGCGCTAGACTCTTTTGTTATTTTTTTGTTACAACTGTTTAATTTTTATATTTTTGCTCTATATGTTGTTCAGAGTTCACTAAAAGTGTACTTTTAATATTATTCTATCCTGGAGAACTCTTTCTTTATATAATGATTTTTTCTATTTCTACTGTCGCATTCACAAATAAAACAACAATGTTTTGTGTAACCAAGCTGCAATCCAAGCAAACGAGCAGTGACTTTAAAATTTCGTATTTTCGAAGGTTTCTTTCATATTAGAATATTTCATAAACAGATTCATTAGTTCATGAATGTTATTATAATAGACCAAATCATCTTCTTGAGAAAAATAAGGTTTCAATTCACCCTCGCGATGGCGAAAATAAGAAATTTTTATATTGGGGGAAAGTGGACACCAGCCGTTAAATTTAAATATCAAAAAAATGACAATAACCTTAGGCAAATTCACGACGCCATCTATGTTTTATTCAAGAATTAAAAAACCGCTCATTCTATTGACCGCGAATCTTTATTCCAAATCTTGAAAGAAGAAGGACTAGATCTGAAAACGCTGGCAATTAATAAAGCAACACTAACTAACACAAGGTCAAAAGTTAAATACATGGGTAACATCTCAGAGCCCTTTTAAATTAAAACTGGAGTGAGACAAGGGGAAAGAAAAAGAGACAAAGAAAAAGTCATACACGAGTGGCGTGAAAAAAAATCGGCCATGAATATTGACCAGCCCATTAAACTGGGAAGAACCAACATCAAAATAGATTGTCTGGCGTTTGCTGATGGTCTAGCAATTTTATCTTAAGATATATTAACGGCATAAAAACAAACATAATTAAATGGATTGCTGCAATTAAAGAGGACCTAAAATCAGCAAATATTTCACAAAGTGAAAGTAGGATACAAACTGTTTCAGACACAAGGTTAACGTTTGGGAGGTTGGCCAGAGAGAAAAATGTAGGAAAACCGGAACAACTTGGTCTGACGAAAGGAAAAAAGCTCATAGTGAAAGAATGAAATCGGTAAGAGCGCAAAAGAAGGCTAACAACAACAAACGCCTCTAACTGTACTTCGCGTTGTCCACTGGGGCCCATATGTGAATAATAACAATAAATAAGAAATTAGAAAACACTCAATTCATTACGTATACGATAATCATTAGTGATGCGAAAGAAGAAAACGGAGACGATGACCACGAATACACCGACAACGAAGAATATGAGGAAGAAGAAAGGAATAGCTACGGAACACTTGTTGCGAGGTCTGGCAGTGCGCGTGGGCGTCGAAGACGCGGCCAGTGCCGCTCGCAGGTGCGATACTCATCCGCAGGAATTCCATTTATTTGCATTCGCCCGGTCATATGGAGCGAGAATCAATTACCACGGGCCTTATTTATAATTATTTCCTTCCCAAGTCTCGGTCTCGACTCCGATCTTATACAAGATATTGTTGCTGAGCCCACGGAAAAACGTAAATACGCTAAATTAGGCTCGTTGTCCATTCAGCGTCCCACATTGTTAGGAGAATTTTTCTATCAATATTATATTGTCCTTACAACAGTTCATCAAAATATAGAACCTACCCAAATTATCAGTTTTTAATTAAATATTAATTATTGCACTAATTTATTATTATATAAAAAATAGCACCATTTGCACACAAAAAGTGCTGTTTTCTTTAAAGACTGGTAGCTCAGGTCTTATTTTGAATTAGTTTATGGAATAAATTTGATGATATCATCAATTTCAATACGTCGTATCCTCATGAATCTGTTGTGTACAGTGCGCTGTTGCAACGTCGCCCATTTTTCTTTGGCTCTCGGAAACGGGAACGTTTACGTTAGTTTTAGTGTTTACTTAAATGAAGAAATATTTTTTCTTAATTATTTTCATTCAGTTTAAATGTAATTCCAACGCTTCCTTTTTCTATTTTTTTTTTATTAAAAATGAAAATATGAAATATATCGATGAAAAAAAAATCTATTCTTTTCCTTCTTTTAATATGGTTTGGATTTTGAATTATTCTCAATTGTTATATTGGATTCTTTGGTATAAAACATTAACTCAAAGAGATTTACCACACAATTTCTAACCATTTTCGTTTCGCTAAGTATGATATCATCATCAATCACCATTATATATATATATATATATATATATATATATATATATATATATATATATATATATATATATATATATATATATATATATGTATATATAATGGAGATTGATAATGTTATCACAGTCAGTTCAAAAGCTTCGGATTGCACAGAGGGGAATGAAAAGGTGTATGTTTGGCATTACAAAGCGGGACAGAAAGTCAAATGGATCAGAGAAAAAATCAGAGAAGGTATGTGACATCATTGGGAAGGGGAAAGAATTGAAATGGAAGTGGGCAGGTCATATAGCGAGACGATGCGACGACAGATGGACCAAAGCAATTCTGGAATGGATACGGCTTGATCATAAACGCCCGCGAAGAAGGCCGAAAACACGATGGACGTATAACATCATCAAGTATATTGGACCCGAATGGCAGAGGAAAGCTCAGGACCGTGCGAGTTGGAAGCGTGCTGAGGAAACGTGCTGAGGAAACGTGCTGAGGAAACGTGCTGAGGAGGCCTTCATGCTGCAGTGCAGATTCCCTACAATGGGTCACATTCAGGTTGTACAGCAGACCAGTACAGTAAGTAGCAAGGCACAACGAATACACCATGCCACTGTGCTTGGCATTTATCGACTACGAAAAGACATTTGACTCCATCTCAAAGCATACCATAATAGATGCACTGCTTAGCCAGGGGATAGAGAAAGCATATGTAAACCATATATGGAAAGCATATGTATATATAGGAAGATGAATGGACGATTCTTAAGAAACAAGCTGGATACAAATTGTCTAAAACAGAGAAAATTGGAATACTGAAGGGAAAATTTATAACCTGGGAGGTATGATTAAGGAAATTAGATAGATAGATAAATAGAACGCCAACTAGTTCACCGTATATTCTAACACTTATTGCGCCACCAAGTTGCGCGGTTACACAATAGATGACGCGCAAGATCCTACTTATTTGCCTTGTTTTATATTTCACGAAAATCAAAGGATTTTGCAAAATCTAAAACAAACTGAGAAAATTTTGACCGTCGACTTGGTCTAAGCACTTTATATGAAAATAAATAAAAAAATACAGATTTAAAAAAACTATAAGTTTTGCATACAGCTAATAAATCGAATGTATCGAAGATAACCAGATGAAATCCTTTCAAGTTCTTCCTATTAACTTTGGCAATTACTAGTCGTTGTTCACGTGGTTCGATCGATTTATGAGTACGACACAGCGGGGTCTTAAGTGGTCCCCATATGGGGCTCGCCGCCCCCCTCCCGCCCCCTCCAGCATCATTTGTCGTCGCAGTGATATCTCCAGTCTGATTTCACGCATCCCAAGAGGGTGATTTATAATTCAGATTGATGGTCGCTAGTGAAGGATCCTTTGTGTAAAAAAATACGGCTCTTAATCATTAACAATCGTGCCGTAGAAGATAATGAAACGGAAAAAAAAACAAAAATTACCTTGTAAAATAATCTGTAATACGCATTTATTGATGACGATGGCGATTCGTAAATTGAGTTTGTTGTAAGTATCCTTCTATTTCTAACGATGTGCTTCAAATAACTTCGTTTAATCCCGAAACCCACCTGACCTACAAATGTGGACAACCAACACGTCAACTTGGTAATGATTAGTACATCATTAATTGTATTAAACTACGATATACAATTATTGGTTTTTTTCAGTTTTTATAAATATTCTTTTTCTTTGAATTATACACACAGTTTAGCAGTTTAGCACTAATAACAAAAATAAACATATTATTTAGCCAGTCCTACATTATTTTAAACATAAAGTAAAAAAATATCAAAATCACTCCATTTTAACAGATGCCATGGAAGGAAAAAGAAGAAGAAAATGACATCTAGATTTTTTTATGAAAAATATTGTTGATGAAATAAAAACAACGAAATTGATTTCTTTTAAATTATCAAATGTATTTTTCATTGCTTAGGAAGCATAAAACAATTGAAAACACACGACGAAACAAATCTCAATGACAGATCTAAGGGAAATAATTTAAATATTTTTGGTAACCTATGATAACACCTTTAAATAATTCAACATGAAAAATGGAAGTTCCTGAGTTAAATATACCACTAGTTACGAGGGTTACATGATTAAATAAAGGATCTGTATAACATGAATTGCTTCAACTTTCTAAAAAATTACATTATTTATTCATTCAATGGCGTCATCAATATTAGGGGATGTTTCTCCTCGTCGTCTTCATCTTCTTCCTCAGTTTCAACTTGTTCAGCAATCTCCATCTATGTAAAAATCTGTAGACATTTGCCTGATCCGTAGACATTTCTGTTGAAAGATTATTATCCACTGCAATAATGTGTTAGTTGTAGGGGTGTTATTAAGAATGTTTTTCGCATCTTTTAAACGGTTAATTTCTAAACTTTCTAGATGGTTTAGTTCGATTTTCGATGATTTTATTTTTCTGATGGAGAAAATTTCTTTCAGGGTCTTTTATTCTTTTTTTTTAAAGTTCTCATAACAAATTTTGAAAAAAGTTTGGCATAACCGTAGTTCTAACTCACCAATGACTCGAATAATTTCATCCTTTAGTTCATGAATCGATTGTAGATTGTTCTTATAGACCTGGCTTTTCACGTAACCCCAAAGAAAATAGTCCAACGGTGTCAAATCACACAATCCTAATTAATATCCGTTTTTTTGCAATAACTCATCCAGGAAATTTTTATCTCAATGAATCAATTGATTCATTAGCAGAGTGAGGAGTAGCGAAATACTGTTGGAAACTCCACACATATCCTTCAAATCAACATTATTCAATTCAGCCCACAAAAATCCAGTTATCATCTCACGTTATCGGACACCATTCACAGTTACAGCTTCACCAGCAGCATTCTGAAAGAAATTTTGCCCAATTATACCTCCTGACCATGATTTACACCAAATAGTGACTCGTTTAGAAAGTAAAGGTTTCTCATGAATCAATCGTGGATTTTCCTCATCCCAAATATTGCTTATTAGCATAGCTACCAATTCAAAAATGTGATTCATCTGAAAAGATGAATTTTTGAGAAAAAAACATCTGTTTGTTCTTTGATTCAATTGACAAATACACGACGTTTTGAATGATCCAGTGGCTTTAGTTCTTGTGTTATTTGAACCTTATATGACTCCAGATCTAAATCCTTTCGTAAAATACGCCATGTAGTGGATTCACTGAGTCCAAATTGTTGTGAATGTCGACTAATGGAAATTTCTGGGTCTTCAGCAACACTTTTACGTACCAAATCAATTTGCTCTTGTGAACCACCATTACGACTATATATTGCCCTTCTTTCATCTTCCACCGAACCAATTTCTTAAAATTTTTGAACAATTCGATTAATAGTGCTCTCAGAGGGACGATTGTGTAAACAATAAATTTCACGTAATATTCCAAAAACGTTTTTCGCTGAACGCCCATTTTCATAAAATAGTTGAACAATTTTAACGCATTGTTGTATTGTGTACGACTCTATTTTTGTAAATGTCATACATTACACTTCTGAAATGAGACTGGCAAATTCACAACGCCCTATGTTTTATTCAAAAATTTAAAAAACCGCACAATTTGAAAGTCCCGTTATATACATTTGCGAACATAACCCACAATTGATATACACCTGATTTATCTTCTTTCCTTACTTTTCAGTGGCGGCTCGCGACGGGGGGTGTTGGCGCGCCGACCCTCCAGTGTTTATCACACTGAACAATTTTTTAGAGCAAAACACCATTATTTCCGTTCGATTTCTTTCCTTTAACTCATTTTCCTTGTTCATCTCCCGTATAGGGTTTCAATAGCACGAAAAGTAAAAAGGAGAAAGGGGAAAGCAAAAAAAATTGTTCAGCAGCATAATTTTCTTCTACGCCCTCCCACTTTAAAAACCCACAAGCCGCCACTGTTACTTTTGCTTTGCAATTGTCAATACATTTTTGTAACATTGTTTTATAAAATAATTTTTCTGAATTTTTTCTTCAGAAGGTTTACCAAAATATGTTATTGTTTTGATTGAATACTTTTTTTCATTGTTTTGTGGATATGTGATTGTTAAATGTTTTTGTGACACCTGTTGTCACGTTTTTGAAATAATTTCCATAGCATCAGGCATATTTATTGCTATTCATGTAAACTTGAAGAGATTTACTACTAAACACCAAATCACTTCAGAACAGATTAAATCATCTTCTGATGATGCTAACATGGTTAGCGAAACGTGCGTCGAGCAGTTCAAAAAAAGTGATTTGGTGTTTAATGGTAAATCTCTTCAAGTTTAGTGTTTCACACCAAAGGTTCCAATAGAAGAATTGAGCTATTCATATACTAATCGTGGCATATTATTGCTTTACACAACTTATAAAGTTAAAACAAATATAGTAAGGCAGAGAATAATACCGTATGCCGAAGAAGGCACGGGCGAATTTCAAGCAGGCTTTGGAAGGGTATGTTCAACAATAGACCAGTTGGTTATAGTCCTTTAAATAATGGAAAAAACAAACAGCATTATTCCAGATAATTATTGACGTCAGACCTGCATACGACCGCCTACTAAGAGCAGTCATATACAATGTCATGGAAAAAATGAGAATACCAGATAAACTTATTAGATTTACTCGGATTCATCTCTCGACATTCGCAATTACAATGCATTACTGACTGGGTGTGTGCCTAGCAATTCCACCACGGAAAACAATTGCTGCTACCTGAAATCTGATGCGAGGTGTGTAAATAAAATAATGGGAATGATATTTATTTTTTTGTTTACTAACTGAAAGTACAATTTTACATTAGCTCCTTCAACGTAGTTGCCTTGACGAAGAAGATTCGGAAGCAGAATCGCGCGTTGTTACAAACCTTTTAGGTTTTTCTTAGGGAAACTTGTCTTGTCTTGTCTTGGAACCCCCAACATAGTTTTGGGGGAAACATGGAAAAATATCCTTTTCACGATAAGCCACACGACTATCCAGCTTTACCAAAGAATCTAATTCGTATACCAAAAAATTATCTTCATGATTATTTTGATGAAGATTGCTATGAAGAGATTGCTACGTGTACATACTTGACATACATGCGTAAAACTGAGCAAGAGCTAAAAACTACCAAGGACGAATTTTTTAAAGTTTTTGGTATCCATATTCTCATGGGATGTCTTCCTTACTTAATTGCCGATGTACTGGTGAACTAACATGAAAATAGGTCTTATTGCTGATAAAATAGCTCGTGGCCAGTTCATTACCTTAAGCAATGCTCTTCATGTGGTTGATCATGCTCAGTCAACTGAAACAAAGAAGAACAATCCACTCTGGAAGGTGCAACCGATGATCAAACAGATTCAGCTTGCCTGCCGCAAACTGGAAAGAATCCCATCTTATTATTCCATAGATGAGCAGATGATACCTTTTGGTGGCCGATGTTATCTGCGTTGCGTCCTTTTTTATCTTTTTAAATACCTAATTTGTCATATCTTTTTGTTCCTAACGTAAAAAAATTAAGAAATGTTATTTACTTTTACGTTTATCAGAGGTTGATAAAATTTTAAATAATGTTAAGTTCTCAAATTCGTCATTTTTCATTTATAGATTAATTAAAAAATATAACACTCACCATTGTGCGGCTTTTCCTTGTATATTTGCAAGTTTTTTTTCCGTGTGTAAAGGGGTAACCTATATTGAAGATGTTTGCATTGCGCTTTTATTATTACTGATCGGTTTGTTCCAAGTAGTGCCAGAAACAGTTTTTAAGTCAGGATTCGCCACAGTAACAATGATTGGCATGATTTTTAGTTACTGCGCCGAATCCTGACTGTCAGAAACTGTTTCTCTGACTCTAGTTGGAACGAACATATAGTAAAGTTGAAGAAACTGTAAACTATATTTCGTCATGTAAGTCGGTCAGTCAATTTGTCCTTGGTGAAAAACCCATTAAATTATGTTACTTAAATTTTGTAACATTGTCTCTTCCTAGAAAACCGTTTTTGAAGAAGTTGGACAAATGCCCATTTCTTGGAAAGGCCACCAAATAGTGGTTTGAGGCTTTTTCAATACACTTTCACGAACTTTTCCAAAGTCTTCTGGTGTGCGAACGTTTCAGGGACACCTTAACTTTAGCGAATAATTAGCGAAAATTAATTTATAAATTGATTTACGTAAGCAGGTTATTGCAAAACTTTCTCTAATTGGACAGTTCTAATTGGTTAGATGTTTTGTTAATATCATCACCGTAAACTGTGTCTTTTTCTATAACTAACACTAACATAAAACACTAGCACTAACATCACTTGGTAAATAACACTGACATTAAAAAGACGTCAAGTAGCTTCCTACGTTCGAAAAGAGATACTTACCCACCAGTTACGCTTAACAATTGTCAATTACCACAAACTAAAGACCCAAAATATATCGGTATACATTTGGGTCGAATCTTAACTTGGCGTAACCATATAATTTATATAACAGGTGTTTCGATTAATAATCGCAATATTGCTAAGAAATTACGTCATTATACTAATAGATTTGTTGGTATAGACCGATGACGTCTATGGCGTTTTGGAGAGTAAACTACGCCATCAACAGCCATTTCGTTATGAATTATCATTCTGCAAAGAACATAGTTTTTCATAGCTATGAATATGTCGAATTGTGTACTAGAAAAAAGCGTTTTGCGAGAAAGTTTAATAACCTTTCATTTGAAAAAAATAGCTGGTTAAAGTTATCGATTGTTAGATGAAGCTTATGTTGAACATGATCTATCCCAAAAAAATCGTAAACGTTGGTTTAAAGTGGTGTTTTTGATATAAAAGACAAAGAGTGTCCAGGACAGTCGAAAAAATTTGAAGAAAAAAAATTGCAAGCATTATTGGATGAAGACTCAACTCGACAATTTGTCATTTCACTCAATTCACCATTTCCAAACGTTTACACGTATTGGAAAATATCCAGAAGAAAGGAAAATGAGTTCCATATGAATTGAAATCACTTGTCACTTGTGAAATTTTGTTTGAAAGACAGAAAAATAAATGGTTTTTTGCATGTGCTAGGTGATGAAAAGTGGATCTACTTTGACAACCCAAAGCGCAAAATATCATGTGACCCAGGTCAGCCTTTAACATCACAACCAGTGCACAATATACATGGAAAGAAGGCTTTGCTGTGTATTTGGTGGGATAGTGGTGGAGCTGTGTATTAAGAACTGCTGAAACTTGGTGAAAAGACTACTGGCGATCGATACCGACAAAAATTGATAAAATCGAACCGACTATAGAAGGAAAAACCACCAGAATATGCCCAAAGACACGATAGTCATTTTTCAATATGACAATGCTCGGCCCCACGTTGCAAAATGTAATAAAACCTATTTGGAAAACATTAAATGGGACGTCCTACCCCACCCGCCGTTTCACCGGACTTAGCCCCTTCGGACTACCACTTATTTCGATCGATGCAGCACCGACTTCCAGAAGAACAGTTACATTCTTAGTGAAGTGAAAATTAGACTTGAATGGCTGGTTTCAAAAAAAGACGAATTAAAAAATTTGTGTTTATAACTTTGGCGCAATTTGCAAGCGTTGCTCTCATGTTAAACATGCCATGATGATTTGCCCAGACTACTGAATAATTTTAACACTAGAGGCGCGCAAACTCACAGTTCTACCCTTATCGGAAGTTTGGCCACACTAAAAAAATTACCAATTATATGTATGTAACAGAGATTTTTCCCGGCACTTCAGGTGGAAACTCTACATATTATCTTTAGCCACCACCATAGCAAGTTCTAGTGGCCTTACAGCCGTCATCAGCCGGGCAAACGCGAGGAAAACGTGGGAAGGAAACAGTGAGTGTCTTGTCATGGCCAACGTTTTGATACATAATAAGCCAGGAAGACCTACACAAAATCCATATTCAAAAAATAATAGGATCAAATGTCATCATTATTAAATTCATATAATTAGAAATAACATATAGTGGCATATGTCATTTATATGAATTTTTAAATTACCTAACATTGTGGTTTAATGAGAAGCTAGATGCATAAAAAACCAACCGCGAATAACTCACAACAAAACTCTTCAAAAGAAGAACGAAAAATTAATACACATTACCTGGCGTTGTCCCAAAACAATTTCACAGCGCCAATTTACCCTTTTTTTTAGAAATCGTGCTCGTGCATAATAAGACCCGATAACGGGCAAATTTTCTATCAGTACAAGTATCTAATTAATCCCGTAAGAAAATCACATAGCGAGGCCTCATAATTGATAATTATATTCAATTTAAAATGTAGCTCAAAGGTGAATCGTGCCCATTACGGCCATAAGCCGTCGCAGACTGAGGCCTTTGGGCGTTCCCAAAGTTTTAATCTTCGTGCACCGAGAAAACATGGATCTATTCAAAAAGGTCACGTTCATTTTCTTGACAAAATAATGGGGGGACATTCAATTAAAAATGTTCCCATTTTAACGATTTGAAATACTAAATATCCTATGCTAAAACTTTTTACTGATCCGATCAAACAATAAGTTCTTAAACAAGATAATTTTTGCTCCAATAAAAAATATAACAAAAAAAACGTTTCATTCGACCTAAATGGATGCTTCTTCCTCTTATTAACAAAACAGAAGAAGAACCGACATATATAACCTCACTATATTTAAATTGAGATACCTTTAAAACTATATTCTAAAATTTAAATGTCATTTTTAAGAAAAATTTTATCGGAAAGGATTTTTTTTCGATTTATAAAAGAAAAAGCTTACAATGGGACCCCCAAAAACATATTCACTTTGCCATATCTACGAAAAATCGTGGAAAATCACCGAAACAACCCAGGCATGTATTTTAAAGCATTTCTTATGGTTTCTTCAAGCTATTTAGCATATAAAATGGCAAAAGGTAGGCTCACATTTGTGCCACAAGTTAATGCAGCTGCTGTATTTAATGCCAACCGTCCAGATGAATTAGCTGGCAGAAGAGCACAGTTTAACTTTATCGCCGATGTTGTGGAGAAATCAGCTCCATGTGTTGTATACATTGAAATAAAAGATAACAGGTAGTTTTGTATATTGAATATATCAGGATATACCATTTTTGTCAATTTTTTAGAAGAGTAGATTTTTTTACTGGAAGACCTTTAACACTCTCAAATGGATCAGGATTTATAATTGATTCAAATGGGCTCATTGTTACAAATGCTCATGTTGTTACCAATAGAGCATCAGCGAATGTTGAAGTAAGCTTTATGCTTGTTGCTTTTGTTTATTTTTACTGCATAGGTTCTCTAGGTAAGACTAATCGATGGAAAAACATTTCGTGGTGTTGTAGAGGATCTAGATTTGAAAAGTGATTTGGCTACAGTAAGAATTCCAGCTACCAATTTACCCACTATGAAATTGGGTAGTTCAGCTGATCTTAAACCTGGGGAATTTGTAGTTGCAATTGGTAGTCCACTAGCATTGAGTAATACTGTAACTTCAGGTATATTTTTCAGTATTTGCTTAAGTTTTTTACTCCATGTTTAATTTTTAGGTGTTGTGAGTTCAGCTCAGAGAGGTTCTGATGAACTAGGTCTTAGAGATAAAGATATGGTTTATATACAAACAGATGCAGCCATTACATTTGGTAATTCAGGAGGTCCCCTTGTAAACCTAGATGGTGAAGCCATTGGAGTAAATAGCATGAAAGTGACACCAGGTATTTCTTTTGCTATACCGATAGACTATGTGAAGGATTTCCTAAAAAATACCCGCGAACGAAAGAAAGCACCAGATGGTCCCAAAAAACTTTACATGGGTATCACAATGTGGACCCTGACACCCCAGATTATTAGTGAATTAGCACAAAGGCAAGAACTTATGCTACCTAATGACTTAAGTGGAGGTGTTCTTGTTTGCAAAATTATAGTGGGGTCTCCAGCACATAAGTAATTATTTAAATGTTCTAATTAGTGAATTTTGTAATACTATTGTGTCATTTTAGCGGTGGATTGTTACCAGGCGATATAGTAACCCACATAGATGGTAAACAAATAAAAAGTGCAAATGACATATATGACATCTTAAAACAACCAAAAATTAAAGAACTACATATGTCAGTGTTAAGGCATGGCTGCAAACTTAACTTAACTGTCATACCAGAAGACATCAACTAAATTATGTAAATATGGCATTAGCAAAAATAAAAGTTTATATTTTGTTGTTAAATAATTTATTACATATTTATATAGGTTTTGAAAAACTATTTTTTTCTTCGGCTTTTTACCTCTGTCCAACCATCATCATCCATTGGAACTGCTTTATTTTCTACATTGTCATCACTCTCATCTGATGAATCATGATTAACTGTAGATTGTGGTATTCCACTTTGTTGATTTAACCAGTCTGCATTCACACTAGGCAGTTTTTGAAATTCTATTTCACATTCTTCAATTTTACCTTAGAGATACTCAAAAATAACATTTTAGCTTAGAAATATTGTTTATCATCTCATACCATTTTTCAATAAGGCAACAAACTTAAATAAAACTTGTGCAATCTGTTTGGGAGAATCATCTTCACAAATAGTTTCAAATTCTTCATCTAGAATATCTTCTAAAGCCTCTTGGATTCCATCTAATTGTACATTATGTTCGTATAAACAGTATTGAACCATGTAATTCCTAAAATCTAGAGCAACCTATAAAAAAGGTCTGATATTATCAAAAGATGTAAGTTTTTAATTCTACTAACTTGTTTACTGTCGTGACCACCCATAGAATGTTCTACAGCTAGTTTAAGAGCGGTCCAATTATTGAATATTTCGGATACGATTTTTGTAAAAGATTCTTCCATTTTTTCTTTTAAAATATCATTTAAATTGTAAACATTATGATAAACATAACCTACAAGTAAAAGCCACGAGATGACATTTATGAACATACTTCTTCCTTTTCAGGTTGTAACATTAAGCCCATTACGCAATCCTGTTCTAAATACAGATCTAGCTTAAAATCACCAATTCACCATTATAAACGCGTATAAGTTCTACTGATACTTGCACTTCGTTTAATTAATTATGAAGTTTTATTTAAAATTCCAATGAAATTTTATACATATAATAAACATAACCTTATATGAGATTTCACTAGATATTGACATACGGAAGTTGCCCGATTAGGAGCGGCTATTTTACTTTATTAACAAGTTTACTTATAGTTTGTAAAATGGTTTATTTTAAACGTTTAGACAACAATTTTTTAAGTATTTCGTTACACTTAGCCATATCTGCTCTATCCCCACTTTTCTTCACTATTGCACCCAAAAATGCCTTATAAACTTTCTGTTTCCCAGAAAGATAAGTTTTAACTGCTTCATCATTTTCTTCCAATATTGATTCACAAATTTTAGTTAGCTCAGTCTCGTCGGTTATTTGTTTCCAATTATACTTTGCAACAATGACAGAAGGAGTTTCAGAAGTTCCTTTCAATAGTTCATCTAGAATCAATTTAGCAGTGTTTCTGTTGATGTAATGACTTTCTAAAAGTTGGATTATGTCTCCTAGATGGGCTAGTTCAATTTGTCTAAAAGGACAAAGAAAGATTCAATGTTTCATATCAAAAATATTTACTATTACTTACAAGTCACTTGGCTGTAAATTTGACTTATTTAAAGCATTATTCAAATCATTTATTAAAAAGTTAGCCAACAGAGTAGGAGTAACCTTTCTTTTTGACAAAGCTTCTTCAAAAATCCTAAGCATATCACTGTTATTCTAAAGAAACCACAATATTATACGTCAAATATTCCAATGGTCTTAAATAACATACAACTAAAATTATACTTTGTTCCAATGTTAAGCCCAACTCTTCCCTTAATCTGTTTCTAATCTGTTCAGGTAACTCTGGTATATTTTCCCTTATTTCATCTGCATTAACAGAACCATAATTAACAGGTCCCATAGCAATATGTAAAGGAGGTAAATTTGGTTCAGGCATGTACCTATAATCCTAATCTTGGCTGATAAATTAACCTGATATGTTTAAAACTGCCATACCTGTTGCACTTCTTTATCTCTCATTGCTACTGTTACTTTTTGTTCACCATTCCAAGCTCTGGTCTCATTTACAATTGTTCCAGAAGCTTCTATGACATTTATTTGTCTGTTAATTTCATATCTTATAGCACCTGAAACACCTCTCACTGACCCTATATTTTTAATTTCTGTCCGAACACCTAATGGCTCTCCTTCCTTATGAACAGACACATTGGCATCAATTCTCAAGGCACCCTCTGGAACAATGTCATAACTGTCACTGTTTAATATGACTAACTTATCAAAAATTGTGGTTTTTGGTGACTTGTCAAAATTATGGATATAATAAACCTTAAAAAATTGCAAAGATGGAATCATGGAAGTGTACAATAAATTCTCATACTACAGCAGATGAGGACAATCACACAATACAGGTTGGTGAAAATTCGATAGTACAAAACCTACCTTCCATCTTGCAAGAACATGTTTGTATCCTCTGCAATATCCCAATTAGTTCCTTAACAAGTGCTGCTGCTTCCTCTCCATCAACTAGATCTGGTTCAAAAACCAATTCCATCAAAGGTACTCCAGCTCTATTTAAATCAATTAAACTTCTATCAAAGTCATGAAGGCTTTTTCCACTATCTTGTTCTAATTGTAACTAGTAATAAAATGTTTATTAAAATGTTTGTATTATATCATAAAAAAGTACCTGCTTTATTCTAGCCCTAGTTCTATATGGACTTTTATGTATGCCAGGAGTAAATACATTAAATTCTAATCTACCATCTGTTGCTAAAGGTGTCCTTTGCTGTGTTATTTGATATCCTGCTGGCATATCGGCATAAAAATAATGTTTTCTATCAAAATATGATACAGGATTAATCTGACAATTTAATGCCAAGGCAGTTAAAACTCCTGCTTCTACGCAACGTTTATTCAAAACGGGCAGCGTGCCCGGTAGTGCCATATCGAACAACGATACATTAGTATTTATAGGGCTCGAAAATTTGTTTGGTACCCTCGAAAATAGTTTGCTGTTAGATTGAATTTGGGCATGTACTTCAAGACCCACAACACTCTTCCATTTCAACCTAAGAAAAAGTCCTTTAAAAAACGATACGGGTGTGAAATAATACTAAATCTAACCTTTTAGAGGTAATTTTCGAATACAAACGTTTTATCTGTCCATAAGTTGGAATTAAAATATTATATTTTGAAATGTACATTATTTTGGTTTACACAACCTAAAATAGTTACTATAATAGTTAATAGACGTCAATCTAGAAGGTTATGAAAAAACGCCTAAGAATACCCAAATTCATGTTTGAATCCTGTTGTTCAGGATGTTTGAAAATAAAATGTTCTATTATTAATGTAGTCTAATCTAGTTAAAATAAATTGAAATAATGTGTATTAGTGATAATCCTTCCTAAAAGAACCCGTAGCATTACGTTTTTCATTTTGTAACCAATATTTGCATAAAAATGCTTATTGGGTTGACAGTTATGTCGTTATTTGACAGGGTCATTTATCACAAAAAAAAAATCAAGAAAAGCAACTTTTACTCTGAATCTTTATGTATAATATAGAATCTTTAGATCCTTTAATCCCCGCATTCTAACAATATGATTAAGTTATTTTCTTTAAAACAACAGAAGAAAGATGGTGAAGCGACACCACGGACTGGGAATCAGAAAAAAGCTTCGGCCGCACAATTAAGGATAACTAAAGGTTTTTCTCTAGGGGTAAGACGTTTTATCAAGTATTTATTCGGACGTTTTTAGATTTGAACGAACTAAATTTGCCAAAAACATGCTCGACCGAGTTTCCAGATCCTGATGACTTATTAAATTTTAAACTAATAATTTGTCCAGATGAAGTATGCCATTTTGAATTAATTCTCTACATATAGTTTTTCAAGTAGTAATAATTTGTAGGGTTTCTACAAAGGAGGAAGGTTTGCTTTCAGTTTTAAAGTAGGTCCAAATTATCCACACGAACCACCCAAAGTTAAGTGTGAAACTCAAGTATATCATCCAAACATTGATCAACAAGGCAATGTTTGTCTAAATATTCTACGTGAAGATTGGAAACCTGTTTTAACAATAAACAGTATTGTTTATGGATTACAGTACCTGTTTTTGGAACCCAATGCTGAAGATCCATTAAATAAGGAAGCAGCAGAAGTTTTAACCAGTAATAGGAGAGTATTTGAACAGAATGTTCAAAAAGCAATAAGAGGGGGTTATGTAGGTGGTATTTATTTTGACCGCTGTCTAAAGTGATTAGTTTTTTGAGATTCTTAAACCCATAAAATTATAACTTTTATTATTAATATAAGGACATGGATGAAGATAATGTTGTGTATATGACATCAATTTTGTTAAAAGAAAAACACATTCTAATGGTATGTATGAAGATATCTTCATTTTTTAAGAATAACAGATATTTTACCGACATAATTACAGTAAAAACATATGATTTACAAATAAAATAATCTATGAATATTAAATTATTGTAATTATCATTAATGAATCAGTTGATATTGTTTTATACAAATTTGGATTACAAAACTTTGGCGATAATATGGTAGACATTAAAAGTTTACATTAAAAATTGTTTTGTACATTTTTAAACAGAATATCTTAAATTCAATATCCTAAAAATATTTTTTTATAGCTTATACTATTTATGTTTTTTTTTGTTTTGTAAGATAGGCTTAATATTTCTTTTTTTAATAAATAAGAAATATGCGAGGGTCTTTTTTATTTACTGTACTAATCATCCTATATAGAATTTAATATTTAATATTTATTTTCCAAATGGATAATAGTCTAAGCCAGAGTTATAATTAAACTTAGGTTTTTCTGACTTCTTAGCTTGGGCAATTAAAGCTTGAACATCTTTTCTATATGGAGCTGGCTGCAATTCTTCTGCCAATGTACATTCAAATAGTTCTGGTTCTTTTTTCTTATAAATTCGACGTCTTATTACATCGACATCTCGACCATATTCATCTAACAGATTGTCCAGTGAATTAGGTGGAGCATTAAATTCAAGCAGAAAATAACTAAAAATTTAACAATATAAATAATAGACTATCAACTCACCTGTCTTAACAACCTGGCTCTATTATGTACAACACCGTGTACGCTAGTTTTGTAAGGCATATTCCTAGTACCCAAATTCTCTACTTTTCTAATAATACCTCCTTTCTCAAATATCTGATTTGCAGTTCTTCGGAGGGCTTGTTTTAACTCTGGCTACAATGAACTTGAATTCAATAATAAATGTATTAAAGTACATGAAATTACCTTCGGTAAAACACGCAAAAGTACAAGCAATTCGTAATTAATCATTTTCCTTTTATAAAAGTCTTCAAATCAGGTTAAATGTCAAAATGTGAGGTTAGTTTCTAAATTAAGTAGGAATGCCAACCGTTTAATACAAAATATTTATTCAAACAATATTCTTAAAGTAATACATTAATGGTATTAAGGAAATCTGGCTACAATTAATTCTAATTCAAAAATAAATATATAAAATACATTAGTTATCTTCAGCAAAGTTACAAATAGTTAGGTGATAATCATTTTCATTTTGTCTTTAATCATACTGGATATCAAAATATGGGGGGGGGGGGGGGGTTAGTTTCTAAATTAAACAAGAATGCCAATAGATTAATACAAAATATTTTTTAATTCATAACACTCATATCCTGTTTTTCTAATTAATATATTGGTAATATTATGGAAGTATTAAAAATTAAATTAAAATTACATCAAGTTTGCATTATTAAACATTTATTATTATTATTAATTTAATCAACTTGAAAAATTCATATTAGATGTCGCTAACGCCTACATCCAGCCATTTTCTTCCAATAACATAGAAAATGTTTTGTTACTATACGTTATTTGTTTGTTAATACTATACATTTTTAAAAATCATGGACGAAGTAGAAGAGTTGAAAGAGATTGAACAATTTATCACAAAGCAAAAGCTTGAAGAACAGGTTATTATAATGGTTTTATTAGTGAAACAGTTGAACAAATCCAATGATTGTTTCAGGATCCTGACGAACTGGAGTATTCTGAATTTATAGATGATGATGACAGTGATGAATTTATTGAGGTTTTTAGTTATATATGTTCTTTTTTTTTTACCAGGCATTGTTTTTTTTGTGCCTTTTTAGAATGAAGATTATGAGATTCCCGACTACCAAACTCAAGATATATCAAAATTAAGTACTTACAATCCTAGCTCTATATTGACTGACAGTGAGAAAAGAATAGTTGATATGTGTAAAGACCCAGAACTGAAAGAACTACTGATTCTTAATAGACAAAAAAATATTCAGCTAATGCAATTTTTTAAAAGGATAAAGGATCTACTCGTTGAATGCCAAGGAAACATAATAGAAAAAGAAAAACATGTTAAAGTTAAAAACGACAGACGAAATAACCCCAAGATATGGAGGATCGGAAGACCATATTTTAAGAGTATAGATGATTTTCCTTGTCCACGTAATCAAGATACTGTTCAAAAACAACAGAAAGGTGAATTACTCTATTATGACATAATTCAGAGTGTCAAATGGTGTAATAATGATGCTAAAAGATTGAAGACAGGTGTTGCATTTCAATACAAAATCATCAGGGAAGAAGAACATGTGAAACAAGCTCAAGATGTGGAAAAAAATGTGGATGTTAACCGAGAAAAATTACAAATGAAGGATGAAGTAGTGGATGCCTTAAATGCAACTGAAAATATTTACCCACCTCTAGACTATGATAAACCAATTGATTGGTTTAGAATTTCCCAGAAGTTTTTATGTGACAAGTAAGTGTCAAATAGTATCAAATAATAAGAGTGTAAGAAAATGAAAATTTGAAAGAAAAAAAGTTCCTTACAACAGGAGCTAAAGACCTAAGGGTTTCCGCGAAAAAAATGCAAAGTTCTTAAATTGTCTATCGAACAACTATGATAAGAATTATTATTGTAAGTATATGTGTTAAAGTTTTGAAAATAATAATAAATAGTTACTATTTAACGAATAAATTACAAATATACTAATGGAACAATTTTTTGAAAATTGAAAATCAGGCATACATCAGCCAAAAAATCGAGGTGGTAAGCTAGTGTCGTAGTTCTGATTGTATCTACTAATTACTTCAGCGTGTGTGTGTGTGTGTATATATATTTAAGTTCCATTTAAAACAAAAGTTGTGTTATATACGCAAATATAACGGAGAAGCGGCTATCACAAAGAAATGTATTAGGACTTTTTAAAATTAAAAAAAGATATGCGTTTCAAAGTGGTGTGACTAAGTAGTGATGTTAGTGAAAAATAGTAATTCAAGATTGATAGTAAACGACATTATTGTGTAAGGTTTCCTTTTTTTTTACAAAAAAAATCAATCCAAATCTGTGCTGAAACGTGTGGAATAAATGGCTATAAAAATATATTTTCTTTTCAAATAATACCCTTAGAGAACAATAAAACTAATTGAATTTTCCTAACAATTTGTGATGTTGCCAATGATAAGAAAAATGAAATGCTATTTCCGCCGAAATTTTTTTTGGACATATGTTTTAAGGAAACTTTTTGGTCAAAATTATGTATAGAATGGTTGGTTAAATTTACGAAAGTTATTTCCCCCAACCTTTATAATTTCACACCATTTTTGTATGAAACATTTTCTGTGAAAACTTGTTGTATTATTTTCAATAAATTTTGGCAAAAGGTGGATTTCACTATATATGTAGATATACTGCGTGAGATAGAAATTCGAACACCCAGTAAAACTTACAATTCTGGTGACCCAGTTAAGTAAGCTTACACAGAGAGTGCATACCTTTGGGTTGTAGTCCTATTTTGAAGAGATATTTTTATTGATAGGTATTCCTCACAGGATTGTGAAATATTTTGGAAAGTCTATTTACATCCGGACATAAATAAAAATCAGTGGTTCGCAGAAGAAGATAAGAAACTCAAGGCTTTGGTTGCCAAACATAATCTTCAGAACTGGGATGCTATAGCTAAAGAATTAGGTAATATTTTTTTCTGGTTCATCATAAATTGTATTGAGCTCTAGTTTTTTTACAGGCAATAATAGGACTGGATTCATAGCATGTATCCATTATCATCGGAATATAAGCCCACCAAAAGATGGCAGATTTAGCCCTGCCGAGGACAAACTTATGTGCGATTTGGTTAAAGTTTTTAAGCAGGGTAATTTGTGCTATTATTTAAAAATGGCACCTATATGAATAAAATGTCATATTGGTTTATTAGGCAGTTATGTACCATGGACAAGGATAGCCCACCATTTCAAAAACAGAACCAGGGGACAATTGTATTATAGATACAAGTATTTTTTAAGTTGCAATAATTACATTGTCAGAAAAAAGTTTGCACCAGCTGAGGATGTCTTACTAATGGTTCTAGTAGACAGGTATGATATCAGATGTTATGCAATAACAATAGGATAGACATATATTTTTAAAAATTCAAGTGCTATTTTCCATATTTCAAACTGTTTTGCCTTTATAGTCTTTTTTTGTGGATATAAAATATTTGGTTGATGTAAAAGTTTCGGTTTTATAAATACAACATTATATGCCATCAGAGCTTTGACCCTTTTCTTCCCCAACACTATAAGTCATCTATTGGAACATATTGGCGCTATATGGTCAAATCGAAGTGTTATCTAGTAGGTTTTGACGTTGATTGATCTTGCCGTAAGTGATTCGGAAAGTTTTGTGAAAGCATTTTTAGTCTTAACGATGCACCACGTTCTGGACGACCGGCCGAGGCTGCTGGCAACGAAATATAGAATCTAATTGAAAATGATCGACGTACAACAACTGAAGAGATCCGAGAAATTCTTGGAATCAACCAGTTAACATTGTCAAGGTGATTACGCCCACTTAGAATGGTTAGCAAGACTGAAGTATACTGCATGAGCTAACAAAGAAATTTTTAATACACCCAATTTCTGCTTGCGATTCTCTATTGAAGCGCAACGAAATTGATGAAAATGGTTACAAGTGATGAAAAATGGATTATGTAAAATAATGTTAGGCGTAAGAGATCATGGTGTAAGTGCGGAGATACCTTTTCAACCAGTGCAAGAATTACACCAGAAGAAGGTTGTGTTATATATTTGATGGCACTGCGCCAAGGGATTTGTTTATTATTAACTGTTACCTGAAAATTAGATCATTCATTCAGATAATTAGTGTTCACAATTAAGTGTATTAGAGCGTTCAGTCAACAGAAAAAGCTTTAGCTTTCCATCAAGACAATGCTAGATTACACATGACTGGCCACCCGACACAAACTTTTACAACTTGACTGGGATGTTTTGGTCAATCATTGTGTTCTCCCGACTTTGCGCCCTCCAACTACCTTTAATTTAGATCGCTTCAAAATAACTAAGATGGTAAAAGCTACTTCCTTGGAATACAGGAATACTTCTCTGGAATCCCTGGTGTGGCTGTTAATCATTCCTCATTTTTAAGAGATGGCGCTGGAAAAAATACTTGCTTCACAGTCTAATCTCTTATGTTATTTTGTTGCTACGACACTACCTTTCAAAACGCCATTGACGTTTAAACGATTTCGAGTTAGCGTCATATTTTTTTCATATGGTACACATGTCTGGTTTCGAGCCAAATAAAGAGCATTTGCGGCATGTGCCGTTTTTCTTGTTCAATCAAAGGAAAAACGCGAGTGAAAGCCGTCGTATATTTATGGAACCTTACGGTGACAATGTCCCAATGCAAGACACTTGGGCGTTGGTTTAGACCAGGGGTCTCCAAATTTTCCAGCCTTAGGGCCATACTGATTACTCCAGTAAGTTCCAAGGGCCAAAACCGTTTAAATTTTCTTGCTATTAGCTATAATTTCTAAACTAATCGCCGAGTACGAGCCCCAAACGAGCATAAGCTTGCTAAATTCGCCGGATTGACGACACTGGCGGACCAGATTTGGCCCGCGGGCCGTAGTTTGGAGACCACTGGTTTAAAATATTCAAAAGTGAAGATTTCGACTTGAAAGACAAAGAACGGACAGGTCCCAAATTGGGAACATTGTTGGAAGAAGACTATATGGTATACAAACTCAACAACAAATGGCAGAAAGGTTAAATGTTGGTCGCCGAACGATTTGTGATCGTATGCATGCCATGGGGCAGCTGAAGGACGGGCAGATGAAAAAGCGAAAAACGTGCGAAATTTTGCTTTCTCCGCATCAAAGAAAGACTTGTTGCATCGAATTATGACTGGAGGCGCAAAATGAATATATTCCGAGCATCCAAAACGCAAAAAATCGTGGGTTGACCCAGGACAACCATCAACCGCAAGACCGGATCGCTTTGGAAAGAAGACAATGATGTGCATTTGGTGGGAGCAGAAGGGTGTCCTGTGCCATGAGCTTTTGAAACCAGGTAAAACATTAATACAGTTCGCTACCTTCAAGAAATGATCAATTTAAACCATGCATTGATCGAAAAGCGATCAGAATGCAACTCTTGCCCTACCCACCGTACTCACCAGACTTGACCTCTTTCTACCCCCCCTTGTTTTCATTGATGTCTCACGCACTTTCCACGAAACAATTCAGCTATTACGAAGATGTCTTTATGAAACAAAACTGGCTTGATGACTGGAGCACCTCAAAAGATATACGGTTTTTCTGGGAGAACATCCACAAATTGCCAGAAAGATGAGAAAAATGTGGAGCTAGCAATGGCACATACTTTAAATAAACCATTTCTTACCCTTCTCCCAAATGAATCGTGTTTAAGTGTAAGAAAAAATTAAAAATTATTAACCGCCATAGCTGGTATACAGGCAAGAAAAGATAACTTCGCGGGAATGCAGAGAGCCTAAAAATAGATGAGATTAAAATATTGCATCAAAGAAGACTGACTAAAATAACTTCTAAACTTCTACTTCTAAAATATTTCATGAACGTTTAATTGGTCAGTAAATTCATTCTGAAAAATTAATATTGTCTTAGAAACAGCGTAAAAATTAGTTTAAATAAAATATATTAATAAGGATCCACCACTCTTATTTTACTGACAATCACTGCATTAACAAAAGATATGAGAAATGTGTTAAAAAGTATACAAAGTTTCATTGCTGCTAGTGGCTCACATTTCATTCTCATAATTTTCGAAAATTTTACGACGAAAAAAATCTGTATTGTTTCTTTTAAAAGATATAATTAATTAAAATGGTAGCATGACATAACATGACGAATGTTATTGACAGTTTCTTAACTCTCTTGCAGATTCGGACGTCACTTTTCTCAATGTCAGAAATATTTTCCGAACAGATCCGTCATTCAGCTTAAAGCCAGATACAACAGTCATTTGAGAGTTAGCGTAAAAAAAAGTATGCGAGATTAGAATAAGGGATATTTAAGATGTTATTGTCTATAAATAAAAAATTGTAGTTGCTTTTTCGCTAGAAGAGGACCAAACCTTAATGAATTATGTTAATGAGAATGGCCCTACCCTTTGGATGGCTCTGGGAAGAATTCTTGGTCGTTCAGGTCAACAGGTAAGACAAAGGTACAGAGTACTGAATGACTATTTCAATGCCAACCCTGACGCAAATCTTGAGGATGCGCCTAGAAGAAGAAGAATGCCAATTTCGATTGATAAAGAATTTGAATTTTTAAGGTAATTAGGACAGTTTGAAGAATTTGTTATTTTTGTTTGTTATTAACATAACTTTTTAAATAAGATAATCAACTTTGCACGAGTTTGCTACATCAAAATATTCCACGGGACAACTATATAGAGATCTTCAATAAAATGTTAACAAAACATTATAGAACAGATTGTTTTCTGTGCAATTCTTTTGTTAAACTCTAAGAGATTCACCACTAAAAACCAAAACAATTTTTTAAAGATTTCGACAACCGTTTCGCTAGCCATGTTAGCATCATCAGGAGATTATTTAATCTAGGGGCAAATGAAATCATTTCCTGATGATGCTAACATGGTTAGCGAAAAGTTTAAATCAGTGATTTGATGTTAGCGATGGATTTCTTCGAGTTTAGTGTTTTAAACAAGATTCTAATAGAAGAATTGACCTCTCCTGAATAATTGACAGTCGATTGATCCTGCCTTGAATAATTGAATTATTTGCTGATAAGAAATACCTGTAAAAATAAAAAAAATAGAAGATGCATTTTTTACTTAGAAGTCTGAAAATGTATTGATGCTTTTTTGTTTATTTTCTGTATATGCATGGATTTATATTTAGTCTTGTATTTGTTCACTACACACTTTGTTAATAATTGAGATCGTGACACTCAATTACGTGCAGTGGGAATATCTCTATAAAACTGTTGGCCGGTAAAAAAACAAAAATAGCGATAATACTTAGCGAATTCGTTCCACTGGGTCAAAATGTCACGAGTGTTAAGGAGCGTTTGTGTAAGAGAATCATTCGAGTGTTTGTTGCACGATAATGCACCGTCCCGCAGGACCGTCCAGAATTTTTGGTGAAAAAACAAGTATGTGTTTCAATATCCTCCGTATTCGCCTGGTCTATGTCCGCGTGACTATTTCCTGTTCCTGAAACTCAAACTGGCCATGAAAAGAACGGTTTTATGGTAGTGTTACTCAAGTCCAAGCTGAACGGGTTAAATCAAATTGGACCGGGTTCAGTTGAACGGGCCCAGCGGTGTATTGATGCGGAAGAGATGTATTTTGAATTAAAAAAAAAATGTCAAAATAACTGTTTTTTTTTTATTTAATAAGTTCCGTTATTTTTCCGGCATATTGGTATAACGGGAGTGTGGAGACGATCTGGAAACCCGGAATGCTTGGAAGCAGTTCAGGAAATTCATCACCGGCACAGATGATGATGATTTAAAAGATGAAAATATCAGTCGGAATAAAAAAAATATAAGATGAAAGTGATCCTTACGGACTAGAAATAAACGAAAATAATTATCATACAACCATTAAAACAACGATATGCCCAACATCAGCCAAATAGAGCAGTTTAAGATAGCCCATTCAGTCTATCTTGGGGCTTTAATATCGAATCGCTTTCGAATCGAATCGAATAGCTTTAATATTCACTCATCAGATCAGAAAAATATGTAAAATGGCAAGAAATACAATGCTAAATTTGCAGAATATTTGAAGGGATAGGAGGGGTAGATTGTAAAAACTTAGGTTTTCGAGGGTTGTTATATCCCACTGAAACATGGACCTTTAAAAAACAAGACCTTGTATTGATTCATTAGAATTTTGTTACTGGAAGCGGGTTCTTCGTATTTCGTGGACTGCCAGATAA
This sequence comes from Cosmopolites sordidus, assembly GCA_031761425.1. Classification (NCBI taxonomy): domain Eukaryota; kingdom Metazoa; phylum Arthropoda; class Insecta; order Coleoptera; family Curculionidae; genus Cosmopolites; species Cosmopolites sordidus. The sequence continues at coordinate 234,294 of JARFXV010000725.1, read as the reverse complement.
ACAGACACAACCGTTATCCAAGAAATCAGAGAACCCACAAGGCTATTCCAAATTATTAGGTTTACAAATAAATGTTGACCCATTTTTTCCTAACATTAACATTTATTTTTACAAAACCAACATACATGTCAGTGGTTTTCATTCCATAAATGTACTAATAAAATTTTTGATCTCTTGGAGTGTGTAAAAGTGCGTATCAACAAGATGGTGTTGAAGAGAACGAAAGAGTTGGAAATCTGAAGGCGCCATATCTGGAGAATAGGTTTGGTTGCTGCCACCACATGGGGCAGTGCGTTATCGTGTATCACCTGCCAAGTTCTCTTGCCAGTATATGGTCGGTTTCGTTCGATTTCGTGACTTAAACTGATAATGCTCAGAAGTTACAGTTTTCCCGGGCTTTAGCAACTCAAAGTAGAGCACACCTTTTATATCCCACCAAACACATAGTAATACTTTTTTCGCATGAATTTTGCTGTACAGTTGACGTTGATGGTTTCCACGGATAAACCCATGCTTTTCTCTTTTTAAGATTATCTTATTAGAATCCACTGCTCATCACCTATCACGATTTTAAACAGAAAATCCTTCTGTTTAAATCTTGACAGCAGGCAAACTACTCTGTCCTAGCGTATCGCTTTATTTTCTGGGCTAAGCACGTACGAGACCCAACGATCAGCCTTCTGAATATTACCCAGATCCTGCAACCGATGGGAAATCGCTTGTTGAGTGATACCCAATTGTTCAACAAGGTCCTTTTGTGTTTGACAAGGATTATCTTGCAACAGCCAATCACGTAATAACGTAATAAATTACAACTTTTAAAAGAAGACTTCAAATAAGAAGATTCATCTGATACCTGAAAAAAAGCATCACTATTATTTCCAGACTTCTAAGAAAAAGTACATGTTTTTTGCATTCGTCCATTTACTTTAAAATATTTTGCTAACATTATTTTAAAGATCTTTATATAGTTTCTTAAATTATTTTGAGGTGTGTATATAGTTACATACTTTAAATTTTTTAGGTGTATCGCGAACTCATTTAAAACCCGCAAGGAAATCCCCACAATGACAGAAATAGAAAAAGTTTTATCAGTAAATAATCAAGAAACCGCACCATTACATAAAGAAAATAAAAGTAACAATCCATCAAGCAAAGCCAAGCCACCCAACAAGCAAGGCCAAGAGCGTGCAGAATCATCTCAGAATGAGGAAGCAACGGAAAGCCCCCATATGAATATCGACGATGTCCTAACCGATTTTTTCAGTTCTTCTATGAAACTAAATTCTCAAAAGAGTATTGATCATGTCAACATCAGTCAGGCGACTAGTAAGTAAATAAGGGTTTCTTGATAATAAACTGACCCATCTGAATTGTATTTGCCTTTACCACCAAGACGCTTCAGAGATAGTAACAAGATTATATATTTGGTTGGAATATCGTTGCGAGTAAAAATACGATTTGCCCTCTCAAGCAAAACCAAACTTCCTCCAACCAAAGAGAACTTTGTCAAGAACTGCACATTCATCGAGGATCTTTTTATACCGGACTTAACTAAAGTTACCTTACTTTTTGATCATTGTAGCAATGGGTTGTATGGAAAGTTCATAGGCATTTTTTTTGAGGGAAAGGAAAACGCAAATAGTTTGTGTAAATATTTATTTACTCAGTTATGTAATTAGCATTATTATTTACCACTTTTTGACAACGTTGAGATAAATCCATAATGCCTTTCTACCAAAAATAAATACCTTCATTGCGAAAAAACGTTTTTCCACCTCTTCTTCAATTAAAAACAAATTCTCATTTAAACAATTTTCGAAGAAGCGGAATAGATGGTAGTTTGAGGGTGCAATGTCCGGTGAGAAAGGTGGATGATGCAAAACTCAACAATTTCTACCGGATTCTAAATAAACGTGGTATTGTACATTACCTTGATGAAACATGACGCCTTTCTTGTTTGCTAATTCAATAGATCCCACGAAGAGATTTGGTCCAGCGATTTCGTTCACTAAGTTCGTGAGGGACCTGCATATCGTATCGGCAGATGTACGCATTTTTTTCCAGATGGTCAAAAACGGTCGGTTTGCCAATATTTAACTTATCTACTATCTCGCGGACGCTGGTGCCCAGCTCTTCGGCTGTTATCCACATTACATCCAATAATTATCCTCTTTTTTAAAATCAAGTTCGGAAAAGGCGTTTTGAATCGATTGAAGCTATAAAAAAGCTCACAGCAGTAACAGGGTTTAAAATGTCTTTTCAAAACTGGATTGAGCGATGATACATGTGTCTGCATCCGATATGGTATGTCCACACCTGTTACACAACCTGTCCACAACTTGCGTTATTGCATAGGTTAGCGCAGGATAAGCATGCATTCTTCCTATCTACATGTTTGCGACAGCTTCATTCAACATTTCTGGCGAGTTCAGTAAAGGCGCTTTTTTTAAAAACGTTAAAAACAATTTATTTTGCAAGTACCTACTGTTAACCAAATAATTTCAGTTTCATGAATACATCTGACATTGTCATGTTAGCCAGTATGAGTGCTGCTGTGCTGGTGTTGATAGGAGCACAGAAAGTACAGAAAATCTGTATAGACAAAGGAATATTTAGAATATTTACTACAAGAAAATATATACTAAAAAAATATTCCTTACATACTCAATTTACAATTTTATTACTTTTTATTTTATTTAATTTAAAAGTCCGTTGTACAGTTAGGTGTAAGATTGACAGTTTACATTTCATCATGATGGTGTTTAATGAATTTTTACCCTCCATGAGTTCCTGTTCAGTACTAATTTTCTAGCCTCATTCAAGTGAATTCCTCGTTTTTCTGTCGCTTGTACTCGTTCTTCCCTGCTCAGTCTTGGGCGTCCTATTTAATTTTTTCCACTTGTTTTAGCTTTATAGATTTGTTTTGCTAATCTCTCTTCATTCATTCTGTGGATGTGTTCTAGTCAGATCAGTATAGTTCTTTCTATTGGTTTCATTTCCAGTTGTTTCATTACTGTCGTATTTCTTCCCTTCTTATAATTTCGTGCGTCATAATTTTTCCTTGTGTCCTTGCATGCCTCTCGTTCTACACTGCATGCGTCTAACCTTTCAACAGATGCATGCGTCTTGACGATCAAAAGTTGAACAGTTGAGGACATACCTATAGGGTCTTTGTAAAGACGGGATACATATTGACATGGAGCAAATATTTTGTGTTTTATTTTTAACTATTTCGACATTTTTTTTGTATGAAACACAAGCTTCTCTTTCAGATGCTGTACGGACTGCTTTGTCTATATTGCAAGCAGAATTGTATATACCGAAAGAATTTACCAATATTCCAACGATAGATGATATAGATTTTCATATCTTGAGTCAGTTAACATCTGAAGTTCCTACAAATTCAAATAGTGATTATGTAATAAAAAGAAAAAGTTTGGATGTCGATTTATTGGTCCCGCCAAATTTGTATACGGCTGTTGGAATCAGAAGCTTACTGATTAAAACTCTTTTCAATCCCAAGAAGAAATCTAGTAGTTCTAATGGGAAGTGAGTATAGTTTTCGAATTGGTGTTTTGTGTTTTTTACTTATTAGAAGTTTGTATGTGTCATTAAAATTTATATTAAAAACAATTCTATTGCTCTGGCTTAACAATTATCTTCAATGTATGATAGTAGATAGATAGTAGTATGTAGATAGTAGTAGATGTAGATAAGTAAGTGGTCTTAGAAAACAACGTTCTTCCAAATGCAAAGTTGTAGGAAAAGACTTGACTAAGAAAAATTTACAAAACAATATTTTTTTTAATGACAACACCGTATTTTTTAACATAATTTGACAAATCTTAAAATTCGAAATAAAAAATGTTGTCTTATTTCTTTATTGGAGTAGCCGTTTTAGTACAAGTAGCAAAAACAACTAAAATGATCTTCAGTCGGCAGGAACCAAAAGAAACTAACATAGCAATAGTAGGCCTTGGAAATTAAACAAAAATTGTGTTGTTTGAAAGGAGCCATCATTATTGTGCTGTCAATGTGTTATTTGAAAGCTATTGTATTTGAATGTGTATAAAAATAACGTTTTAATTCAGTTGCTAAAATGAATCAGTTATTTAATCAAAAAGAGAAAATTCAATTAATTTCTCATGTTGGTGACTTAAGACTACGCCCTTAATCATTAATTAATATTGACTGAATTAATTATATTATTAATGTATTAATTATTATTATTAATATACTATATTATTATTATAATTATAATTAATTATTAAATAATGAATTACCATGTAGGAAATAACTTACCAAAATCTATTATTCCTGCTTCAGGAACATACAAGATGATCCTATGTTGTGGTGCATAACAACCTACCTCTCTAACGCATCTGAAGCAGCGAGGAATCAGCTCAAGACAGAGAGGAATCTCTTTTATAAACGGCTCGTGTCCGTTTTAAAATTCCCGGCCATCCTGACTTTGCAAAAACCACCAGAACCCTTCCTTAATTCCATAATTTCCAATACAGATTCGGATAATGTATGTTTCAAATATTATTTATGCCTTATTCGGTGTTCTTAGTGATTTGGCATTTGCAGGGATGTCGAACTTACCGCAGAAAGTGTATACAAAAGCTGACTGGACGCGCATCAAGTAAACCAAGCTCCAGTGGGTCTGTGAACACTTTACAACAACCACCAGAAAGCACCCTTAATTCCGTATCTTCCAATACAGATACGGATACTGTATGTTTCAAAATAGCATAGTTTTTCAATAGTAGTGTTAGAACATTGGAACATAATAGCGGCAACACTCTTTGATAAGTAAATGTCACCCATAAACTGCTGTGTTCAGTACATTGTGTCAATTCAGTATGGAAAGATACACGATTCAATAGTAGCGTAGAATATATTTGTATTGTGGGTTTAATTCGCCAACCCTTGCGAGCGAAATTTATGATCAACATCGGCCAACCGAATGATCTGTTTATGATCTCGTCGAAAAATCTGAACTGAGTCAGTAGCTGTACGTCTTCGGACCGCCGGATCTTTGGAGAACATCGCTGTAGAAAGAGAAGATCCGAATTTATAAATGTAAATATAAAAAATGTTTTTCAAGACAATCGATTTATTGCAAGAAGAAATATTTCGCGTTATGGTAATATCAACTAGCCATCAAGATCATTCGATCTCACTCACACCTTTGGATTATTTTTGTGTTAAATTTCTGGTTACCCCGAACAATTAATAACCTTAAACGAAACATTCAGGCCGCCATTGAAAATATATCACTCGATATGTGTGAAAGAGTAATCAAAAATTGGGTCTTCAGAATGTATTCCATCAAACGAAGTCGAGGGGTACATTTGAACGACATTATTTTTCAGAACATATTGCCATTATTTGTTTTTTTAATATAAAATAAAAATGATCGGATTATTACTTGTAGTTATCGTTGGACCTCATTTTAAAGTTCTAACACTCTTATTGGACAGCTCTATATTGATGCCTTATTTGGTATTCTTAGTGATCTCATTTGTAGGAATTTGGAACTTACCACAAGAAGTCTAATCGAAAATTGACTGAACATGCATCAGCTGAACCAAGCTCTAGTGGATCAGTGAACACTTGCTTCGAAACAATATTAATCAAACCAAATGAGAAAGTGATTGAACGATTGACTATCGAGAATTCAAGTATTGAATGTGAAACAGAAATTGTCTTATCGTCAGATAGCGAACAAACTGGTCCGTTAGTTGAAGCAAGCAGAAAAGATACACGTAGGAAAACGAAAAAAAACGCGCGACATTCAAAATGTCCGAGTCAAACAACATCAGAAAATCCGTTATTAAATATAGACGATCTTCTAACGGATTTTTTTAGTTCTGCTCTGAAACTGTGTTCACAAAATCGTTTTAATCGCGATCATATCGGTGATGCAACTGGTAAGTATGAGCTTGATGGTATAGCGTTCAATCTAGCAACATTGTTCGCTTAACCCTATAAGGAGGGGAGGCGGGTAAACATCTGATGCACCTTCAGGGCGAGCGATCGACGAGCAGAACGCACAAGATCCCGGATTCTCTGGACATTTTCATTACTTTTTGCCGTTGAAGGCCTTCCACGGCGAGGTTCACCTTCAGTCGAGTCTCGGTTTTCTGAGAATGACTCCGAAAATGTGGGCCCTTGACAAAACAATATTTCCATACGTCTATTGGAGTTTTAACGCGCGACAGAAAAGTTTCTGTTGCGCTTTGCTCAAGTCTGAAACAAAACTTGATAGCGCACCCTTTCTCGACATTGTTGTCAATAATTTTCAGAATGTAGTAGCATCGGATGTTGACCTATATCCCCCGAATTGGAAAACAACAGTGTTGCCAGATGGAAAGCTACATCATCAGTATCATTACTTTTGTTACCCAGCTCGTAGGCAGTAGTAGACTTTCCTATATTTACTTTAATTTTTTTTAGGTGTAGTTACTACTGTTTTGTCTATATTGCAAGCGGAACTCCTTATACCAAAAGATATTAAGGATATTCCTGCTTTAGACCTAGTAGATCATCACATTTTGAAATCATTAAAATCTGGTGCTGTTAGAAATGAACATGATGAATATGTAATAGGAAGTAACGGTTCTGGAGTAAATTCGTTGATCCCGCCAAATTTGTACACAGCTGTGGGAATGAGAAGCTTACTGATCAAGAACCACATCTACAAATCCAACAGGAAAAAAGCTAATTCTCTTGATAACAGGTCAGCACTATTCTCTCTTTATTAGATTACCTTTTTTATGGTTATTACCAAATGCAGCGGTTAATAATTCTTATTGTTTTCTTAAAAAAACATTTTATTTGGGAGAAAGGTAAAAAATGGTTTATTCAAAGTATGCGCCATCGCTAGTTGCACATTTTTTCCATCTCTCTGTGTCAATTTTTGGTCGCCCTCCCAGAAAAACCCTACATTTTTTGAGGTGGTCCAATCATCAAGCGCTTTTTAGACATCTCCTTAATTGTTGAAGTATTTCATGGAAAGTGCGTGAGACGTCGATGAAAACAATTGGTAGCCAGAAGGGGCCAAGTCTGGTGAGTACGGCGTGTGGCACCAGAGTTCCCAGTTAGGTGCAGAATTATTGATGGGTGTCCATTTTTTTCGTCACCTGTTGCTCATTCGTTGCAAAAAGTCTATCTTTTATGCCGAGAAAGCAAAAATTCACCCACGTTTTTCGCTTTTCCATCTGTCTGTCATTCGGTTGGTGTGGTACCCATTTTCCTGCCTTCTGAATCTTTCCCATAGCATGCAGACGATCACAAAGTGTTCGGCGACCAACATTTAACCTCTCTGCCATTTGTTGTTGAGTTTGTATACCATATAGTCTTCCAACAATGTTTCCAATTTGGAACCTGTCCGTTCTTTGTCTTTCAAGTCGAATTCTTCAGTCTTGAATCGTTTAAACCAGTGGTTTCCAAACTACGACCCGCCAGTGTCGTCAATCCGGCGAATTTAGAAAGCTTGTACTCGTGTAGGGCACGGACTCGGCGATTAGTTTAGAAATTTTAGCTAATGGCAAGAAAATTAAAACAGTTTTGGGCCTTGAAACTTATGAAAACCTACTGAGGTCCATGTATGATGAAGCTACAGCGACAGTTCACATGGATGATCTTGAAGTTAAAATCAATGTAGAACGGGGTATATGGCAGGGTGACTCAATATCCCCTGTTCTTTTCTCAGCCTGCCTTGAAGAGTTATTCTTTAATCAGGATTGGGAACAGGATAGAATAAAAATAAATGGTGCATACTTAAGCCACCTTAGATTTGCAAATGATATCATTCTCTTGTCACAAAACCCAGATGAACTACAAAAATACATACAAGAACTGCAGAAGGAGGGAGAACCCTTTGGCTTGAAAATAAACCTGAAAAAGAGTCAGCTTATGTTCAACAAATTTACTGAAAACAGAAGAATATCTATTTTAGGAAGCGACTTAGTGGTGGATAGAGGTGGTGGACCACTACATATATCTTGAGCAAAGAATTTCAATGGAGGGTGTTACTGCCCAGGAAGTGGAACGGCGCGTTAAGTGTGGCTGGCAGGTTCAACATGGTGTTTAAGAACAAACTCCCACTTTGTCTGAAGAGAAAAGTTTTTGATCAGTGCGTGCTGCCTGTTCTGACATACGGAAGTGAAACATGGACACTCACATCACAATCAATTCAAAGACTTTAGGTAGTACATAATGGAAGGGAAAGGTGTGTGCTTGGCATTACAAAGCGGGACAGGACGAAACGGCGGGGCATTACAAAGCGGGATTCCTTGGCATTACAAAGCGGGACAGGGAACAGACGAAAGTTGGTGACATCATCGCAAGGGTAAAGGAATTCAAATGGAGGTGGGCAGGCCATATAGCGAGGCGATGTGACGATAGATGGACCAAAGCAATCTTGGGATGGGTACCGCTTCATCATAAGCGTCCAAGAACATCTAAAACACGATGAATCGATGACATCATCAAGTATATTGGACTCGAATGGCAGAGGAAAGCTCAGGACCGCGCGAGTTGGAAGAATGCTGGGGAGGTCTTCATACTGCAGTGGATCGACAATGGCTGAATGATGATGATGATGATATAGTTAATTACAAAATTTCAAATTTGAAAAGTAAAATTGTAAAAACAGATCAATGTTTAAGGCATGATTACCTGGAAACGGCTTGTTTGACCGTAAATTTATGAGACCTTTTTTGTAAAGAATTCAATTCCCTTTAAGAATATGTTTTGCTCAAATTTTTCAAATTGATAGTTTAGGAGTTTTGGACGAAAGATGGGATTGCTATTAAAAACCGAAAGTGGCGATGATACACTTCTAAATATAAATATTAAGGGCTCTAAATTTTACAATATTTTTTTTTTGCCATCAAAAATATTTTCGGTATCCCTTAAAAAAAAAAAGAATAGACTATTTTTTGGCCGTCTGATCTTTATATCAGTCATAAGTATAACAGTGTAATTAATATAGGAGTGTTCAGATGAGTGAAAATAATAAGAAAGAAGCATTCCTTACATGTGATAATAGTAATCTTGCATGTGCGCGTGCCTCATATTTCTCATGTTTTCATTTTGATTTTGCAAAAAAAAACCTGATTGTGATACAGAAAAACATTATGCAGTGATCAGAAAGTTTAAATTTGCAGGTCTGTGTAATTAAATGCCTACTTTTTTTTCTTAGTAAACCTTTTTTATATTCAATTTGCACACCAAACAAATTTGTTAAGCGGTCTAAACTTTTAAATTTGATCATATTCTTATTATTCAGGAATGCGCAAGAAGATAATTGTGTATCCTTGTGCGTAACACACCACCGGACCAAAAAAGCAATACCTACGCATCAACAACTCGAGGAGGAGAGAAATGTATTTTACAAACGACTTGTGTCCATTTTCAAGATTCCAGCCATCATGACTTTACAAAAACCCCCCGAAGTTGTACTAAAGTCACATATTTTAAAAACTGGACAATCGGATAATGTACGTTGGAAATTATATTACTAGAGTGTAACAAAATTATTTACGTTTTTAAGATATTATTCACTGTTTGAAAAATTTCCTTTGAAATTTAGGCCTTTAGGCTTTAATCTTCGAAATATATACCCCCGGAAAAAAAATACATCTACACTGATCTATTTAGATCTATGGAGATGTATTTTTTGGCGCAGTTACATCTACTTTGATCAGCATTGATCTTCATACATCTTCGGAGATCTACTTCAATCAGCGCCAAAATGTTGATGTGTGTAGATCTACGTACATCTATTTCTTTCCCGGGCCATTGTTTTCGATGACTTCAACCCCTTCTGCAGCCAGTAACCCTATCCCACTTTGGTGCCCCTGCGCAAAATTGGACGCAACAAGTTTTTACCTCTTTTTCAGTTCTGAATTTTTTCCTCACAAAAAGTGAGTCATGGACTGGAAGAAGTGGTAACCCGACAGAACGAGGTCAAACCTGTAAGCTGGGCGAGGGACACGTTCATAGTCCAATTCGTTAATTCTTGAGGTGGTTGGATGGAAAGTGTATGGTCTTGCAGCTAGAACGGCTGACCAAAGTTGTATATATTTCGGCCAGAACAGTGTGTAATCTCTCTAGTTAGAGTTCTGAACTTCTCGCCCTACCATCAGGAACCAACTCTCAAGTGAGTTCTTCCTTCAAAACACACCAAATTTATTCATCAAATACCTAACATGACCTTTTTGACAAATCTTTCTCGCCATTTTGCACTGCCTTACGTCATCAGGACTATTGAAATAAACCCATTTTTCCTCACAGCTTCATCCGTTTGATGAATCGAAAATCGGTAGGGTTTTTGAGAGTTTTACAAACTTTAACCCGACAAGTGGCTTAGTACGACGACAGTCCATGAGGGATGCCTCTATTCTTTGGCACCATTCCTATGCCTCGCAAACGTCGGTTAACGGCAGTGTGGGGGGGATGCTCCTAATTCCCCTCAAAATTTCCTAGTGCTTGTTCTAGGATCTGCAATCATAGCTGCTCTTAAAACGTTGGCAACGAGAAACCGTAGACGACCTGATCTTATCCTATCTTCAAGACATCCAGAATCTTTTCAATCAGAGCTGAGCGGTGCCGATTGATACTGCACCTTCTCCTTCTACTGAGGATTAACAATCCTTTAGTTATAAACAAAGGAAAAAACGCAAATACTTTTGTTAATACCTAGTATATTTATTCTTAAAATAGCCTTTCATTATCTTTTTTGTAGGTAATCCGAACCTACCGGAAAAAATCGAATCCAAAGACCACTACAGTGACTCAGACTGAACCAAGTACTAGTGCATCCGCGAAAAATTACATAAAAGAGCAAACGGAATGTGCAGAATCTTCAAAAAATCTTACGGTTCGACAAACCATGGCTGAACAATTGAAGAGAAGAATTAACGACACTATCAAGACCTTAAGCATGAGGCCTCCACCAAAGAAGTTCTGCTCACCCGCTCACAAAGTAAATATTCCGAGACCAACAAATATAAACGATAGTTTCTATTCCAACATAGCAGTTACTACCTGTAGACAATCACCAAGATTTTCGAACAACATAAATGACGTCAAACACAAGGAAATTTCGGACGGTAAGAAAGATCTGGATGACCTGAATGCGTTGAACGCAGCCCTTAAAACTGAAACATATGATTCGGATGAATCGTTTAATATTGATTGATTTTTAAATAAATTATTTATATATAATGTTTTTTTTTACTTATCCTTCCCAGATGATCCTTTAGAAAAAAGATAAAGTGTATTTGAACGATCATTTTTATCAGGAACATGAATGTGAAAATATTTGTTGCGCCTGATACTAAAGCAGGCAACCAAAAATTCAAAATGAATTTTTATGTAACCGACAATGCAATGGTAGTTTAAAAATAGATCCTAAGAAATGATTGTTCTCATGCTTATTGTATATTTTATTATATACTATGGGGGAAAGAAAAGATAAAAATAATACCAGAAATCTGTAGTCAGGCAAATATTAAATTTCGATCCAAGAACCCCCCCCCCCCCCCCCCCCCAGAAAAATCCACCCGTGCTCCACGTTGGTGCTTTATCACTCCTTCATCCGCCATCCAAAGCGCCAGCAAGTGTTTCCCAAGGCCGGTTTTTGGCCTTAAGCCGTCATCAGCTTGGTTCAGGCTGAACGCATGGAGAGTGGATGAAGGGACGTCCAAAGTCATGAAGCCTAACTTTTCATTAGGATCGCATAAGTGTAAAGAGGCATTTGTTGCATCTGATTCTAAGATAGGCAACCAAAAAACCAAAATGAATAACATAGCAGGTAACTAACAATACAATCGTACTTATAGGGTGTAATCGTTAATTAGGCCTTAAGAAATATTTTTAATTACCAGAGAAAAATAAAATATAATCAGAAATATGTTTGTTGAAATATGTTGTATATATAGTCTTATATTGAGTATATATAGTAATATATATAGTCTTGAGATTCTGTTTCTATTTAAAAAATAGTTGAAATGAACATAGCAAATAGATTAAATATGAAGAAAAATATATTAGGTTTCCTAAACAAATATGAGTATCACATCCCCTGAGCATCTTCAGGAACAAGTTTAATTGAATTTGAACGAAAATTGAATTTTTCATGAGAAACACATGTCTGAAGAAGTTTTTGCTACACCTGATACTAGGCAACCAAAAATCCAAAATGAATTGCATTATTAGATAAGCAAGAATACAATCGCACTTAATAAATAGGGCCTCAGAAACAATATTAATTGTTCTCATGTTCGTCTTTTATTACAAACTAGTAGAGATAAGATCTAATCAAAAATCTGAATTGTTGTTTTATATGCAGGTACTTTATTGTTATGTAGATAACAATATAGTCTTGAACTTCTGTTTGTGGAATTAAACATAAAATAGTTGAAATAAAGATAGCAAATATATATTAGGTTTGCTAAACAAATATGAGCTTGACATCCCCAGATTTTTAATGTCTGAGTGTCATCAGGAACAAGTTCAACTGAATATGAACGAAAATTCAAATTTTACTAGGAACACAAGAGTTTGAAGAGGTATTTGTTACGCCTGGTATCAAGGTAGGCAACCAAAAATTCAAATTAAATTCTATTATTAAGAAACCAACAATACAACATTTTATAGAAATAAGGCCTAAGAAACAATGCTAATTGTTCTCATTCTCTTCTTTTATTATAAAAATAATGCCAATTGTTCTCTTGCTCGTCTTTTATTATAAACTGTGTAACCTTCACCAAGACAACAATGTTGAGATTGTTGAAATAAACTAGCAAATAGTTACCAAAATAAAGTAATATAAATATATATTACACGCTAAATAAATGAGCGTCACGTACCCCTAGATATCTGTTGCTCGAGTATCTTCAGAAACTTTTAATTGAATTTCAGCCAAAATTCAAATATCAATTAGGAACATATGAGTGTTAAAGCGCCTGATACCTAAGTAGTCAACCAAGAATTCAAAATGAATAGCATTTTTAGGTAACCAACAATACAATCTTACTTTACAGATAGAGCCTAAGAAACAATATCTTCTAGAAAAAGAAGATAAAACCAGAAATCTGCGTTGTTATATTTTCTTCAGGTACTTTATTGAAACCTGGATTTAAACATAGTTTTTTTAGATTCTATTTGTACATACATACATACATACACTAAACCTGCTAAACAAATAAGAGGGTCGTCACATCGCCTGAACATTTTCTAGAATAAGGTCAACTGAATTTGACCGAAAAATTAAATTTTCATTAGGAACGCATAAATGCGAAGAGGTGTTTGTTGTGTTATACAACCAAAAATTCATTATTAATTTCTTTTTTTTTTCAACCAATAATACAATCATACTTTAAACATGTAAGACTTGTTAAAAGAATATGAATGAGCCTCCCCATCTCTAAATTTACTTTCAACGAAAATTAATATTTTCATTAGGAACACGAGTGTGAAGAAACATTTATTACGCCTGATACTAGAGTAGGCAAACAAAAATTCAAAATGTATTGTATTTGGTAGATAATCAACAATACAACCGTAATATTTTCGGTTTAAATTATTAACTATGCTGCTTTGATTTGTATGCAAAATCATTTATAAATTAAACATTTCATAGTTAAAGTAAAACTGCATTCAAATAGGGCAAATTCTGCCCATTTGTCAGGGAAAAGTAGATTCTCATAATTAACAATGAAGTTAAACCAAAACTGTGTATGTTTATTTTTTTATTCGGAGACTTTATTGGACAGACATAAGAAAACAGTTACAAGATCCTTTAACTTTTTGACTATAAAACTAGATATTTTTGAACATTTTCTGATATAGTTTATCGAGATGCTAGTTGTAAAAAAACCTCATTATATTAATAGCAAACCTAAATAATCGATCATATAAAATTAATAAAAATCGAAAAAGATCTTAAATAATAAATAATTATAGAATTAAAAAGTTCCTCTATTCTAAACAATGTGAATATTAACACGTATATACTTCTATAAAAATAATTAGAAAAAAAACATGGAAAACTTATAAACTCTGAAAAACGGTACAATAAAATCAATATTGAATAAATAGAGATACATTTACCGAAGAGAAAACTTTGTATGATTTCAGTGTAAAAAGACAAATAATCTCTAGTGATATAAAAAAAAGTAGAACACACATCTATGACTTACTCATCCAGACACTTGGCAATTACCAAATTGTGAAGAGCGCCTCACGGTTTCAATGATTTTCTTTTCATCCCAAAATAGTTGCTTCAGATAAAATTTATTAATAATTGTTAACCAACCAACTTCAAATGTACTCTGTCCGAAATAAAATAAATTTTTGAGTCAAAAATTTTGGGATGTGTATAAAAAAATATAAAACAAAGTCTTAGGAGCCTGAAGTGGTGGCGATTATGGCCAACCCCGCAGTAAAAACTGACCAGAATATTAGGGTGGCTTCAATCTGATTGGCAACGAATCTCACACTGTCCAAAACCTGTTTCCAGAGAGGGTTGAGTTCTGCCGGTTTACCCGAAGGCAGCAAGTTTCTGGCCCTCAGGAAATCCTCCAAGGCGGGCGAATCTTTAGCGTAGGGTGGGAAATATTCACCAACACGTTCACGGACCCACCAAGCTGTACCAGAACTAAAAAAAAAAACATGGTTCTTACCTTCACGGATGTGTGGATAAATTTCATATTAAACATTTGAGGCTTTATGCAAGAAATACCATTGATGTTGTTTGTCCTGATGCCTTGGATAGCAAAATATGTCAAAACATTTAAGAGCTCAATATTTTCGACGGTATACAATCTCAAAGACTTGTTGAACTTAATAAGGATCTGTTATTGCCTAAAATTGAAGCTGATCCCAAACAAAAGCTTAAAAATTCACAGTCCACAGCAATACAATGATGTTTAAAACAACTGAATAAAGTGCAAAGAGAAAAAACGTGAGGTGTTCACTCTATAAAAGTGTTTCTGCCAGTAGGGCGGGATTTTAGAGGAATTGTTCACTATGAGGTTCTGAATCCTAATGAAATTATAAGTGCAAAATATTATAGTACTCAGCCTGATAACTCAGGGTCTAGTTGAAGACAATATTGTCATAGATAAAACGTTGGGGTGGTGGAAGAATATGTCTACTTGGACAAAAACGAGGTGAGATATCACCTCGAATAAGCTTCAGCTGGACAAGCTTTGGAAAACTCAGTCATATAATGAATTATAACGGAAAACTTACGATACATGCATACTCCGGGTTACAGCATATTGTTTAAAGACAATAGCGAAGAAGGGTATGATAAGACTCAGAAGTACACAAAAGTCATGGAAAGGGCCATGATTGACGTTAGTCTTCGCAAAAAAATCAACATGAACAAATTAGACAAAACACAAAAGTAATGGACATAAACGAAAGAGTGTTAAGGTCGGAGTGGCGATGGACTGGACATGTAGCTTGTCATCAGCAGGATTGTTGGAATACGGAAATCGTAACATGGAGATCAAGACTAACCACTCGAAGTAGAGGGAGACCGCAGAAAAGATAGATTCACGACATAGAGCAATTAGCGGGAAAAGTATGGGTTCGGACTTTCCAAGATAGAGACAGATGTAAGAAGCTTGAAGAGGCCTTTGTCCAGCAGTAAACATCAAGGTCAAAAGCGTCCAAGACTAATGAATCGAAAAAAGACAGACCTCACAGTTCCAGAATCAGCCAAGAAAAAGTCAAAGCGCTAGTCTGGAAAGTATATAGCCGAGTACTCCAATCTAAGTTTATTCCTCTAACGTCGAAGATTAGCAGGCCTGTACTATTCTATGGCTGAAGGGACCTATTCTAGATTAGATAACGGAGACGGAGATGTCTCTATACATGTTTCTAGGCCTAAGTCCTTGATACTGATGGACCAGTTATCTCCATTGGGTTCTATTGGAGGCAGTCACCTCAAATTGACGACTAGCATTAACGCCCTTCAATGTTCCATAGAGAGCATTCTTGTAAGGAAGTTTCTGACCTCCTTGCCTTACCCCCTTGTTCACCTTAAGTCAGTTCACCCCATAACATACCATACACATACATGATGGGCGTCCAGCCTGGCCAAATACCCCGCCCAACGCAGACACCCTCTCTCCACGATAGCCACCATCGACAACCAGTTCGCCCCACTGAGAACTTCCTAGATGAAAAGTTCTTCCTCATCCAATATTCAAAGAGTCTAATCCTAAGTCTAATAAAGAAGTCCACTAGTCAAATTCCTATCATTTCAGATATATGGAACAATTTTTTTTGCGGAAAAAATCCTAGTGCGACAGCTGTCAAAACTGCACTTGAAAAATATTTACTTCAAAATGACTCTAACTTAAAAAAAAGGGAAGATGATGGAATCAAGCTCTCACGGATATTACGGTTCTATGGTATTACCTAATATCCTGACAATCCATACACGTGTCTCGCAAGGTTATTATATGTTATCTCGAGATCATAAATGGTACACATGTATAAATCGCAAAAACGGTGAATATTTTTTTGGTAGGAGATTTATAAACAGCAAATTAATTGAGACATTCAGTGAACATTAACATGAAAATGTAAACTTACTGTTGGCTCATTGTGGTAAACTTGTACTTATACAAAACGCCTCGAATATACTTTGGAACTTGATCACCAAAGGCTGAGTGGCTTTTATCAATGAGGATAAGGGCTTCAGGTCTGCCCAAGAGCAGTCTGTGTGCTAAGGAAAGTACCCATGGTTGTTTATCATAGGTACTTTGAGCTGCCCAATAAAACTGCCAATCCAATCTTGGAGCATAAGGAACTGTAAAAGAAAAAATCAAAAAATTAAACTGCACAACATACAAAAAGAGTTTTTTTGGAAACATACCGACAAACGGCAAAGAATGGTTAACATTTCCTGGCTTGTACAAGAAATTATACTCTTTCCATGGTCCTTCTAAACTGTTGGATCCTTCCAAAATTATTTCAGGTCGTCCTTCTACTCCCACTATTTTAGGAAACAACCCGTATTGATTGACTATACGTGTCTTATGCAAACGATTGTAAGTAGTCCGAACTGTTGGATGTATTGTCGAGTTGGTTTTCGGATTAATGGATGCCAGGGGCACCTGGGAAAACCAAAATGCGTTTTGATTTAAATCACTTTAAAACTCAATAGAGTATTCAGTGGAACTCCATTGGTTTAAATGCAATTTTTCATTCACATAGTTTCGATCAGACTGATCTTTAACCATTTACAAGTAACAAACGAGATCAAAGTAACTAGGTACTTACATTTTCTGTATCGTAAAAGTAAACGACAGAGATCTATATTCAACCGGCAACTAATTATACCGATACACAATTCTAGTAGCAACCACACAACCCTGTTGAGAGTCAGTGTTAAATCTACAGCGAGTCGCCGGTTTTAGAAGTTTTAGGTTTTTTTGAAGAGGCGGTGAGATAGAACGGTAACAGCACAGAACGATACGACACCGTGGTCTTGTCGTTCAGCAGCTGTCCTAGAATAGACGGCGACGCTCAAACAACGGCAATATTATGTGTCAACGGCCGTTATGTGTTAAAATAAGGTATAGTACGCAAAGATAAATTATCGGACGTCTTTTTAACGTCGGTCCGACCGTCCGTCCAAACAACAAAGGTCCCTTTCAGGAAACGACGACGACGTCCGCCACCTTGACTGACAATTATTTGCCATCTAGAGTTAAAATAAATCAAAAACAGGCATCGTTTTTCAATTTAAATACATTTTTTCTCCTTTATTTGGGTTTTTCGCCACTGTCCCAAACTCAAAAAATATCAAAAATACCTGTTTTCTTATTTAAAGAAAGAATCACTGGGTAAAAACAAAAAACCAAACGGAGACAAATTTCTCAGTGATTCTTTTTTGTAATAAATTTGCCTAACGAACAAAATTTTAAAGATATAAAAATGTTATAAAAAAATTTTACAAACTTTTAACGTTAACGTTTCGGAGGGTACTCTCCCCCCGTTTTCAAAACTAAACTAAAAAATAAATAAATAAAATAAATAAATAAAAAAATAAATAAAGGAGAAAAAGTATATCAACACGCCACAATCATTCAGACATTGATTTAAATACAGTTCACATTTTTGGTTCCATCGAGCCGGATTAAAGATTGGTGCGAATATTATTTGATCCTATCGAGCCGGTGCAAATATTTATGCTAGTAGAAACACCCCGAGATCACTATCTCCATAACGACTAAATAAAGTCATCAAAGGTCAAAATTACCCAGAAGGTAGTCTGGTTTGGTTTGGTTACTTATAGTCCAGTTTGTTATCGATTGGTTAGAGATCAATCTCATCAATATATAATTTATGAAATAAAAATTTAAGACAGTGGAAGTTTGACTTGATATTAAGTTGATGCAAAAAAGCTCGTTCCATTTTTTTGAGATGAATTGGAGAAACATTCTATTTCCTAAAATTTACATCTACTCAATAGATTACATGCCGTTCGAGTATGCAACTATCGCTGAAATGAAGAAAGGTCATCGACCTTTCTTTATCTCACCGGTAGTTGCATAATCCTGCGCTTCAAGGAGTTCTAAGGTTTCTGGCCGAAGGTGTTTTATAAATTTTTATCTTTGCCAAGGTCACAAAGTTTTTTCAATTTGGTAGAAGGGTTGATCCCAAGAATTTCTACAATTTCTCCAGTTAAATTATGCCCATCACTTTCAATTAGCTCAAAAAGGTCGTTGCTATAAGCCCGTGGAATCGTCGACGACACACACCGTATACAGTACACATCCTTTTACGTCTGCGAAGCATTCTTCCCTTTTCAAAAATAAAAAAGTACATAATACTTCAAAAATATTAAAAACACAGCCAAATAACACAATTTATTTCCTGAAATTGTTTTTGTTAAATAACATCAAAACTTTACACGTGAGTAGATAACACTTCAATTTTGCGATGCAATGCCATCTAGCACCAAAAATGGGACGAACTTTTGCATCAACCCAATAGTTCAGGTGACTTTTGATCTTATACTACCTTTAAATGTTCACCAAATAGATGACTTACCGTGCTGGAGAAGAAAAGGGTCAAAGCTATGATGGTATAGAACACTGTACCCAAAATACCAAATAATTTGTTTCCATTGTAATTCTTGTTGAATAAGATTTGGCTCAGGCATAGTAACACAGTCAATGCAAGAGATAATAGAATACCGCACACAGCATACTGGAGATAATCACCAACAAAATTGCCAAATTGTATTTTGGTGAAAGCTAAAATAAACAGACACATTTTTAACACTATCGTGGAAATTTTCTCCCCCTCTCTTTCCCCTCCCATCTCACTCATTCTTTCTACCCTTCATTATCCATCTCCTCTCCATCACTACTCCCATATTTCTCTTCCTCGTAAGGCTGGTGACAGACAAAGCGATTTGTGTGGCGCGACCTAGGACGCGCCACATAATTTTGAGATCCTAGGTCGTAGGTCCTAGGTCGCGCAAACCAAGTCGCCTTGCCTGTCAGTCGGCCTCAGAATTCCTAAAACTATGTCAAATTGCATGCAATTCTTTACAGCCAATGTAAAATTCGGTTTAAAAAATATTAATTGATTTCTAAAATCAAAACAAAAATATTGTTAAGACTTAATACATAGGACCAATTCTTCTGTGGAAACCTTTGATGTGAAACACTAAACTTAACGAAATTAACCATTAAACAGCAAATCATTTGTTTTTAACTTGCCATCTCCTGATGATACTAACATGATTAGATGATTAGTAAAACGCGCGTCGAGAAATTAAAAACAAATGATTTGGTGCTAGTGATAAATCCCTTTGAGTTTAATACATACTAGTTGTTTGCCACAAAGTTTTATCTAATCTGGTAGAAGGAAAACAAAGTCACATAGACAAAGACTACAGCGACTATGAAAAAATAGTTGTCAAAATAAAGAATTGTTGTATCTCTGCATAGTTTTACTTTCTTTTATTCTAAATGATGAAAAAACTATCTGTTATACTGACCAATTTGCGCATCCAATATTCCACCACTAAACTTGACGCCGTACAGCTTGTAAATACCAAATGCTAGTCCAGCCCAAACACCAACAGTCAGAGTGTGATCTAAAAGGTCCAGTTTTGAGTTGGGCTTCTTTTTGCCAAAGAACACTTGGTCATCCAACAGGGAGAAAAGTAGCGTTACGATGAGGATGTTTTCGTAGTTGAAATTGCCCGTAGCAACAATACAGGTTTGTAAGAATGCCTTAAAATGGTAAAATTATAAATAAAATTAAAAGTAGCGTACATAACGTACATATAAATATCAAAGATTCATCAATTAATACATTTTCTACTTGGAAATATAAAAAAAATGAAGTTTCATACTTACAATAAGATGGAATGCAGTAAATCTGGCTCCTCTGATAGGCAAAAAGAACAAAAATGGTACAGCCACTTCACATATGCTGACATAGACTGTGGATAGTTGTAACACCCACTTAGGCAAATGGTGTGCATACCATGACAATGGATTTGGTAGAGGTATAGTTTCAAACTGATGATTCAAAGCTAAACAGAGAACTTTCATCTACCCACAATTTTCCATAAAAAGTGTTAGAACTTTGAAACGTAATACCGGCAACACTGTTTCATATGTGCTGTATTGACATTGCTTCAATTCACCATGAAAAGATACATGATTCAGCAGCAGCATTCCAAAATCTTATGTTGAATGCACAACAACCTCAGTCTCCGCCATAATAAGCAATGGTTAGTTGCTTGACCGGGAGGAAGCCCCACCCATCCCTTACATTGGAGGGCACATGTTCCGTCTGTTGGTGGTTAGACTCATCAGGGTACCGACATATGCTCTCTCGCCAAGAA
This sequence comes from Cosmopolites sordidus, assembly GCA_031761425.1. Taxonomy (NCBI): domain Eukaryota; kingdom Metazoa; phylum Arthropoda; class Insecta; order Coleoptera; family Curculionidae; genus Cosmopolites; species Cosmopolites sordidus. The sequence goes on along the minus strand of JARFXV010000725.1, from coordinate 213,380 downwards.
TAGGGAGTTCCTGTCCACAATCAAACAACCCATATTTTCGCCGACTTCTCGTCGGATGGTTGTTGTCTCGTTGGACGCAGTCAAAAAATTCCATTTATAAGCAAACATGTAATCGAAAATTAGGCCTACTGAATGCACTCCACCAGACAAAGTCGTGGGGGACATTTGAACTGTTTTATTTTCAAAATATAACGCTACTATTTCTTCACGAAAAAAATAAAAATAACCAGATTATCACTTGTAGTTATCATTGTGTCTCATTTTTAAAGTTCTAACACTCTTATAAACCAACCATTTACTTTACAAAAACTAACCTGTTAGAGTCCACCATTTAGGACAGCCACTTAGAAGTTTTACAATACCTGTGGTAAACAGGTATCTAAAGACAAGCCATCTACATATCCAGAAAGAAATCAGGTCAGTGGTCGCACTTCGACCCCTTCTGCGAGAAGGGAGAAAGGGAGCCATGAAAATGGCCAAGAAACCAGCTTCAAGTAAAAATTCATCACTGAAAATGAATTAATTAATGACAAACATGATTATTTATTCAGCTTTTAAATTGTTGCATTTGTTTTAAGAGCAACACCAATAGTAATGTTTTATTTATTTTCTAAATAACACCTGATTTCTAAAAATCATAATATAATACTTACTAGTTATTTGCCACAAAGGTTTGTCCAATCTGGTACAGGGAGAAATATAAAGACCACAGTGCTGTAAATACTGGCACAATGCAAAACTTCTGAGATACCAATCTAAAATAGAAATAAAAATATTATTAATTTGGCTGTATCATTAAGGCACATATTTTACCCTGTAAAAGCTAGAAAAGCTCCAAGTAAAGAAAGAACGTCGACTGCCGCACTTGTGCTAAGTCCTAAATAAGGAGCTAACCATAAGAGAGTTGGCTGATAATGGATTTTGGCAGAAAGTGTTTTGTGCTTACTATTTTCCAATACAGATCTGGCTGGTAAAACTCCATTATCCCCATATAAACCTGCAATCATTCATCATTGAAACGATTTGTCGAACAAATAAATAAATATAATCAGGAGGATACCAGTTTATTGTTATTTACTAATTGATACTTATTTATATCCACTCTGAATAAATATTTAAAAATAGAAAATGTGTAAGTCGCGGTAACCTAACTAAGCAAATCGCCTATGGTAGTATAACGGTAGTAGATGTGTTTACAGTCTAAGCTCACCTGGCGCTTGATAATAAAACGACAAAAATGCCGATAGGTAAACTATACAAAAAGTCCTCAAGAACAGGTTCCTGGTGTAGCCAACTGGTATCACACCGCTCATTTTCATCGAAAGAATGGCACTTTTATTAATGAAATTGCAAATAAACCATTGAACCACGCTTCCGCACTTGTTTCTAACTGGCTTTGTTTTTGGTTTCGATTCAGGAGGAAATACCGTTTTTGTGGATTTGTAAAACAATGCGCCGACTCCTAAAGAAATATACCACAAATTAATCAACGTTGCCAACTATTAAAATTGAAAATATATTTGTAGAACTCAATGTCTAACTAGGCAACTTTATATACACCATAAATCACATAATATATAGATGTCACTTCATGTACACATGGAACTATAGTCGGAATTATACCCATTTGTAGTTACGTCATCCAGGTGAGAAAAAACGTATGGCGTAGATATAGTTGCCAATCAATATTAGGTTAGGAAATTTACTATCGCGTTATAACTACTTAATTCATAATTATGGCGTTATAGTTACTTTTCCAAATAACTTTCGACAAACAGTTGACAAAAGTTTTTGATCGACAGTGACGGATGATAATAATAAAATAAAATGAATAATCATCAGATATCAATTTTTTTCAAAAGTTTGTTGTCACCGCTGTTTGGAATATATTAGACAAAAATGACGTCATTACAAATGTGTATGTGACTATATAAACAGAATAATTATTTTTACTATTCAAAGGTTCTACTATTGTCATATAGATGACATTTTTAGATAGATGGAACCACCATGTTATAAAAATAATTAAAAAATCAAGTGTATACAGATTTTTTGGCTTATAAAAGCTGATTAGTTATAGTATACAATCTGAGGTTTTGTTGCGACTAGCTTTATGTATGTTCTCCAGAATTAAAACTTTGTAAAAGAGGAAACAATGTGTTTTTATTGTCCTTTTTAATTGTTTAATGCAGTAAAATAATTTAAGGACGTGGTGAACCCCAAATGTATATATTACGTTAATAATTAATAGGAAAATAAATGTGTTAAATATTTTTTTTAAAGATAGTTTATTGTATATTACAATAACGCTACATATACAGTAATTCTACACTTTGATAAATATATTAGCTATAAATATGTGTGTGGTAATAAAATATGTATATCGTTCATTATCAACTGTATAGTGTGGCATGACACACACCCAACTTCCAGCTGCATAAGGAATATAAATATTAATGCTTATATATACAATAATTTTTTACAATATCTTTTCCAAAACAGACCCTCAAAATTCAAATATCGTCAAATTTCCCGCGTGAATACATCTTTACAATAAATAAGTGATAGAATCAGGAATGCATTTCTTTATCAACAATATAGTCAGTCGAAATATTCAAGGTACGTTCTTTTCCTTAATTTTTTTTTTCCAAACACAAAAACAACAAGATTTGGATTTAAGTACTGTTATCGAATGTATATAAATGCGGATTAGAGGCTGAGTTAAAATATTAGTTAGCTAAAGCACATCAAAGCTGGAATTATAAAAAGGGAATAGAATTAAATTAAAGAAATAATAAAAACTGCTTTGTTGCATGTCATCATATAAATATTCACCTTAACCACCAAATCAATCAAAATCAAACGTTTCTGTAAAAGAATGTCCTAATTTTGGGATGATAAATATATATTTTTTTACAATTAATGCTAAGATTTCGTTATAATCGTTTCAGTATTATACTCTGAACATATGAAACATTATTTGACCATTCTTACTTTACAGACATGGAACTCTAAAGGATACAACAATGGGGACCTTGGAGTACTTTCACATACAAACAGGAACAATAACTTCTAAAGATAAAAATTAAAAAAAAAACAGATTAGTGGTGAGAAATAATTGGAAGATAGAGATATCAACTTTACTTCCAATTATGAAAGAAGAAAATGTCCTGTTCAGGTAACATTGGTTAGTAAAACTGAACATTTCATTACTCTATACATCTAATGATAGGTGAAGAAATATTCAAAGCTAAGGATTATATTTACATATAGTTAAAAAATATAAAGTTTCAATCCAATTTTGGTACAGGGTGCAGCAAAAAGGTTCCCCGATTTTGTATGGTTATTTCTCAGCTCATGGGAGGGGCAGAACGGTAGGCGTGGTTGTTCTAGATCCGTGGGTTCGGTATTAACTAGGCAGCGTGCATTCCGTGTTCTGTTCGAGTTTGGTTTCGGACGGAGAAATAATACGCCGACGGGTTTCGAACTACCGTTCAACTGCGCTTAACCGAATGTGTTCTGGGCCACAACAACGACGCACAGTGGAACAGATTACTCTAAAACCTGGTCAAAATACGAAAAATCTAAGGTCAGATTTCGGACAAGAATGCGATTTGTTTTCATGCACAAGAACTAAGAAGTATATACATGATCTTTCAGGTAGTCGACACTCTTCTATATTGGCTCACAGTCAGTGCAAACCTGCCAGGTGAGTACCCATTTTTTTTTTTCGTCATACATGATTTGAAGTGCTGTTGTGGCTCTCAGTTAATCGTTAAAAATTTACCCAAGCATGGAAAGTTCATCTTAAGTAAAGCGTATAAAGTATATGTACTATAATTAGGGTATCTGCATTATAAAGTGTGTCACATAGGTAAGTTGACTAAATTCACCAATTTTTTAATTTATTCCTTACAAAAACAATTTTTTTCTGTTTGTTCCGGTAAGATCGAGTGCTCTCTATATCACTGTTTACTAAATATTCTTCAAGTAACCATAATGTCACACAAAAAGTTGGGGAGAATGTAAATTTTAAAATTTCGTTTACTAATTTTTTCACAGACCCCAAGGATTCTTTGGCGACTGTTAAAAACGTAACTAATAAGTTATAAATGCCACTGATGAAAAGAGCTGCACAAATAAAAATTGTTCAGACAAGACTATTCTGTGGAAGAAATTTAATTTAGGTTTTTTTTGTAATGAATTAATTTGATCAACTGTTTATTCTTTTTTCGTCTTCCCTTAACCGAACTTGTTGGTCCATTACAAACAGCTACCTACTACAGACTGGTATTTTGGGCATAACTTGTTAATGCACCTTCATTTTTAGGGTTTTAAATTTATTTTTGTGTTCAACATCCCAAAAACACAGAAGTAGTACCTTTTATAATTCTTTAGGGAATTGGGGAAATTTGTAGATTTTAGGGAATTTGCCCCATAATGTGTATGTACATAGGGATCGAAATATCCGGAGAATTTTACACGTGTGATTTTACTGTCGTGATCCATCTGCACAAACTTATGGTGGCACACCAGATAAGTAAGAGAGATTTTGTGTCGGGATATTCTCCTCAGCATTTTTCCAACAGCTGTTTTGCTCTATAGCTACGATGTTCATTTTCCAACTAACGGACGCTGGTAACCGACTTCCGCTTAAAAAAAAATCCGCTAGAGGACCGGAACTTCACCAGCGACCACTCTCCAGCCTAAATCACTTTCAAAATGTTAAAATCCAAAACATGTGTAATCATCAGTCAAAGTAGAAGAAATGAAACTTAAAAACACTGATACCGACTGGGCACTTCTCGTCTATTACACAGACTTCTCTTCACATATAAAGTTATAAAGTGTAAACATGTATAAAATATATTCAAGAAGATATCCGAATCATAAAAGAATTAAAAAAAATTGCCACAAATCGTATGGAATGAAAATGCACTGTGAACATTCGACAACGACATGTGACTCTACAGCACCCTAGTGGCTCCGAAGAGCGCCCTTAGAGAGAAACGGTCACCTCAAATCTTTGTTATGGAATACTCGAAAATTTTCTACCTCCAAAAGAAAATCAGTTACTTAACAATCACAATCCAGGAGCTGTACGGTTCCAGCAAGAAGATCCCACTATGCATACCTCTTGAGGATAACTTGAAATTCATCAACTTTCCGGTCACATTGTGTCTGTACGGAATGATATTGGGTGCCCCCGGGTTCGTCTGATTTAAACTCTTTTGATTTTTTTTCTCCAAAGGGTTACCTAAAGGCACAAATGTACAAACATCGACAAAGAAATTGACCAGCAATAACGCAGAAAATTACCGCGATTCTGCAGGCCAATGGCGAATTGTACTTTTCAAATATAAAAGGTTTGTTCCTGTATATTGTTGGGGTTGGTACTGATTGACGTCCGAAGTCGAAGCATCTTTTCTGTCGCACCCTGCATTATATGCATTTATAAATCTAAACTTGATAACAACCGAAATTAAAATATTTTGATTTGTAGTCCTCGTCCAACCCTAACTCGTCTAATATATGGTAAAATAATCTCTCAAAAATGAGTCATATAATAAAACGATATTGCACTACGCATCACAAAAACAATACTTAAAAGAATAAAACCGAATATCCATAAAAATAATCTGTTAAAAAAAAAGCGGTGTAGTGAAGCTTCAACAGAATGCGCAAAATGGGCTTATTGGTTATTTACAGGGCTAAAAGGTTTTCGTCTTTCTTTGGTGGGTCTTTTTTCAAGGTGTTGGGATTGGTAGGTCCCGTGGTGGCGGTAACTGTGGGTAGGCTCTCAGCTGCTGCAGCACGTTCGGCTAGGAAACGTTCAAAGTCGCTGGACGTTACAGATTCTTCAGCACCGGTCTAAATTAAAAGAATAAGATATTACTACTATTCACTGTTATTTATTGCAATATCTTACAAAATAACATGTGCTAGCTGTGTTGCTAGTTGAGTAGCTAGAAAGTGGAACACTATTGTTCGAACTAGAGAAAAACAGATTCTAACGTTTTACATACATTTTTGCTGCGGCTTATGTACAACTAGTGATTTTCAAGAAAAAATTCTGCAGCCACTTTAGAACATGCCCTCTAATGTTTTCGGAATTTATCAACTAATCTGAGACTACTATTTTAGGAGTTGAAATATTATAACAGCAGTAGTATACAAGGCCATAGAGGAAATTGAAATACCAGCTAAGCCTCTTAGATTAACATGCATGCTTAACTTTAAAGCAGCAATAAAAATTTAACAACAGACCACGGTAAAATTTGGGATCGGAGAAAACTTGTGACAAACAGACAAAAGAAAGGTGATGGAAAAAATAACAAATCCAAGAAGAGAACAGAACGAAACTGGAGCTGGACAGCAGGCCTGTAAATATGAAACCGGAATTTGCCCATAGATGGCCCTAGCTGTCAATGTAGTTACCGTCAAACCGCGTCATTGGCTCCATTTCTTTGTTGACATCTGACAAAGATTTTCAATTCACAACAATACCAGTTTCATACAACAGCATAGTTTGTAATAGCGTTGAACATGTCGAATTTTGTACCTGGAGACTACGATTTGCGGACAGTATTGATTTTCTGTTACCATTTGAAGAAAACTGCCGCAGAATCGCATTGAATGCATCGTAGCATGCTCTTGGTAAAGCACAGCGCTTTGAGTGAATAAAAAATTCAAAAGTGGCAATTTTGACGTGAGAAATGTAGAACGTGGAAGACTAGCGAAAAAGTTTGAAGACAGCGAATTGCAAGCATTGTTCGATGAGGATGACGCTCAAACACAACAACTCGCGGATCAATTAAATGTGACACGAGAAGTCGTCCCTATAAGTTTGAAAGCCATGCGAAAGATCCCGAAGATGGAAAACTGGATTCTACATGAATTTAATGAAAGACAGCAAAAAAACCGAAAAACCACTTGCGAAATGCTGCTCGCCAGGTACAAAAGAAAGTCATTTCTCCATCGAATTGTGACTGGTGATACAAAGTGGATATATTTTTAAAATATTAAGCGTAAAAGATCATGGGTAACTCCTGGCGAACCATCGATATCGAGTGCAAAGCCAAATGGTTATGAACGGAAGACAATGCTCTGTTTAGTGGGATCAGAAGGGTCTGACCTATTATGAGCTGCTAAAATCTGGCGAAACTGTTAATCCTGAACGCTACCGATAACAAATGATCGATTTGAATCAAGCTTTGCATGAAAAACGACCAGAATATCAAAAAAGGCAACACAAGATGATTTTGCTTCATGATAATGCACCATCACGCACATCAAAACTGGTCAAGGAAACGATTGAGGCGTTTAGTTGGGAAATACTTTCGCATGTGGCTTACTCACCAGAGTTGGATCCGTCCAATTACTTCGTATTTGCATCGGTGGGATACGCATTTGCTGAGCAGCGCTTCACTTCTTACAAAAATGTACGAAAATGGCTCAATGACTGGTTTGCCTTAAAAGAGCAACAGTTTTTTTGGCGTGGCATCCACAAATTGTCAGACAGGTGGGAAAAATGTATAGCTAGCGATGGGCAATACTTCAAATAAAATTCTTTTTATCATTTTCATGAAATAAACGTGTATTTTCTATACAAAAATTCCGGTTTGATATTTACATACCTGGTAATAAGTGATGACAATACTAAAGTAAATAATATAATAAAGTAAGTAAAATATAATAAAGTAATACTAAAATAAGTGATGACAAAACTTGATGAAAACAACATCACAGGAAATATCTGTATCCTATCCTAAAATCTAAATTTATTCCAAGGAACAGAAAAGTTAGGATCTATAGAGGACTCATTTGACCAGTAGTCACTTACGGCTGTGACATAGAAAACAAAAGAGATTCTTGCATTATTTGAAACAAGGGTACTCAGAAGAATTTTTGGTGCTGTGAATGACAATGGAATTTGGAGAATCAGGTATAGCTGCGAACTCAAGGCAATGTATAAATTCTGGAATGCTGGAATTCTGGTATAAAATCTAGAAATTGTATGTGAGGGTTCAGCGACTTAGTGCGTTCAACTGCCGATCGATCTGGATGGAAGCGACGGTTGCAAGGGGTCAATACTTACTAACGGGCTGTAACAACACAGGAAGAAGAAGGAACTGTAATATTATATCTCATAATGAATGTCATAAAAAAAAGACAGTTTCAAGATGTGCATTACAATGAATCACTGTGGTGACTGTTATAAAAACTTGGTGTGATATGGCATTAGAAACGTTAAACAATAGCAGTTATTGTATTCTTTCAAAAATTATAATAGAAAATAAATTATATAAAAATTTGATGTTTTGTGATGCAAGTAGAATCAATGAAAGGTAAATATCCATAAGGACATTCTATTTTTACAGTATATACAGATTCTTGGTGAAAAACTCTAGAAGCTGTACACAAGCATATTACACAAAGCATATTATTTTTTGAATTAAAATATCTTTAAAGTTCATGAACATCCACATTTACCTTTGAATATTATATTTAAAGACATTTACACTAAGAATTTGGCAAAAGATTACTTATGGCTGTTCAACAATTTGATCAAGCGCTAAATAATTTTATTGAAAGCATTCCAAAAAGTGCTTGGAACCTCTCAAAGTTGTGCAAGCTTAAGTTTCAAAAACGCATTAGATTTTAATGAGAATATGATAATAAGTTTAATACTTGTGAAAAAAATTTTTCCATTTGTCAGTATTACTACTACATGGGCTGAAAACTTTCCTGTATTGATATGTAGATAGCGTTGTAGTAGGTTAGTAGATTCAAAATTTTCCAGTCAATCTGTTATTTCTTCTTCTCGTGGGCCTCTGGCCAATTTTTGATGTACAATGGTTTTTCAGTTTTTCTCTTTTCTGTTACACACTACGAGTCCCTCCGCATTTATTTTTTCTGTATTCGACTTTCTGAATTAATAAATGCCTTGAGCGAATTCTTTGCCTTCAAGCTTCAATAGTTCTGAAGAAAAATATTTTATTCAGTTTTTATTATATAAGCAAAGGAAGCTGACTTATTCGGCATCTCGGGAAGAATGGATAAATATCAAATTTGTAGTGCAGTTTGTTAACTCTATTCGAAAATTGTAAATCTTTCTTTCGTGGTCGTACGAGTGGGAGGCCAAAGAGATGACAAAGCCAAAGCGCCCAATATTATATTTTAGGATACACCCAGAATATTGTCTCCCTTGAGAAAGGAGAATCAATTACTGATAATATTATTTATTATACAATATTCTATTTCTTTTTTCAAGACCATGTACTAGTTCACAAGTCAATACTGATGATGACAAAATAGCAATCATTACAAATAAATTGCTTCCTTGTTCACCACACTCTTTAGCTCCAACTATGGAGTAAGATCTCTAGGCTCTGAAATACATTTGCATCGAATGAAGAAGCTATAGGTCATACAGGAAATATATAGAAATATTGAAAAATCGTTGGATGAAGTGTAAAAAACAATGCCATCATCAACACTGGGATCTTTTTAGCCCATGTAATATTTGTTTCGGTCAATAATATCGATTTTTCTAACAGATGGCGTTACTAATACATTTGTTGGTATAGACTAATGAAGTCTATGGCGTTTTGGAGGGTAAACAAATACCATCAGAAGCTACTTCGATATTATCATTGTACAAAAAACATAGTTTTTCATAGCTTTAAATTTGTCCAATTATATACCCGAAAAAGACGTTTTGCGGGGAAGTTTAATAACCTTTTTTCATTTGAATAAAACGGCTAGCGAAAATTATCGATTGTTGGTTGAAGCTTATGGTGAATATGCTCTAATCCAAAACAATTGTGTACAATGGTTTAAATGCTTTAAAAGTGGTGATTTTGATATAAAAGATAAGGAGAGTCCAGAATATTCGAATTGGATGAAGACTCAACTCATATGTTGAAATAATTGGCAGAAGCATTAAATGTTACCCAATCCACCATTTCCGAATGTCTACACGCATTGAGAGAGATTCAGAAGGAAGGAAAATGGGTTCCATATGAATTGCAGGACAGGGATATTGAAATGCGAAAAATCACTTGTGAAATTTTGCGCCCCATGCAGAAAAGAAAGGATTTTTTGCATCGACTTGTGACCGGTGATGAAAAGTTGATCTATTTTGACCATTTGAAGTGCAAAAAATTATGGGTAGGTCCAGACCAGCTTTCAACACACAACCAGTGCGCCATATACATGGAAAGAATGTCAAGGAGAAAGGCTTTGCTGTATATTTGGTGGGATAGTAGAGGAGTAAATTACGAACCGCTGCAACCTGGTGAACGACTACTGGCGATCGATACCGATAATTGATAAAATTGAACCGAACATTGAAGAAATAAACGACCAGAATAAGCCCAAACACACAATAAAGTCATTTTTCAACATGACAATGCTCCGCCCCATACTGCTAAATGTGTACGAAACTATTTGAAGAACATTAAATGGGACGTCCTACCGCACCCGCCGTATTCACCGGACTCAGCCCCTTCCGACTACCATTTATTTCGATCGATGCAGCACGGACTTTCAGAACATCATTTACTTTCTTAGGAAGAAGTGAAAATTTGGCCCGATGAATGGTTAACTTAAAAAAAACCACAAGTTCTTTTGGCGCGGAATCCATTATTTGACAGACAGATGGGAAAAAGTAATAGCTAACGATGGCCAATACTTTGATTATTAAGGTAATATATTTTGGTTTGCATATAAACGCTCAAATTTTGCGACAAAATCGACATTACTAACCGAAACACCTATTAGTATTATCATCAATTTTAACTTATCGCAGTGGAATTATACCGAACGAATCTCAGTAATAAAACAATGCAAAATGTCACTTTTTACAGATTTTATATTCTGCTAGGTGCACATTACAAAGAAATCATTAAACGACTTACCGTTTCACCCAACCAATTGGCCATCTCATCTAGTTCTCTGTCTTCATCGGTCTAAAGTAAAGCACATAAAAATACACATAAAGCGATAAGAAAAATAAAGTGCTAAAACATAAATAAACAATAAGAAATAACATTTGAAACATCCAATGAGAAGAATACTTAAAAGCGAGAAAAAGAATAATGATATAATCAAGCGAAACAATAAAAATATAAACATATAACTTGAAGATGTAGAGAACAGTTCAACCATACTTATACAAAAGTATTTACGGTTCTGAGATAACATTATCTCATCTAAAATGATGGATCTCGTGCTTGGTGTTAAAGTATATGAAGAAAAAGTGTGAAATGAAAAGAATGAACTGGGTTGGCGAATAGGTTCGTATGATTTATTTTTTTCGATGAAGGTTCACTCTGATTGTGTCTTTTTCTTTCAATGCTGTTGCACAACTCATTTGTGCACCTGAAAGGTTAGGTTTAAGTAAATCTCTTTGGGATATTAAGTGAGTTTTGTGTCTGTTACGTAGCAGTGTGAAAGGAAAAGGAGTTCGATGATGAAATATACCAGGTGTGGCGGTTAATAAGTCTCAATTTTTACTTAAAGAAACATGTTTAATTTGGGAGAAATGCGCCATCGCTAGCTGCCCCTTTTTCCCATCTCTCTAGCAATTTGTGGATGCCCTCCCAGAAAAACCGTACATCTTTTGAGATGGTGGTGAGGATGAAGACAAGTGGTAATCAGAAAGGGTCAAGTATGTCTAGTACGGCCGATGGGGCAAGAGTTTCCAGTCAAGTGCAGAAATGGTGTCTCTCTCGCTTTCGCTATGTGATGGGGCGTTGTCGGGCTGCAAAATCACTTTTCCGTGTGTTGTAGCCAATTCTAGTCGCTTTTCGATCAATGCATAGTCCAAATTGATCATTTGTTGAAGGTATTAACTGTTTCGTCTGACTTTAGAAGCTTATGCGCCATCTCTTTTAAAAATTACGAAATATTAACTGCCACACCTTTGAAAGAAGGATACTCAGAAGAATTTTTGGTTCTGTGAATGATAATAGAACTTGGAGGACAAGGTGTAACTTCCAACTTAAGCAATTACATAAAAAATTGTCTATTGTAGATTGTGTGAGATGACTCAAACGGGGTGGGACAGGAAAGCCAGAAAGTAGAATGCCAAGAAGAATCATAGAAGGACGAATCGGGGATAACGGAAAGAGAGGTAGATTAAAGATGTGAGGGCAGGATAAAAGCACTACTACACATCAAAACTGTAGCAAAAAGTTGGCAGCAAGTCGTAGATACCAATGATGAATTTGAACAAACCTATTTGTCAATCCAATAAATTTCTGCTATAATTAAAAAACCGATTTTTTTTAGAAAATCTACCGATGAGTTTTATGGAGTAGTTATAAAAAAACAGAAACAATATTCAGAACAGTTTCATATAAGTATGGTTGTATAGCCTACAAGAATACAACTTACTAATGGCGTTGCTCTAGTTAGAGTACTCAATCCTCCAGAAACCTGATTGGGATTCAAATTGTCCTTGTATGTGCTTCCGCTAGAACAGAAAATATCGTTAACACTTGAGAGAAGAAGTGGCGAAATATAATGCTTACCTCGTTTTCGAACTTTCATAGGTGACGTTGCGTGATTGCGCGAACATGTCGAACTCGTCACTAGATTTGCCATTCGTCTTAGGTGTCGCCTTTGGACCATCTCCTACAGCTAAAAATGATTAATTTACGTCACCCAATCATCGATATATCAAATAGTTGACATTTGGGTTATAATATGTTGTTCTAAGATTTAAACTTATTCGAAGAAGCACGAAGGTTCGGATATATAAAACATTCATTCGTCCAATAGTCACGTATGGCTGCGAGACGTGGTCCCTCACAAAGAAAACTGAAGAAATGCTTGCAGTATTTGAAAGAAGAGTGGTCAGAAGAATTTTTAGTGCTGTGAATGACAATGGAATTTAGAGAATCAGGTCATCAAACTAAAGCAATTGTACAAAGATCTGGATATCGTGGACTATGTGAGGATTCAGCAACTCAAGACGAAGTATTTTTTATTTAAGATAAAATGAAAATTACTGTGAATGACTTGTAGTTCTTTAAAGTTCTGGCACTCCAAATCAACGAGATTTACAACTAAACACCAAATTAATTTTTTTTAAGTTCTCGACGCACGTCTCGCTAACCATGTTAGCATCATAAGGAAATTAAATCACCTCCTGATGATGCTAACATGTTTAGCAAAACGTGCGTCGAGATATTTCAAAAAAGTGATTCGGTGTTTGGTAGTAAATCTCTTTGATTTTATTGTTTCACACCGAAGGTTCCGATAGAAAAATTGTTCCGACATTCTAATTGGAGAACCCTTTATATGACGATATTTTAAGATATGCCAAAATAAATAATTATCAAACCTAATTTATTAACTTGGCCTGCCAGATCATCGTCAAAGTCAATGAGACTATCCTCACTTTTTAGCTGGGCTTTACTGACGGCATTTGGTGCCGGTATGGCTTTGGCTACAATTTCTGAAGCAGATTGAGACGCTCTGTTCTTTTCCCATCTGCTATACCTGAATAATGGGGAATTAAAAGAAATACGATTATACGCTAAATTAAATTGAATTAACAATACCTCAGAAATAGATTGTTCATGTCGTCATTAATTCTCAACAATTCTTCAGTTAAACTATCATTGGTTATTCGAGATATAAGATCAACTAATCTCTGTTGCATACTCTGGCAAACTGAGTGTAATTCCTAAAAACAGTGACATTCTTGAGGCTTGTAACTCATTATCCATGCAATATTTACTTGTAAAAGTTCTAACTCATCCGGTTGTTCCTGTCCAGGTTTAATCTCACTTAACATTTCCCCTAAAACGTTCATGTTACTCTGCACGACGTCCAGCTCAGACTGCAACTTGGCCCTCTGTTCTGGTGTCAAGGCACCACCTTGTGTTGGCGATCCAATCGAGTGCAGAGGGCTGGTCGAAGGTGATGGGCCTGGATTACTAGGTGGGGGTAATGGAGCACTAGATGTGTGCACACTCTACGGTTTACAAGAAAACAGAGAACAGAAGTATACAGTTTATAGGAAATCAAAAATTGAAATGAACTACGGTTTTAAAATAAATATGAGAAATCGTTCGAGAAGTTCTCCGCCTGATGAAGAAAACAGATTTTTCAGATTTTACACAATTTTGAACGTAGTCACTTTGCAGTTCAATAGATTTATTAGACCAATGACTTTCTACGCATAGTATAATCCAATTAGCTTTGACGTCATCATTTGAAGTAAATATTTGACGAGTGAATAATTTCCTCAGGTCTGATGAGAACAGGAAGTAATCGCAGAACGCTAAATCTGGCGTATGTGGATAAACTTCAAAGCGCCATGGAGTTTTGTAGCAAGAAGCCAAAATAATCCAGGCAATCATCGATCCTAAAACATTGCAATCCTAATGCATCGATCCTAAAAACCCGTAGCCACGACTTTTCCTGTGAATGGAGCCGTTTTCGCTTTCTTTTTCTTTTTGTAGGCTCATCGGGGTTAAACCAACTAAAACTGAGTACTTCATAACAGCTTGAACTTTATAAAACAAAAAAATATAAAATTATTTGATCGCCACAAACAAGAATCTAAAACATCATAGTCACTTGGTCATACTTGCACTATCTCTGTGTGGAGCCACGTTTGGCGCGGTGTCTAAGGCGGCGGCCTGATGACATGGTAGCGGGTTCGATTTCCGTATTTCGTGAGGATTTTTTCTAAATGTTTGTGAATGTTTCTAGGCAAGAGTGTAAAATCTGGAATCGCAAAAAAGGAATCACCGTCCGGTCACTCCCGTTCTAGGCTGGGTAAGGTCAGATTGCAGCCAGCCTTGTGGGAGGTTTTATATTTTAGTCACTCGCTAGTCGGTAGGCTTCTCTAGAGAGACTTGTGGTTAGGCAAAAAACGAAAGGTTGATAGTTAGAAAGGGTGCTGGGTTTTCGGTAGCCGATAATCGTGGTTCGGAATCCACGTTAAGCTGTAGGTCCAGTCCTCTTCTTAGTTGCTGATGCGCCTCTAACCATAAAAACTTTACTTATCTCTGTGTCAAGCCCGAGAACTTTATGAACGACTCTTGTACATCTATACAGCCAAGTTATTATGTATTAGACAACCAAAAAAGATTCAAACTATAACGTTTTATAAGAATTTTATTATATTAATTTTCTTTGAGAATTTCAGAGGCTGTCACTTTGAACTTACTTAAGACCCTAATAAGGACTACCTAACTACGTTTTTGGCGAATAATATTTGTTAAAGCATTTTAAACCTTCAATGCAGTTGAGTGTAATACAGAATGTCTAAAATAGGCGAATTAATGATGAATTAGCGTGATTAAATCATTATATTGTATTCAGAAAATATATCATTAGTTGCACTTTTAACGTTAGTAAACAAAAATCTGGGTCGGACTAGTAATGTTTGTTTATATATTATTAATTCCTGTGGTATACAATGTTTATTTTCAGATTCGCTTTGATTTGCATCCAGTTTGTCAAGTTGATTCGAACTGAAAATTTCAGTCGATAATATTACGTCCCTTTAAGCATTTTTAATTCAAAAAGGGCAAGAACGTTTATGGAGACGGTGCTGTTACAGAGATCACGGTCTAAAAGTACATTGGTCAGTTCAGGGGCCGAGATTTTGAACTAGAAGACCGACATCGCTCTGGCCGTCCTTCAAGCACTAATGTGGAGGACATAAAGGTCATAAGAACCGAAGATCCACGCACCAAGATCCGTGGGATAGCAGATAAGTTAAATACTGGCAAATCAACCGTTTTTGACCATCTGAAAATAAAAGAGCATGTTTGACGATACGATGTGTGCATTTGGTGGGATTGGAAGGGAGCCCTACACTTTCAGCTTTTCCCACGCAATCAAACCATCAACAGCTTTTCACAATTAGATCAGCTGTAGGCAATAATTGAAGACAACCGGTCAGAATTAGCAAGCAGGAAAAATGTAGTGGTTCTACCATAACAACGCACGATTACCCGTTTCAATCACGATCAGGCAAAAATTGTTGAGCTTCAATTGAGACGTTTTACCCCATCCACCTTATTCACCGGACATCGGACTACCATCTATTCCGCTTCTCCAAAATTGTTTAAATGAGTGTTAAAATTGTTTAAATGAGTGTGTAAAACGGAAAATGAGGCGAAAAACAACCTGGTGACATTTTTTTGGCAATAAAGATGCTAATTTTTAGCAAAAAGGTATTATGGAGCTACCACTACGTTGGTAAAATGTTGTAATCAAGAATGATAATTACATAATAGGTTAAATTAATATTTTCTTGCGTTTCTGTTTCTCCATAGAAAATCCCTACGATCCTTTCGGACAACGCAATAGTACTGTTTATGAACATTTGATAAAACCCATATGACACCTGCCATGGAAATAATTACATTCTACATTGAGCTTTAAAAAAAAAGGAAATATTCATTGTAATGCTTATTTCTTAAACTTTTAAAAATATTGACCCCTCTTTGAAACAAAACAATAATCAAAAAAATCACTGAGTGTGCTGATTGTGTAAAAAAGTATACATTATGCATTATATATAATATACATTATTACATGTGATTATTTGCTTTTAAAACAATCTATATTTCAACAGCAAAATTAATTTAAATAAAAATAAAAGAACTGCCACCCTTGCGAAAATTGTTTTAACATTATATCTGAACAAACATTTTTAGAATTTAACCATTATCTTTATTACCGATTTAGTCAACAATTAGTTTGTTTATCAAGCTTTTGATTAACCTTTATAACGACGATATAACTAGCTGACGTAGAGTCGATTTATTTTGTATATCATCGAACGAAGATTTGTTTTACAGATTCATGTTGTTGTTCCACACATTAACAGGAAAAATCGGAAGCTACTAGAGGGTAAATAGAGGAATATAAGAAGCATATAATCAACTGGAGACAAGAACATTTTATCAGAATAATAAGATAGAAAAAAAGCATTCACTTACGTACGAGGTGTGGCTATTAAATAATGAGACTGACGCTACTACAGAAGAAATACGCATGCGCCAAACGCCAGCGACCAACAGTTGTTTAGCGTGAAGCTTTCTCTAAAACTTCTAGAGTGCGAGTCTTCGCAGCTAAAACTTATAGTTTATCGAAAGAAGTGTATGGCAATGAATGTTTATCGCGTGCACGTATTTTTGAGTGGTTTAAGCGCTTCCAAGATGGCCGAGAAGATCTTGAAAATGATCCACGCCCGGATCATCCTTTCACGTTAAAAACGTATAACAATATCGAAAAAATCGGTAATCTGATTCGATCTGGCTGTCGGTTAAGTATTCGTGCGATTACTGAAACTGCAGGAATTGACAAAGAATGCGTACGGCAAATTTTATACAACAATTTTAACATGCAAAAAGTGTGTGACAAAAAGGTGCCGAAAATTCTCATATTTGAACAAGAAGCTCACAAAAATGTTTGTACTGACACTTTGAATGCTACTGAAAATGATGCAAACTTATTGGAAATGATAATAACATGTGATGACTCCTGGTTTATACCTTATGATCCTGAAACGAGGCGCCAATCCATGCCCTGGAAGAGTCCAAAAAGCTCGAATGAACGAATTAAATCAAAACTGAAAACAATGATGATTGTTTTTTTTTATATTCATGGGATTGTGTACCTTCACTGTGTTCCTAAATGTCAAACTATTAAGCAACATTACTACTTTCACGTTCTTGCTCAACTCTGTGAAAGAAAAAGGAAAAGACAACCCGAATAGTGGAAGGACAAGCCATGGGTTCTCCACCAAGACAATGAACCGATTCATTCCGCATTGTCCGTCAACTGGTTTGTAGCCAACTACAGCATCCCAGCATAGGGCTAGAGGAGGGGTGTATATTGAAGGTGATAATAAGCCTCGTATAAGTTTTAAATATAGTGGAAATTTAGATATATATCCTTATTTATTTAAAATGAATTTCCATCAAGTATCGGCTAGTTAAATATAAGCTTAGTAGATTAACCTGAATGACGATGTTTAACTCTTAATAGAGATCTATGATGACATAAAACGGAAACCCAAAAGAACCAATCCAGAAATTAATACAAACAAAACAAAGGTGATAGAAATGAGAACCAATTAATGAGGTGAACAGAACTGGAAAATCGGTGATGAAGACATTGAGGATTTCAATGAATTTACTTATCTAAGAAGCAACCTAGACAGAAACAACAAAATCACCTCAAACATTACCGCCTCCACGTCCAACAGTAGGATTTGATATCCGAAATGGTATCTTCTCCTCCCTTCAACTTATATATTTCCTTTTTTAGTACAGTTATTACCCATTCTTTAAAACAACTTGAACGTTTCTTATCCCTCGGCATAATAAGAGAACCACACGGAATCGGTTTAAATATAAATCCATTAATAGTGCAACTTATTCTTTCACTATACTGGAAACCTCTTGAACCAATCATGAAGACAAATCGATATTTGTTGTCCACATAAAAGAGCAATCACGTTCCTTACAACAATAGTCAAAATGTTTTCTTAATATTAATTAAATTAATTTCTTAATATTAATATTAATTATGTAGAATAAAAAAGGTACCTACTTTCTGGGGTGTGTGAATGGGTGCCAAGCTGTCCAAATCTGTTGGTGGAAATTCAATTCCTTTAGCTAATAAATCTTTGTAGACTACGTTTACACCTAATAAATCTTGATCGGCTTGAAAGGCACAAGCCCAACACTGTATCAGACTTAAAACTTTCTCTTGTACGGCTGTCGGGGGATCGTTTTTTGGACTCAATAATTTTACCTAAGAAACGTATGTATAAGTAAATTACAAATAAAATAACAATAGCTGGAGCTATATATGATGTATGTTTTTTTAATAACACTGATGAACATATTAATGTATTATGGTGTAATTTGATACGTTAAAAACAAATCTAAACAACTAACAATTCCTAAACTAAACAATTCCAATTCATTTTCCAATATACACTATATTTTTGAAGGATCGTTTTCGATTTCCTGTAAAAATTTTATATGATTACTTGAAGAATTAGCTGATTCAGGTTCTTCTTCATTCAAAATTCAAAATTCTGATGGTTTTGAAAAAAAAGCCGAATAAATCAGTCATGGCTTATCATGTAGATAATTAATATCTCTAGATGATTTTTTTAAGACAAGATTATGTTTAAACGAAAAAAACAAGTGCTTTTTCGAATCGAAAGAAATTATCTCTTCAACAGAAATTGTTTTTTTTTGTTTGAGATAAAGTTTAATATGAATCTTTTCCGATGAAGCGTACTTCTGACTTAATGGGTTTATGAACAAACATAATCGCAGAATTTGGGACAACGAAAATCCTGTGATTCAGGAGTTACCTCTTCATCCTTACAAAGTTACTGTTTGGAGCCTTTTAAAGATCTTATTTGTTTGAGGACGATTATGGAAATTGTGTTATTGTTAAAGGTGAATGCTATAGGAATATGCTAGCATCCTTAACCTGAGCTGATAAACAATGTTTTTTTTCAACAACACAATTGACTTATTGCAAGAAACATTTCCTGGACACCAAGATCATGCCATCTCACGGCCTAGGATTTTTTTTGTGAGGGTTAAATCTCTGGTTTACACAATTACATCCCGAACAAATCAGACCACCATTGAACATATACAACGCGATATGCGTGGAAGAGTAATTAAAAATTGGGTCTCCAGAATGCATTTCACCAGACAAAGCTGAGGAGGCATTTGAATGACATTATTTTCAAAACATAATGCCATTATTTGTTCTTCACAAACCACTGAACCTACCTTATCTTTTCTGAAAAGAACAAGTGAAATAATAGTTCATCATATACATATACACCAAATAGAGGAAATTAGTGGATATCGTATATCACTGAATAGTAATCCCTAGCTATGGTCTGACATACTAGCATCTTGCTTATAGTAGTACATTCTATTTTTAGTACCGATTGTAAATGGAAACTGAACAATACAAAACAGATATATTTTAAAATTCTGACACTTTTATTGAACAACCCTTTATATAAAGTTAAATATATATTCATAAATTCAACTAAAACCATCAATTTGAAAAAGCTCAAAGAATTTTATAAACAACCCAAAACAATCATTCTTATAACTATCCTGCTCCACTACTTTCTCAGCAGTAAAATTTACTCGAATTTCTAACTCAACAAAATTTTACATGTTGAATCAAGAATTATGAGTGCATTTATGAATCCACATTTGTGAAAATGGAAAAACAAACAAATATGAGTAATAGTGGTACCAATGTGTCAAAATATATTTAATATACTACTA
The DNA here is from genome assembly GCA_031761425.1 of Cosmopolites sordidus. Taxonomy (NCBI): domain Eukaryota; kingdom Metazoa; phylum Arthropoda; class Insecta; order Coleoptera; family Curculionidae; genus Cosmopolites; species Cosmopolites sordidus. The sequence continues at coordinate 193,056 of JARFXV010000725.1, read as the reverse complement.
ATCAATCTTACAACAGTTAGAATAATTGATTGTAACATTCTTAAAAAATTTTACTACAATGTTAATATATGGAAAATAACTAAAACAGAGTAGAAAAACAAAATATGAGATAAAAAATGTTTAAATAAAATGTTTAAAAAACAAATGATGATTCTTTATTTCTATTTTTTTAGACTATTATCTTTAAAAAAAAATCTCCTTTCATTAAATTATAAAAGAGATGTGTGAGTAAATGTGATTTAATATAAATACATATAAGAAAACACTTACCAGTTCTTGAACAAAGTCTTTACTGCAAGCCAGTACGTGGAATCTTTTTCCACAATTTTTCACACAAGTCTCCAATATTGTTAGTGTGTACATTACAACCGTATAATTTTTGCCTGCATTCTGATTCAATCTTTTTTTGATAGCTCTAATGGCATCCTTTGGACCTTCTTCTGTTTCATTTATAATGTCACATATTTCCATATTTAAGGCCCAGTTTTCCGATGCAAGGGTACCATCTGTAGCTTGCTCTATAAAACATTCTTTATCAAATATTTGTTAAACATGTCAACTGTTTTGAAGCTTTTTACATATTCGCGAGATAGTAAAGACCATAAACATAATAATTAGAGCAGTATATGTATACATAGCGTGACTAATGCTGAATAGAATAACCATTAAAATTATCTTTGTTTTAAAGGCTAAAAACGTAGATCCTGATTTTTTCCATTACAACCATATAAAAAAAAATTAAAATCTTCAATAACTAATTATTTAGTATTTAAACTAATTCACTTTAATCATGGTTAATTTATAGAATATATAGCTAAAATAAACATATTACCAAATTCCAAAATAAACACAACTTATGATTAGACATATTTGCAATTATCCTAAATATAACCGTTCAAATAAAATACTGTTATTACTTACCAATTTTACTGCCTACAGGTGAAGAAAATGGATTTCCTATCAAGGCATTTTGAAGAAAAGACATTTTTACGCGGTGTATATCCGAATTTTCACAAAAATACCCAAATTACCTGATAGACCAATTTGACACTTAGTTGTCAATGTCAGGTGAGAACAACAAACAACGTTACCCAGTTCAGTCTCTATACGATATAATTAATCATTACAAAAACACGTATGTGATTTTTGGCAGATTTATCATATCCGTATTTTAATTATGTATTAATTGGTTTTAAATTTTAATTCATAGGTCAAGCGTATTTAAAAACTCCATCGTAAATGGAAATATTTTAGTACTTGTGATTTGTCATTATTTGTCATTCAAACATTTTTGACAAGGGCAGATATGTTTTTTTAGAAAATATTTTTGAATAAAAATAATTGAATTAAACTTAAATATCTTAGAAAATAATGACTGTAGATCTCAGTAAAAATAATTTGGCCTTAAAAGAAGCTTGGAGAGATGTTCTAAATGATAAAACTGATACAAATTGGTAAACTATAGGTTATATTATTTAAATTTGGGAAATTATCAGGATAATTTCAGGGCACTTTTTGGATATGAAGGCCAAACCAACACTATTAAACTGGTTAGCAAAGGAGATGAAGGTATTAATGAACTTAAAGAAGATCTTAATTCAGGAAAAATCATGTATGCCTTTGTAAAATTAAATGATCCAAAAACGTCTTTGGACAAATGTGTCTTAATCAACTGGCAAGGTGAGTTAAGATTTATTTATCGAATTCATTATTAGTAAATAATGCATATAGGAGAAGGAGCAAATACAGTTAGGAAAGGTATGTGTGCCAATCATTTGCGAGATGTTGAAAGATTTTTCACTGGTGCTCATTTAACTTACAATGCAAGAAACGAAGATGAAGTCGACGAAGATTTACTAATAGAAAAACTGAAAAAGGTCGGTTCTGAATATAGTTTCAAAATGAAAGTGGAACCTTATGAACCTACCGTGCCAGTAGGTAAGAGGTCTAAAAGAAAATTTTAGCAACTGCTTAATAATTTACTGCTAATTAAAATAGGTACAAGATATCAAAAAGTGAATGCTGTAAAAGAAATCAATTCACAGGAGAGAGACAAATTCTGGAAGAAGGAAGAGGAAGAAGAGAAAAAACGTTTGGAGGAAGAGAAGAAGAGGAAAAAGGATGAACTGTTGAAATTAGAACTGGAGATTGCACATAGAGAAGGTAGACTAATTTCTAAAATTGAATCTTTAAAAGAAAATTTGTTTAACTTACAGAAATTGAAACCAAAAAGAGAGAACACGAAGCTGAACTCAGAAATGAAAAAATCGATCAAATAAAACAAAAAGAACAAGAAAGCTTTAAAAATGAGACTGAAAAGCACACTGCTCCTCAAAAGCCTGTCAGGGCTTCAATATTGAAAGCTCAGAATATTAATGATAATAGTTCAAATCCACCCATTGTTAAGTCGTAAGTATTTCACTATATTTTTTTTTTATAATAATTTCTTCTATTCATTTTGTAAAGAATTTCTCCTGAACCAAGTAATATAGAACAAGCATTGAGTGATGATGATACAGATCAATTTGCAACAATAAAAAGGTAGTAATATTCATGTGCTGTGAAGTGATGTGAGTTGATTAATTTTGTTGTTTTCCAGGTCCCCAAAAGACCCTAGTAACCAAAAGACTGCTGAAACACCCACATCTCCTACTCCGAATGAAAATCAATCAGAAACTCCAAAAACTACTCCTTTCATTGAGCAGACTGTTCAAATGTTGGAGCAGGATTTCGTTGATGAATTTATCTATGGATTAAAGGATGGATATAAGGCAAAAGCTTTGTATGACTATCAAGCAGGTATGGAATAGATATTAGTCCAACAAAATAATGATTATTAATATTTTCAACCTTTTTCCATTTGCAAAATAAAGAAGAGATTTTCTAAATATGCTTATTTATGTGATACATTTGAACTAGCGGTGATTCAAAGGGACACTACACAGTATCATTTCTGTAAGTGACATTTATTCAATTTAATGTATTCATTAGCTGTCAAGAATAAAACTGGCTATTTAAAGTGTCATATGATAGCACTTCTATAAGTGACATTTATTCCTTCCCAAATCTCTACATTCTAATGTAATCTAGATTTGTCCTATAATTATTATAAGATTTTTATTCATTTCTATGATTCCTGAGCAACAAAAAATATTTTTATTATCAAGAATTAGCTGTCAAAAATAAGCTGCCTACTTAAATTGACTGGATTATAACCATAAATAACATGGCTTTTTTTTCTCCAGCTGATGATACAGAGATTTCCTTTGATCCTGGAGATGTTATTACCAATATAGAAAAAGTCGACGAAGGATGGTGGCAAGGTTTGGCACCAGATCGCATAACTTATGGACTTTTCCCGGCCAATTATGTTGAATTAATACAATAAAATAAATATCCATTTAATTTTTTCTTTGCTTTAAAAATGCTGTGACGACAAAAATAATTTTACTGTTACTTTATATCCTTAAATTTTATATATTTTTATTTTGTATATCCCGTCTTATCATTAAGTTCAAGCTTTTGCATTTATTATTTTAAAATCATTATATAAGGTTTTTTCATACACATATTTAAAAACTGTTACAATTTATGATAGTCATTTATGATGTTAGACATATTTAATCATTTTAGCTTATTTCTTGATACATATGTTACTACCACAGTTGAATGATTCTGTGTGTACATTGAATGAAAAGCTCTTGTTGATAAAGGGGCTTCTTATTTTGAAAAATGAATATTTAATATACTATTTCAAATCTGAAAGTATTTTTTTACACTGAGATATTTCTTACTGATTCTAAAAAGAAATTCAAATGTTAATTGTTTTGATTGGTGACTGCATATAACCTACAACATGGTAGGTAGGTTTGTAGAAAATGTTGTGTTGTGTAAAACTGTTCTGAACTATAAAACATATTAACATATGTAAAGAGTTTCCTGATAAGGGTGTCCAAACGTTGAGACGTAATAGCGGCAACACTGTTTAAAATGCAAATGTCACTCATAGACTGCTGTAAAAATCTATAAATTTGGCTTATGTTGAACATTTTCTGGTATGTAGATAGGCAGTTTTAAGGTCCTTTTTGAAATTTCTGGTTCTTTCAGCAAGAGAAAGAATAATTTAAAAATTTTAGCTAAGCTGAGGGCTTCCTGCAATTTGTTTAATGGTAATTTATTAACTTCATAATCTTCATCACTACTATTGTCCTATTCGGAATCGACTAAATTTAATAAAGGCGCGTGCCCGAGACAGAGAGATAGAGAGAGATTTCAGACAGTTTGTACATTGTAAGTTATGTTACTTCAAATATACCTACCACATTCATTTCCTTCTTTATTCAATATATTTTTTTGGTTCCACAAAGAAATTCTTGCTCCTATAAAAATTAATGTTTATTATTTTATCCCGATTCCTCTGAAGAAAACCAAATATAAAGGGTAATTTTTCATGTCCAAACTTCAGATAGGGGTCGCTATCAAATCATCATGGCACATAAAATATCTGATAAATCATCATGGAACGTTTAACATTAAAGCACCGCTTGCAAATTGTCGAAATTTATTTTCAAAATCAGTGTTTTGTGCTTGTACAAACTTAGAGTACTACTCACTTCGATTAAGGTGCACATAATCGCACTACTGAGCGATGCATTTGTCGAATTATCGACAAATTACGAACAAAATTTACTATATTACAACAAAAACAAGACAAAAAACTGTGTGTTCCGAAGAAAATATCGTCGCTGTTGATCAGGGTCCAAATTTATCAATTCGTTAATGGGGATCGTTACAGAGCGATGATAAATGATTATTTTATTCCGAATTTCAATGGTATTGATCGGGAGGAGATGCGGTTCCAATAGGACGGCTCCATATATACAGCCAACGCAACAATCGATTTATTGAGGAAGCAATTCGGTGAAGATTATTATAAAGGAACGAACCTGTTGGCCGCCAAGGTCATATGATTTAACGTCTACACATTATTTTCTTTCGGGTTATGATAAATCTTTGATCTATGCCCATAAACCAGCAACTATAGACGCCTTGGAAGCCAACATAACTCGGACAATTACGGACATAAGATCACAATTGCTTGAAAAAGTGGTCGGAAATTGGATTGAGAGAATGATCTTAGTGACGGACATTCAAATATTAATGCCATTGAATTGTCATGATTTTCGGACGCATTAAAGCAAAAATTACCCTATATTTACAAAGTTAGGTTAGGTTTCGATTAGAATAGAATTTACCAAATGTCGCCAAAGGCCCACAAAAACTTTTAATATTGCCAGTTAAGGTAAGATGTTTGCCGAGAAGTTGGTAGAGGGAGAAACCGTAAAGCACAAATATATTATTATTAAAAAAGATATTTTGTAGGTGGACAAAAACAATTATTTTTGAAGAGAAATTGATTATCGTCAAGTAAGTGTAGTATTTTTAGTACCTTTTCATTTATATATTTTTGTTGAAGAATTAACACCGTGTATTTTATATAAAATAAAAATGTTTATTTATTTTTCAAATTAATAACTTAGTTATAAACAAGTTCTTTTAGTTTATATTTACAATAAAAATTAAAATATTTCGCTATTTATACACTCATACGATCAACATGTTCCAGTAAACATCAACAGCAAAATATATTTCAAATATCATGTGAGTTATATACATATTTAAAACAAAATATTTACACATGAAATATTATATAAAATATCAGTACATTCCTGTAATATTTACCTCCAAATCGTGCAGCTAAGTGAAATTACGAGTTACTGATACATTATAATTGCCTCCACTTAGCTACTACATATTATTTACCACTCAAAAAAAAAATCTAGCAATTCTCGTCTTACAACTTACATTAAGATATTTATGATTACCCAAAGGTCTTATACAAAATGTAAGATCCAGGATTAAAAGATAGGGCACCCTGTGTCTTTGCTTATTTTTATATTATCATTAATCTCTTGTATATTATAATTGTACCTAATGAGTTGATATGGATGAGTAGTCTTACATTTTAAATGTTTGCAAATAATGATTTTCCTTTTTCCTACTGAATAATTAATATTTGTAGAAATTTCAGAGGTAGTGATCTACTTTATAAACAAACGAAAGATGGTGTTTTTGTTTAGTAAACAAAAGTAAATCAAGTTACTAAATCAAGAAGGCATGAACAATAAGGAACAAAAATTAAAACACTGAGGTGTCTTAGCTTTCATCCTGGATCTTATATCAGTAAAATTCACGAACTCCTAGATTTCTTTTCCTTCATCGTACCGTATATATTTATCAACAAATTACAATATTTAACAGTAAACATTTCAATACGACAGATTCATAGTGATTGCTTTTACATACGAATTTAACAAACCATATAAAAATCACAGTGATTCAACAATATCACATTATCGAATAAAAGGACGGTACTTTTTTAGTTTAAGCACGTATAAAGATAATTCTTGATCTGCGAGAAGTTATCCTTTACTATTCTTTAAAAAGGTCAGTTCTTCAGTCCATTTTTCTTGTGTTTAACCTCCAATAACTGGGGATGGTTTTCTACAATATTCAGGAGGATGCCTTCGATGTAAGTTCTCAACTGTCTGTTTACTTCTTGCTGTTCTTTCAACGCCTTGTGAACCTAAAGTCGTAAAAAATAATTTCTTAAAAGACGAAAGAAACCTCCACCAAGATGAAATGTAGATATACAAAAAGTAATATTAAACCATGCATTTTTTCATCCATATACAATTTATCTAAATTCCGTTCATTAGAATGTTAAGCTTGGGAAACAGAAAATAGTCACAGGAAGCTAGATCTGGAGAATAACGTGGATGTATCGATATAGTAGCTTTTCGGTTTAAAAATCGATATACTAAGGTGCTCTTGTGCGCGCAGCGTCCAATTTTTATAAGGGGCGACCTATAAGTAATGTCGTTTTGATACTGTACACAATTTTTGTTATATTTGAGTTACTACAGTTTTAATCTACAATTTAATACAGTTTACTACAATTCTAATGTCTCTGACAAATAGTCTATTTCCCTTTTGTAAAATGAGGGCGATTTTGAAGTAAAATATTCTTGGAATACAGTTTTGATAACTGTCTCAGTAGGAAATTTTGCACCTTTAAATGGTACGAATAGGAAGTACTTCCCAGTCTAATACTTTGATTTTTTCTTGGGTGATTCTGACACTATGAGGTGTACTTGCACTTTCATGTTGTATACAATAATACATTTTGAATTCATGAGTCTTGAACGGTTTTGAATCAAAGCCATGTTTAATCAATCAAGCTAATCACAATAATATATAGCCCTTATGGCTTCATTAGGATTCAGAAGCTCAGAATGAATTGTTCCTGTAAAATCTCACCATACTGACAGTAACACTTTTTTTGGGTGCCTGGTTTAGGAGTGGACAATTGTGGTTGTCCTGGAGTTTACTGTTATTTATCCTTATGTGGATTGCTGTAGGGAATCCACTTTTCGTCTCCAGAAACAATTTGTTGAAGAAATGGATCTCTCCTTAACCTGGATAAAAGTGCATTACAGATGGTTGCATAGTGCATTTTGTTTTCAACTGAAAGTTGATGAGGCACCCACATCCCTTCTTGCTGTGCTTTGTTCAGTATTTTTAAACACCCATTTATTTTGGGCCCTGAAGTTTAAATCTTTGTGGATAATCCCTGGACGATTTGTTTGGGATCAGCTTCAATTTCCGCCAACAACAGATCCTTATCAAGCTCAGTAGGTCTTTCAAATTTTATACCGTCGAAAAGATTAAAATTACTGTTCTTAAATTGTTTAAGCCAACGCTGACATGTTTTTGATGCCCAATCCATCAGGACAAACAACATTAGTAGCATCGTTATGCATTGTTTGAGACTTATAAAGCATTAACTGTCTTATATGGAACTTATTCTCACTTAGCGCCAGGTGCAAAATATTGAGTTCAGTCTATTACAAATAGATGGCATGGTTAATACTAAGTCCAAGGCAAAGGGCTCTTTTATTGCTGACTGTATTTTTAACCCAAAAGAATATTAATGAACATTAGTGTTCATTAATATTTTCTTATTTTATGCACAAACTTTTAAAATAACCTATGTATAATTATTTTTTACCGAAGAAATGATGCCTATATAAACCTTAGAAAAATATTAAGTAAACTTTCTTGCTGACTCATGTTTAGTTTTGTGTAAGCTCTATTAAAATATTATTAACGTTGAGCTGCAAGGGCGACATTAAAATCCAATTATAGTCGATTTTTTTCCCTGTTAAATGTAGAAATATTATGATTATATCAATTTAGACTACTGAGGTTTGTTAGGATAAAAATCTTATTTAAAAATTAAAGCTAATTACTTGTAACATATTTATATTTGGCGTTGGGCTTCTAATAAAGTTGAATGTACTGAACGTGTATATTCGGTTACCTGAGTAGTTTTTATTTGGAGTTGTCCAAAATGACCAATAAGTTGAATGTACGGAATATGTATATTAAGTGCCTAAGTAGTTTTTTTACTTGGAGTTGTCCAAAAAAGACACATATAAAGTTGAATGTACGGAATATGTATCCTGTTTCTGAGTCCAACGTGCGTAATAACTCCTACCAGATATTATTATTTAAATAACGTATAGAGCAACAGTTTTAATACAACTAATATTGTTTAGTACAACTAATATAAGTTTTTTTTTGTCACGTCCTATACTGTTGCGTGACCAGCTTAACAATTTACATATTTTCCTTTATCCAGTATACCGAGTCTTGATAGCAGATTATTACTGGATAATTTTCTATTTTGTTAACGAAAAGTCATTTTCTGCAAAAAAAAATTCCAAGAATAATTTATGAAAGGTGAATGTTTTATTTTCTCGGTGCTAAAAATACAAAAATAAAAAATAATCAGGACTGCGCAATAAAAAGCAAATTGTGAGTTAATTCTGGTCTTATTTAAAATATTATTTAACCACGTATTTCTTCATGCTCCTTTTTGCTTTTATAAACCGTGTTACATAGATCTGCAAACACCCAGTAAGTCTAAGGTTTAAAGTAAAAAGTACTACATTTTTATCCACGCTGTGTTAAGGATTTTTTGTAAATGTGTAAACATTTGTTTATTTCATTTTTATTATAAAGTTTTCCAAGAAGAATGTCAGAACTTTGAAATCTAATAGCAGTAACATTGCTTAAAATGTCAATGCCACTTACAGACTGCTGTGTTCAGTCTTCGTCGTTCGTACTTAACCCCCACGAGAGAGTAGTGATATGTTGTGGATAGTTGCACGGTTTGTCCCCAGGCCCCCTTATCATGTGCCAATTCAGTAGCCTCATGCAGGCCCTGTCCTACCCATCGTGTCGGCGGTCTACTTCTTGACCTTCTCCCATTTTGCTTTCTCTGTATTATAAATTTCCCTACACACTGTGTTCATCTTGCTATGTGATCAAAGTATTTTTGGCTATGCTTTTAGATAGGCGTTTTTTTATTATTTTTAATTTGTTCAGTATCATCTCAAAAGACTTCCATACTTTTCCTATCGGTCAATGTTTCTGCAGGATACGTTGCTATCGGGGAAAATGAGTGCGTGGACCAGCTTAAGCTTTGTAGCTTTTGATATTGCCGAATTTTGCCACACTCCACACTCTGTTCTAGCTATTGCCAGTCGATGTTTGATTTCGGATTCGCTTCCTCCTTTATTGGTAATGGTGGACCACAGATATACGAATTTATTATCCACCGCTTCAAAGTCCACCAGTTGATGGATATTGAGAGAGTTGTTGTTTGTTCTGTCTACTATTATGACCTTAGTTTTCGAGATTTTTAGTTCAACTATATTCTCTGCTTATATTTGTGACTTTTGTGTTTGGGTGGTTTAAATGTAAATAAAACAAGTTGCGTGTTAAAAAAATATTCAATTACATTATGTATGGAATATGATATTGGCCAAATGACCGCCGCGGCTGCTCTGGGCGGCGCGTATCCGAGAGGTTCAATTTTCGATGGCTCGACCGCATAAATCGGGCTCGATATCATTGATGTATTGGTAATATTGACTTTTAAGGCCTGAATACTCTGCAGGTTATTCGTATAGACCCGTGATTTAACAAGAAAAAATCTAATGGCGTTAACTGACACGGTCTTGATGATCAGTTGACGTCGCCGACACGTGAGAATCCATGCCGTCGAATTTGTCGTGCAGAAGATCCATTGTTGCATGCGCTGTGTGGTTCATTCTGACACATTAGAAATGTTAAAAAAGCGAAAGAACTACGAAGCAAAAAAAAATTACAACTAGTAGAAGAACTTTGGCGACTGTAGAAAAGATCTGTAGAAAAGACTGTAGAAAAGTTCAGGGAGACCTTCCACATCAACCAGTCAAGAAAATGTAACTAAAATCAAGGATCTTGTAATGAGTAATGAGCTGATTAAGAATTAGAGATTCAACATTAGATTTATGGCAAATAAATCCATGATTTTAGAACAAATATCGTTCCATAAGGAGCATATTCACCAAATATGATACCTTGTAACTTTTTCCTGTCCTCTCGATTGAGAAACCACTTCGTGGATATTATTTTAAGCCCACTAAAGACATTCAAGACAGTTTGCTAGCTGGGTTGAAGAAAATGTTACACATCAAATATAAAAAATGTTTCGTAGACTGGAAAAGATGTTGGAATAAGTGTATTGCAGTGAGAGCAGATTTCGTAGCGTCGTAGCTTCTTAGAACTACATGTCATTGATATCTTCCAATTTAGACCACACAAAATTGGTTATTATCGACATGGACCTCTCACCGGTGACAGTTATGGGGTGCCAGCTTCATTTTAGAAGGAATATGGGCCAAAGACTCGGCCGGTCCAAAATCATCACCAAACAATGACATTTTCTGTATGCATTTGCAAGTGATGGGTCTCCTGTGGATTGCTATCTCCCCAAATGCGACAATTTTGCTTGTTGACAGCCATTAATCCAAAAATGAGCCTCGTCGCAGAAGCTCATTTTTCGTCCGAAGTCAGGGTCCACTTCCAACTACTCCAGAGCCCAGTCAGCGAATGCTCGACGCTGTCTATGGTCGTTTACCTTTATTTCGTGTTTTTATTAAGTTCTTGGGCGCGACGAGGGATTGACTGCCTCCGGTTATCCTGCACACTCTCGTTCACTGCAGCACTGTTTTCTGTAGACATCACGTTGCAATCACGTACGGGTGTTGTTTGATTATTTACTGACTCAGCTGATTCAAATTTACCCACCAAACAACGAATAATCGACTCCACAGGACGATTGTGTGCATCGTACAAATCATGTAGTGCACTAAACGTAGTTCGAGTTGAGCTCTCATTTTAATAGTAAAGTTTAATGATTTGCACGCGTGGCTCAACACTGTAACTTTCCATGATGATTTGCCCAACATTAGTTATTATAATCTCCAAATTAGACAACTGTAGCTTCAATAACATGACCGCTATACATTATCAAAGTTCGAGCGCCCCTGCTAGAAAACCCTGTAGATCATTCAAATATTTTTTTTTTGGGTCCATCATAGAATTGCATTTGTTTTAAACAATTTCATATTATTATTCACATGTATCATGCTTTATAGACCGTTTTTTTTAATCTTTCACCTCACCTCATCATGAGACATGACATCTAATTCGTGAGCCAGGCTGTTTTCTCCATTGGTTAAGATCCGTCCGGTTTCCAATCCTGCGTGAAGTAAACTGGCCTGTAGTTCTTCGTTAGCCTCCTGTAAATGCGAATTTTCAGCCCGCAACATGGACATTTCCTCATGTAGTTCTTCTAACCGTAAGGTTTCTGGACTAGTCGTGGGCAAGGCCGGAGTTCTGTGTTCCAATTTTAAACGTTCGATTTCTTTGGACAGATCTTCCAGAAGCTGAATTTGAACATCTCGATCTTTAAGCAGTCTGTAAATATCACAATAATCAAAAAATTAACACACACCTTCGGAAAATCAATGCATACCTATTTTCTCTGTTTTTACACTCCTTCACTTCCTCCTTGGCTTCATTCAGCTCATAATTGAGATCACTTAATTGGTTCGTAAGATCTTCTTTCTGCTTTTCTAACTTTTCCAGTTTCGCCCTTTGCCTGATCACCTCCTCTTTCAGTTTTTCGCAGTCGCTTTGAGAGTTCTGAAGTCGTATGGCGGCATTTTCGAGCTGGAGTTGCTTTTCGCGTTCTATTCTTTGAACTAGTTCTTTAGATCGACGTTGTTCATCCTGAAAATTAAAATCATGATGAATAATTGGAATATTCAAGGTGGGTCATTCATTTTTGGGTTGGGTTTAAAATATCGATTATGTAAAAATAAATGTTTGTTTAGAGGAAAGAAAAAAGATGGAAATTGGGGATATTCCTTGACAGATTCTATGATATACACGGGTAGTTTTCGGTTTGACACAGAGATGGCGCAATTATGATCAAACGATTATGATATTTGTCAAGTATGATTCCATTGTGTGTGGCTATTGAGTAAAGCAAACAACACACTCGAATATAGTCTTTCAAATTGGGCGTTTTTTTAAAATTCTTGAATTATTCTAATTCTTGAATAAAACACATTTTCGAGCTGAAATTTATTTTCGCGTTCTATTCTTTGTACTACTTCTTTAGATCGGCGTTGTTCATGCTGAAAATTAAAATTCTGATGAATAATTCGAATATACAAAGTGGGTCATTCATTTTGGACTATTAACAATTCGTTTAAAATTAAATTAAAGATTATGTAAAAATAAATGTTTGTTTAGAATAAAGAAAAAAGGTGGGGAATTGGGGATATTCCTTGACAGATTCTATGCTATACACGGGTAGTTCTCGGTTCGACACAGAGATAGCGCAAGTATGATCAAATGACTATGATATTTGTCAAGTGTGATTCGCTAGATGGCGTGCTGTGACGTTTCAGAGATTTGTTTGTGGCCATCGAGTAAACCAAAAAACACACTCGAATACAGAGTCTTCCAAAATGAGCGCTTTTTTTAATTCTTGAATAAAATACAGAATTTGTGTTGATTTCAAAAAACTTTTTATTGATAATTGAAGCCTAGTGTATGACATAATATCTGCCAAATTACGACCTCTTGCAGCTTCATAGGCGTCCACTCTTTTGTCATAATTTTGGAGGACATTTTGGCATCACCTTGACTGTATCTCACTAATGACTTGAATAAATTCATCCTTTAGTTCAAAAATCGACTGTGGATTCTTCATACAGACCTGGCTTATCACATGATCATATGGTCAAATCACATGATCTTAGTGACCAACTAACTGTTTCTGGCGATTACTCGTCCGGGAAATTTTTCTCTCAATAAGTCAATTGTTCCATTCGCAGAGTGAGCTATAGCGCCATCCTGTTAGAACCACATATCCTCCAGATTAATGTTATTCAATTCAGCCCATAAAAATCCTGTTATTATTTCACCATATCTAGCATCATTCTCAGTTACAGCTTTACCAGCAGCATTCTGAAAGAAATACGACACAACTATCCTGGCCATAATGCACACCAAACAGTGACTCGTTTAGGATGTAAAGGGTTTTCATGATCAAACGTGGATTTTTCTCACGCCAAATGCGGCAATTTTGTTTATTAACATATCCACCGATTTCAAAATGTGCTTCTTGTTCTATCTGTTTGTTCTTTGATCCAATTGATAAATACACGACATTTTGAATGATCCAGTGGCTTTAGTTCCTGTGTTATTTGAACTTTATATGCCTTCAGAGCTAAATCCTTTCGTAAAATACGTAAAATCCTTTCGTAGAACTAAAGGAATCCACATTTTTTGTTAAATATTTTATCAACCAACAAAGCTTCTGTCACAAAGAATGGGATTGTGGACATTTTGAACTCTAAATTTAATAAAAGAATGAATCATGTGTTTTTTATGTTAGGTGAATCGGTTAAAATGTGTTATAGAGTGAAACATTAGTGCTAGTAATTTCAATTTTAACATTACACGACAATAATGTATACGTTTTCCTTTGTTTTTCTAATAAAACAAACTAAATTTATGCGAAAACGTATGGAATAAATATTGTTTAAATTTTTAAAAATAATAGTTTAAGAGGCTAATGTACCAAAAACTGAATTCCAATAAATAGAAATAAAGAAGACGATGAGACGGTTCGTTCGAAATAAACAAGACGTCATTGTTAAGAAAATTAAAATGAACCTTATGACCTGTTTTCCGCGACAATGGTTGCATTTTGGATACATGTTATAAGGAAATTTTTTTGTTAAAAAAATGTAAAGAATCTTTGGTTGTGCCAACGAATGTTATCCTTGCCTCCTGTATAAAGTAATTTTATTAATTTTTCTCTGGCAATTTCAGCTTCACAAATGTAATGTTATGCAATATCGATTCTTAACCACATTCAACAACCATAACCACATTTCTGTTTCTTTTTATTGCATAATTTCAATAAAATATTCATCGGACCAAAACTTTACATCATATAAAAACTCATCACGAACTGGGATTGTATCACCTCATACAGGATCGTCATAAAAAGTCTACACGATGTATATACAGTCAGTCAAAAAAGTCTCCATACATTAGTCTTTTTTAAATATTTTTTTAGTTTTCTTTTTTATTTAAGTTTAATTAGAAATATATTTCAAAGTAAATATCGGCAATATCTTAAGGAATAGTAAAAATAAAACTAAAGGCGTTTGAAACACTTTATTTGAACAATGAAAAATAAAACGATATTAGCAAGAAAAAATTCTATCAAAAAAGTTTCCATACACTAATATTTCTTGTGCTAAATTGCAACCTTCTTAAACGCTAATATTTGGTACTACCGTTTGCTTTAATGATGGCATTAAGCCTTTTTGGAAGACTTAATACAAGCTTTCTTATAACTTCTGGTGTAATGTTCTCCCACTCTTGCCTTATTTTATTTTTGAGATCTTTCCTATTTCCAGCTTGGTGTTTTCTCACGCGACTCTTTAATTCTTCCTACAGGTGTTCTATTGGGCTAATGTCCGGTGATTGCGGTGGTGTATGAAGTTGTTGGGGGACATTATGGATCGTCCATTCACATACAAGTCTAGCAGTGTGCTTGGGATCGTTATCTTGTTGGAACAAATAACAACCTTCAAGGTCAAGTTTTTAAACACTTTTATTTAAATTATTCCTCAGAATGTTTAAATAGCCATGTTGGTTCATAATACCGTCAATGAAAACTAAATTGCCCATTTCATTGGCTGACATGCACCCCCACAATAAAACATTACATCCTCCCTGTTTCACTGTAGGACAAACATTTTCAATTTTCAAAGCTGTATTTTTTTTTCTCCAGACTTTATCCTGGCCATCTGACCCAAAAAGGTTAATTTTTGTTTCGTCGGTAAAGATAACACTTTCTCAAAGCTCATTAGTTTTGTTAGCATATTCTCGGGCAAACTGTAAACGTTTTTTTCGATTTTTTGCTGAAATTAATGTGGTTTTCTTCTCGCAACGCGTCCGTTATAACCCGCTCGATGCAAAGTTTCTAATTGTTTTAGTACTAACATTTTTTGAGAACTCTTCCTTGATTTTTTCTGCAAGTTATGGAGCGCTTATTTTAGAATTGATTCTAATCATTTCCAGAACACTAGACTCTTCCCGTGCAGTGTAACTGTGACCGCCCTTTATAGGAACCGCTGACTTTTTATTGATTTATTACGTACTGTACAGTGGCATGTGATTTTCCAATTATTTTGCCAATATTTCTAAAGGACTTTTTCTTTCCCATAAATCTACGATAATTTTTCTAACAGAAATTGGAATTTCGCCATTTTAATCACTCATTTTACTTCAACTACGAAAACACAGATTTAAAAGTGACACTTTTAAACAAGTGTATGGATGGAGATTTTTTGATATAGTTTATTGATGCTAATATCGTTTTATTTTTCATTGTTCAAATAAATTGTTTGAAACGAATTTAGATTTATTTTTATTATTTCTTAGGAGATTACCGATAGATATTTTGAAAGATATTTCTAATTGAACTTAAATAAACCGGGAAATTGATGCTAATATCGTTTTATTTCTCATTGTTCAAATAAATTGTTTGAAACGAATTTAGATTTATTTTTATTATTTCTTAGGAGATTACCGATAGATATTTTGAAAGATTTTTCTAATTGAACTTAAATAAAACGGGAAAATAAAACAAATCTTAAGAAAAGTTTAGTGTATGGAGACTTTTTTGATTGACTGTATGTAAGAGTGAAAAGAAAATAAATGTTTATTAAAAGCAAAGAAAAAGCTTTTTTTAATAAGGTCATCTGAAGCTGAACACCTTCGAGTATGCCTTCGCCTCACCTTCGCTTTCTTTTTTAATATAGCAGGTGATTATGGTAACTTCCGCCTCTAATAAAGGGTGGAAGAAGTATTACGCTACCTAATTAATAATTTATAGCTTTTTAAAGAAACAAAGCAGGGTTTTCCTATAATATGTTTATTTCGTCTATAAATTGTGTGATAATTAATTTTTGAAACTTATGTCAATCAAATGTGGGCCATTAGCAGCATTACATTTTTGTGCCCTTTTCAACACATTTTCCGTAACTTTTGTCAATAAATCTGTTGTTAAATGCAGCAATTTCAGTATGAATGTTATCCTCGAGTTGGTGAATGATTTGGGGTTTATTTATGTAAACTTTTTGCATCAGAAATCCCCAAAAAAATAACTCGGAGGTGTTAAATCAAAAGATCTGATGCCATTACAACATTCTCATTGTTGATTATTGTCTGTAGGCAACAGGTCTTGAACAATTTGAATCTTATATGGAATGAAAATTTGTTCAACTTTTTCGTTCAACGTTCAGCTTGCCACTATGCATGTGTTAACGCATGCATTCTAGCGCAAGGTAAGAGGCAGGCCTTCTTCCTGTCCACATGTTACAAAACAGAAAAATACATAAAATCTGTATGGACAAAGGAATATTTAGAATAATTACTACAATATACTACAGGAAAATATATACAAAAAAATATTCCTTACACCCTGAATTTACAATTTTATTACGTTTTATTTTATTTATTCTAAAAGTCCGTTGTATCGTTTAGGTGTAAGACTGACAGTTTACATTTCAGCATAGCGGTATTTCATGAATTTTTACCCTCCATGAGTTCCTGTTTGGTGCGAATTTTCTAGCCTCATTCCAATAAATTCCTAGTTTTTCTGCCTCTTGTCGAACTTGTTCTTCCCATCTCAGTTTTGTATGTCCAATTTTATTTTTTCCTCGTGTTTCCGCTTCATAGATTTGTTTTGCCAATCTCTCTTCATTGATTCAGTGGACGCGTCTTAGCCATGGACATTTTCAAGTGTTGTTCAACTGAAGCCATGGACATTTTCAAGTGCTTCGACTGAAGAGTCCAACTGATGTGCACGGGTCGTTGTGCTCACTTTTATAACCGGCCGGCGACTGCGCAGATTATATAGGTGTAGTTCGGGACTATTTGCGGTGCTCGGCAACACTGTCGGGCGTCCGTTTATTGATTTAATAGAAGAAAGGGGTGAGCTAAATACGCGAAACGACGCTCGCAACATTCCAAAAGTATGGAAATTCCTTTTGAAAAAAAGAAGAAACGCGGCAACGTGGCGGCGAGATAGAAAAATCAATAAACGAACGGCCGATAGCGTTGCCGAGCGCCGCAAATAGTCTCGAACTACCCCGATATAATCTGCGCAGTCGCCGGTCGGCTATAAAAGCGAGCACAAAGTGCCCGTGCACGTCAGTTGGACTCAGCCTCAGCTTCAGTCGAAGCGGACAATACTTGCCAAATGAGATTTTGGCGAAACGTCGTGACTTTTCACAGAATCAACGGATCGACACCGGGAATGATTTAGATATATATATATATATATATATATATATATATATATATATATATATATATATATATATATATATATATATATATATATATATATATATATATATATATATATATATATATATATATATATATATATATATATATATATATATATATATATATATATATATATATATATATATATATATATATATATATATATATATATATATATATATATATATATATATATATATATATATATATATATATATATATATATATATATATATATATCATCATCATCATCATCATCATCATCAGCCCGTATCGATCCACTGCAGGATGAAGGCCTCTTCAGCATGCTTCCAACCTTCACGGTCCTGGGCTTTCCTCTGCCACTCGGGTCCAATATACTTAACGATGTCATCAGTCCATCGTGCTTTCGGTCTTCTTCGCGGACGTTTGCGATCAAGCGGTATCAACTCCAGGATTGCCTTGGTCCATCTGTCGTCCCATCGCCTCGCTATATGGCCTGCCCATCTCCATTTCAATTGTTTTACTCTTCCAATGATGTCACAGACTTTTGTTTGTTCCCTGATCCATGCGCAGGACTTTCTGTCTCGTCTTGTAATGCCAAGCATACATCTTTCCATTCCCCTCTGTGCCACCCGAAGTTTTTGAATTGATTGCGATGTGTGTCCAGGTTTCACTTCCGTATGTCATAACGGGTAGAACGCACTGATCGAATACTTTTCTTTTCAGGCAAAGTGGGAGTCTGCTCTTAAACACTATGTTGAGCCTACCAAATGCCTGCCAGCCACATTTAACACGCCGTTCCACCTCCCGGGCGGTATTCCCCTCCATTGAAATCCTCTGCCCAAGATATATAAAGCTGTCCACAATCTCTAAATCCCTTCCTAAAACTGAAATTCTTCTGTCCTGAGCGAAGTTATTGAACATAACCTAACTCTTTTTCAGGTTTATTTTCAAGCCAAATGGTTCGCCAGCCCTTTGCAGTTCTTGTATGCGTCTTTGCAGCTCCTCTGGGTCTTGTGACATGAGAATAATATCATCTGCAAATCTAAGATGGTTTAAGTTTGCACCATTGATCTTTACACCATCCTGTGCCCAATGCAGTTTACGGAATACTTCTTCAAGGCCAGCCGAGAAAAGAATAGGCGATATTGCGCCACCCTGCCGTACACTTCGTTCTATATTAATTCCCACTTCAAGATCATCACGGTGAATTGTGGCTGTAGCTCCATCAAATATCGATTCTAATAGGTTTACATAGGCTCTCTCTACACCTTGGCTAAGCAGTGCATCCATTATCGCATGCTTTGAGATGGAATCAAATGCTTTTTCGTAGTCGATAAAAGCCAAGCACAGTGGCACAGTGTTTTATGTAACGTCCGACCACCAGCTTTTAGCATTTCGACAGTTACACTATCCTTTCCTGGAGCCTTGCCGTTCTTCATCAATTCTATAGCATTTGTTACTTCCTCCACTAGAATATCTGGCATTATATATTGTTCTTCAGTGGGTATTGCTGTCCCTGGCTGGCTCTGATCTTCATATAACTGGGAATAAAACCTTCTGACAATATCTAACATTTGGGTACGCGCCCTGCACACTGTGCCATCCTCACGCTTTAAAGCATATGTTTGCGTTCTTTTGTTTCTCAGCTTCTGTTTAGCTTTGTTAATTCCTTTGTTTTCTTCCAGGGTTTTTTGCACTAGCTGCATATTGAATCGGCGCGTGTCCTCGCTGATACGTTTTCTTATAGTTTTGCAGAGCTCAGTGTACTCGACCCTGCCAAAAGGACCACCTGCATTTCTCATTGCTCGCCGTTTCTTCATTAAATCAATGGTCTCACTAGAGATTTTTGTTTGTTTGAGACATTTTTCTTCTGGTGCTATTGAAGCCGCCGTTTGAAGTACATTGTTGGCGATTTCTTCATATTGAACTGATATTTCCACCTCCTCTGGATCTAGTAACGCAGCAAACCGGTTTGACAAAGCAATCTCAAAATCGCTTCCTCTCTCCAGCAGTTTTCCAGAATCCACCTTGCCCTTCTTTGATCTTACCATTCTTTCGCGCTTTTTTCGACAGTCAATCCGAACCCTTGCTCGTACCATTCGGTGGTCACTTCCAACATTAAAATTGTTAAGGACAGTACAATTGGTAAATATTGTTTTATCGTTGGTCATGATGTAGTCGATTTTGCTTGTGAGCCCAGATGGACTTTTCCATGTCCATTTTCTGCTGATATTTTTCTTATAGAATGAATTCATAATATATAGTTCTTGTCCTTCAGCAAAATCAACTAATCTGTCACCTCTATTGTCTCGCTCACCAGTTCCATATGGGCCAGTTGCATTTTCGTCTGTTCTTGTTGTTCCAATTCTGGCATTAAAATCACCCATCAGGATTTTGTACCTACATTTCTCCTTGTATAAAAGCTGGGCCACATCATCATAAAATTCCTCAATTTCCTCATCTGTATGGCTTATAGTTGGTGCATAAGCTTGGACGATTTGAAGCCTAAACTTTTTATTCAGCTGAATGACGCATTGGGCTAATCGGTCGGATGTACTTTCAAATTTTACCACACTGTCCTTCAGCTTTCGATTGATGAGGAATCCTATTCCGCCACATCGGCCATTTTCCGTACCTCGAGTGTAGAGTACGTGTCCAGTTGGTTCCAGTTTGATTAACTCTTCACCCTTCCTTCGTGTTTCACAGAGCCCAATAATATCCCAATGTATGTTGTCAAGTTCGATTAACAGTTCTTGCAATCGGGCCTCTGTTTTCATAGTCCGTATATTTAACGTTGCAATGTCAAAAGTCCAATGGCAGCCTGATCTAACCCGGTAATTCTTAGCACCCTCTGCCTTGGGGCAGGTCTTCCCGCTGCCGTAGGTAGTTGCCCCTTGGCCTCCGGGGAATGAGGGCCGTGTTTGAGGTTGTACTGTCATATTTCAACATACTGAAATACCATGTTGAAGGTATGGACCGTAATCTGCCACGCTGGTCCAATGCTGGTTGGCAGATTTTGGATCATGTTAGTCTGAGGCCTCCGCTTTGACCTGTCCGCCAGGGGTGACCCTCCCAGGAGCATAGACTCCAGACGGCATAGCTCAAAGCTTCATTGCCCTACTCAAACCCCTTTACCACGTCAAGGTCTGATCCACAAAGGGGATATATATATATATATATATATATATATATATATATATATATATATATATATATATATATATATATATATATATATATATATACATATATCTATATATATATATATATATATATATACATATATATATATATATATATATATATATATATATATATATATATATATATATATATATATATATATATATATATACATATATCTATATATATATATATATATATATATATATACATATATATATATATATATATATATATATATATATATATATATATATATATATATAAAATTTCGGCGTAAACTACGAGGAGATTCCAATTCACTTAGTCGTCGAATCGACGTTTCTTCATACTTTGCTCCATACGTGCAATATTTTCAGCACTTTGCACTGGATTTCTGATGCGGCATCAATCCCCGATTCTTGAAATTGCTTGAGTACGCAATAAAGTGTCGTTTTATGATTTATCAGAAGATTCGGATATTTTTGCCTAAATTCACGTTGAGTTGCAATAAAACTTTAACGTAAATTACAATTTCACTCTGTTCTTTTAGCGTGTATTTAACCATAATAAAATTTGCACGTCTGCACTACACAACAGTCAAAACAAAACGGTAGCGTGGTATTTGCCTGCTTTTTTTGTTAACTTTCACAACCGATATTATGGCAAAGAATAAACAGATGAATCTATAAGCTTTAATGTACCGACGGATATACTTCTTAACATTCAAATATCTCTCATTACATTGATACCATTGCCTTTTTTTTTTATTTCAAACCAGTATTGACAGGAATACTAGTAATTAATAGCTTCAGGCTTTTGAAAATTTATTGTTATGTACAGGATTGTTATGCAAAAACAATATTATCATCTACATTAGAGCTGTATATTAACGAACGAAAATGGCCAATACATTACTGAATATAATAAAAATACCTTTTTTCCAAACGCTATTTTTTTTTGTTATATCACTTGATATATTTATTCATTTTAAGAGGAATACGGTTTTTAAAGAATTTATATTTGTACACTTGAATTTTCTTTTGTTTTGTTTTTGAATCAATAAATACTAAATTCTCATGATATACCGCAACACGGTTAGTAATTTTTAATTAAAAAAAAAACACGTTTAATTTGGGCGAAAGGTAAAAAATGGTTTATTCAAAGTATACGTCATCGCTAGCTGCACATTGTCCCATCTCTCAATTCAAACCTTTTGAGGTGGTCCAGTCATCAAGCCATTTTTAGACATCATCGCGATTGTTGAAGTTTCTCATTGAATCGTGCACCGATGAAAACAAGTAGTAGTGAACGGTATTAATTGTTTCATCTGGTTTCAGAAGCTCATGGTACGCGATGCCCTTCTGACCCCACCAAAGACACAGCATTGTCTTCTTTCCAAAGCGATTCGGTCATGCGGTCGATGTTAATGGTTATCCTGGGTCAACCGAAGATTTTCTGCGTTTTGTGTTCTCGAAATATCCATTTTTTGTCTCCACTCACGATCCCATGCAAAAAATCTTTCTTTCATGCCGAGAAAGCAAAACTTCGCTTGCCGTTTTTCACCTTTCCGTCTGTCTGTCATTCAGTTGATGTGACCCCTATTTTCTTGCTTTCTGGATCTTTTCCATGGTATGCAGATGATCACGAATGGTTTGGTGAAATGGTTAACCGTTTTGCCATTTGTTGTTGATTCTGCATATCGTTTTCTTTCAACAATGATTATTTACTGTAAAAATATCTTCAAATCACATAGACACATCACATATCAATAGTTGCTTTCAATAAATTTAATCTATGACGATTAGCATAAATCAATTCTCTTAATTCGTTATAATTAATTTCGTACGATCATTTCCGATTTTTAATTTTATCTACACACAATTCTTTTATTTTCCACAAAATTTAATGTAAACTTTGTGTTCGGGAGTAGTAGCTAATATATTACTTTTTATTTGAAGAACATATTCTCGCTATCAGATAACGTTTTAAGTATATTTGTAAATATTCAAAATTTTATCAGTTTTTATTTTGTTTCTTAGCGGGTATTCCCTGAGAATATATTGATTTGCACATTGTCTATTCTGTAAAAGTTGTTATCAAGTTAATCTCGATTAATTACTGAAAACAGTGCGTGGTTTAGTGAAATAGTCAATATAAACTTATTTTGCTCCACGATTTTTTTCGTTAAACATACGCAGTACAGTACGCCTAATACCAAACGTTTCAAATTTCTTTATTAAAACATTCTGATTGAACACCATTTTATTGAAGGCTTTAAAGAGGATGCGATAAAACAGTCCAGTCAACACTTTGTTTAGAATTCTGACGTGGTGAAAGATACTAAAGGGTTTTTCAAATTGGCAAGTTTTTTAAATTCTTGAATTAAACACACACTTTGCATTGATTCTTCAAAAAACTTTTTATTGATAATTGAAACATTGTATGATATTTAAATACGTATTAATTACATTAAACAAAATTTTGAATGACTGTGGCTGTATCTCACCAATGACTGGAATAATTTCATCCTTTAGTTTAATTTTTTCTCTCAAATCAGTTGTTTCATTAACGGAGTAAAGTAGCACCATCCTCTGGGAATCACATATCCTTCAGATCAATAGTCAATTCAGCCCACAAAATCCAGTTATCGTCTCACGATTTCGAACATTATTCACAGTTCTGGTTTCAGGACTGAAAGAAATACTATCCAATTTACACCTCCTGACCAAAATGCACACCAATACAATGCACACAAATGCAACAATGACTCGTTTAGGCTGTAAAGGTTTCCCGATCAATCATTCGTGGATTTTCCGTACCCCAAATGCGGCAATTTTGTTTATTAACATAGCCACCAATTTCAAAATTACTTCATTTGAAAAATATGATTTTTTGAGAAGAATCATCTGTTTGTTCTTTGATCCAATCGACAAATGAATGATGTTTTGTATGATTTACTGGCTTTAGTTGTGTTATTTGAACCTTATATGCATTCAGAGCTAAATACTTGTCCCCTCACCGAGTCTAAATTGTTGTGAACCTATACTAATACTACAAGAAATTTCTGGAATGTTCTTTTTAACACGTTCCGGGAAGAATTTGTGAAATTTCATAGTCTTAGTTTCGACGCCTAATGCCGTCAGTGGCACTCCAGACTTAACATACGAGCGGTGTGACAGTGACGGCATTTGCCGTCATACGTCATGATTATATATATATATTTATGTAATATATTTAGTTAATAAAAATAAAAATTACACAAGATATGGTATAATAAATATAAGTGTATGCATAACAAAAACTAAACAAATCTAATACATGTATCTAGAAATATTTACAAAACTATAATAATAATAATAATAATAAATAGTAGTCAATGGAAACTCCAGAAAGTGGAGGTGTTACCTTTTGTTATATCCGCCGAAGGCCTAGTAAGCAAAACCTTTTCCAAAAATCTGGAAATTCTTGGTGTTTCAAAATCGGTTACCACAGTAGGACAACGAGCAGTTCTCTTACAAACTTACCACATTGTTCGTAAGGTACTAAGCTGAATGGGAGGAGCTGAACTGCTTTCTCATTCTGGCATTGTAAACCCGACCAGCCTAGGCTGAGATGATCGATGAATCATGTTTGTGATAATACATAGTAGATATAATGAGAATTAGAAAAATAAGGAGCGAAACGCACACTTTTATAAAAATCAAAAACAGTTATTCCGAGATCTTGAAACGAATGAACCTAGTTAATCTAATACCCAAAACATCGACCCAACAACATGTAAGAATTTTGGAAAACAACTTGGAAAGTATCGGAGGGGTACAACATATCAGCAGCCTGGATCTGAGATATCGAAAACCTGCAAAAAAGCTTGCAGGAAATGAATGTGGCTGAATTTACAACAGAAGAGGTCCGTAACGCCATAAGAAAAACCCAAAACTGGAAAGCACCAGGGCCAGATAGAATCCAGAGTTTCTGGATCAAATATTTAGATGCCATACATGACAATTTATCACGTTGCTTTAGTAAAGCACTAACTAACCCCGAATCTATTCCGCAATTTTTATCTGAGGGTAATACATATTTACTATATAAGAAAAATTACAAGATGCAGCCAAATAATTATCGACCTATAACTTGTCTTTCAGCATTCTATAAGTTACTTACATCATTAGTAAACGAAAAAATATATCATCACTGTTTAGATAATAATATCCTAGAAGAACAACAAAAAGGATGTATAAGACAATCTGCGGGATGTAAACACCAACTTACTATAGATGCAATTGTCCTGAAGCAACTTAACTTATGATGCATTGACTACAGTAAGACCTTCGATTCATGATTGGCTAGTTAAAGTTTTGGAAATTTACAAAATCTGCCCTAAAATCAGAGCAATGCTTACTCACTTGATGAAGTCTTGGAAGACAAATATATGAATATCGGGAGAAAATGCTGGAAGAGTCGACGTTCAGAAGGGAATTAACCAGGGAGACTCTTTGTCGCCATTGTGATTTTGTCTGGTCCATAATCCAATGTCCACGATTCTCAATCAGTCTGCAAGCGGGTTTAGGTCCAGTTAACAAACAGCAGAAGGTTATCACATCTTCTTTGACTGGTTTTGCTGTATGAGGCGACGTGGTGTCATGCTGCAAAATCATCTTATTATGTCTTTGAGCGTATTGTGGACGTTTTTCGATCAATGCACAGTTCAAATTGATCATTTGTTGTCGATCAGTATTAACTATTTCTCCAGGTTTCAATAGTTCATAATATATCACACCAACCTGGTTCCACCAGACACAGAGCATGGTCTTGCGACCAAAGCGATTTGGCCTTGCAATCGATGGGCCGGCTTCGCCAAGTGATAACCATGATTTTTTTCGCTAAGCATTTTCGAAATAAATCCATTTTTCATCACCCGTTACTATTCAATGCAGAAATGACTTCCTTTCATACCTGAAAGTGAAATGCTGCTTCAAGCATTTCACTGACGATTTTTCGATTTTCTAATTGCCTATCATCAATTCATGTGTCACCTATCTTCCCATCGCTTGTAATCGTTTACAAATTGCGACTCGACTCACATTCAACTTTTCTGCCAATTGTTTTTGACTTTGTGTTGGGTCTTCATCCAATAACTCGTGCAATTTCGCATCTTCAAACGTTTTTAGCCTACCAGGACGTTCTTTGTTTTGAAAGTTGAAATCACCACATTTGAATTGCCGAAACCACGTTTCACAGGTTCTTATGGTTGGAGCATGCTCACCGTAAATTTCTACCAGCCAACGATGACTTTCAGCGGCTTTTTTCTTTTGATGAAACAAGAAAAGTAATGCGTGCCGTAAATACACGTTTTCAGGCACAAAACTCGACAATTTCAAAAAATTATAAATCTATAACGCTGTTATTTTGGCGGAACGTAACTTGTGTAGTTTTGAGGTTAATGTCAGTAGAATAAAATTACATATGTATCAAATCGTAAGATTGCATACTTATGACTAGTGAAATCTGTTACAAAAACCGGAAAGTAATTGTTTGTAATTGTGTGATTGTAACCGGATAGAAATTGTTCAAATTTATTACAACAATAATGAATCTATTCGGGCTACGTTTCGCGCCTTACTTGAAATTGATGGTCAACATAATAGACCTACAGAGCTTACTGTTTATAATTTAATTCAAAAATTCGAAAAGGTAGTATTTTTGATGCTAAGAATCCAAACCGTCAAAAACTTAAAAGCATTGCTGAAACCATCGATGCTGTGAACCAAAGTGTGAATGAAAATCCAGAACAATCAACTACTCGTCGTTCCCAAGAACTTGGGCTTTCTTATGGCACTATATGGTATATTCTTCATAAAGATTTGCATATCAAGACGTATCAAATTCAGTTAACCCAAGAACTCAAATCAAATGACCATTTTTTGCGTAGAAATGTTGCAGATTGGCCTTTAGAGCAACATGAAACAAATCCATTATTTCATGAAAAAATCATTTTCAACGATAAAACTTATTTTTGGTTAAATGGCTCTGTAAGTAAAAAAAAATTGTCGCATCTGGAGAAAAGAAAACCCTCATGCTGGTCTTGAAACACCTATACATCCACAAACATTAACAATTTAGTGTGGTTTATGGTGTAATTGGAATGTATTTATTTGGAAACAAAAATGGCAATGGAGTTACTGTTAATGGAGAACGCCACAGAAACGTGATTACTGATTTTCTTGGCATGAATTGATTTTTTTCTGGTATTGTTTTGATCTGGATGACATGTAGTTTCAACAAGATGGTGCCACACGGCTTACATCTATTTATGAGCTGCTACATGGTCTCAGTCTAACAATTCTCACAGTGTCTGTGTTTACATTGAAGCAGTCTCTACGCCTAGTGTACAAGTAGTTTCTTTGCAGTCCAAAATAACTGAAATAAGTGAAACTTGCCATGACTTGTGATAAATCCATTAAAATCAGGGTGTGCAGATACTTTTTTTACCTACTATACTTTTGCAGTCTGTTTTAAGATCTAAACTTACAAAATGACACGAAAGTTAAGATTTATAAATGGAAGTATGAGCTATAACTTCAAACTCAAGTATTATATAACGATCTGCATAGAGGGTTCATCACCCACACTGTTACCAATTAAAAATGCTGTAGTCAATAATGGATATTTTTAGACAAAGTTGAAAATACATTAAAATTCATGAAAATCATCTACTATGAATGTAAAGTCCTCCTATGAATGCATCGCACGCTACACGAATGTGAGTCTGTGGAATTCGTTACCATTCCCGACGAAGCTCTGTCTTCAGTGCGTTCAAACTCTCATATTGTTTTGTTGATACCTTAGCCTCCATACGGAGAAGTCTTACATACGGTCTTACATAAGTCTCCATACGGAGAAGTCCATTGGATTCAAGTCTAGTGAGTATGGAGGGTATTATTGCGAAGAAATGAACTATGGAACGTGATTTTGTAAACATTCTTGTGTCAAATTAGCTTTACGGGACGGTACCGAGTCCTGTACAAATGTCCAACGGTTGAAACCAAATTGTTTGTGTATCCAAGGGATCAATACATCGTTTAAAACCTTTTGTTGGTATACTTGCTGGTTCACCTAGACGTCCTGATCGATTAAAACGAGCGGAGAGCGACTATTTGCAGTTACAGCAGCCCAAATCATCACAGAAGCAGGCGTTTGTTTACGAATAGCGACTCGGTTGTTCAAATTGTCGCTGGACTGCCTTTCAACCACACACGAACGTTTTGGTTGTTTACGTATTGCTGAACGGTGGAAATTTTATCAGAAAATACCAAATTTTCGAGTTCGCCCCTTTCGTGCACGCTTTTCATTCCCTTTGATCGATGAAGTCTCGTTGTCTTTTGGGCCGGTGTTAAATCTTGTACTTTTTGTATCTTGTAAGCCTTCAACTTAAGTTTATATTTTAGTATGCGGCGTACGCTTGAGTCGAACACGTTCAGCTGTTTTGCCAATTAATTTTGCTGCACCCTGATTTCTTTCAATTTGCCCCCTTATTTTTTGAACCATTTTTGGTGATGTGGATTTTTATAACCATAGCGTTTTGTAATGCTACCAGTATTATTGTGCCGTTTAATAGCTCGATGCACACGTAACATGTAAATGCAGGTTGCGATATTTCTGCCAAATACAAAGCAATCACACTATTGCTTGTTTGAATTCCATTACAAATATTTCTTTTCAGTTACGACGTAGAACGATATGTTTTCGCACACTTGTAAACAATATTATAAACTAAAATCTGTCAAATTTTGAGAGCGCTGCGATCAGCTTTTCGGCAGATACAGCAACGTGAATTTGGTAGGTGAGTTGATCTGAGTCTTCAGCGACCCAGATGGGTGCGACACGTAGTGAGAATGCCAGAAAATTAAATACGAAGAAGAGTCATGCAGGGATGAATAGTCGATAACAGAAAGAGAGGTAGCTAAAGACACGATGGCATGACAATATAAGAAAAGATCGACCCGGTTGAAGGAAAGGAAAAGAAGAAGAAGAAGAGTGAGAGGGAGGAGGCGGAGAAGAAGTAGAAGGAGAAGAATAAAGGTGAAAGAGACAAGAGCGAATCGGGGTTTAAATAAACCGAACGAACTTATTTGCAAATTCAATACAACAACAGCAAGAAGAAGATTTAAACTTGTTCTGAAACACTAACCTGTATTTTTTCCTCGCATCGGAACTCGGTATCTCTCAGCTGTTCTTCAAGCATGATGACTCTGGCCTGCAAGGCGGCATTGTCCGCCTTAATCCTGGTGTACCTCTCGTCGTTTTGCTGCGCCGAATCCTGCAACACGTCCACCTTTTGTTGCAACACCTGAAACTGAAAGAGAAAGGCGTCAAGTCAGATATCTAAAAACGACATTAGTTATTTTACAGAACTCTCATCGTCGGCCAGTCCGCTTAAATAATTTTTCAGACCGTTGGCGTACACTAGAGTTCTACCGGTGTCGTCATTGTTAATTTCTTCCGGATTCAACTGACCCGTTCCCAGAAACTCAAACTGACCTTCCCACATGTCGAAGAAGTATTCGTCATCGTTGTCGTCGACTTCTGAATCACTCAACACACCGTTTACTATGTTTTCTTCCATTTTTCTTTGAGTTTACGAAGAAATTTTGGTAGAAAATAGACGTGATGTGATGCTAGGATGTATTAATTTGATTTACACATCAAGGCGGAAACATTAACGCTGTACGCGGTACAGAAATAGCACTTCCTTTGATTATAGTTTATTTTTATGTTCAGTTGTTGTTTATCGTCTGGCAGAAATGACATTTGCATTATCAAAACTGTGACCTTATTAACATACAATGTTTATCGGCACTCGAATTCGTTCACTAAGCAAAATTACACTGTTAGCGTGATACATGGCGAGAAAACACTCGGCAATCATTTCCCTAAATAATAACCGATTCGACACTGATTTTTTTCGCTAAAAATAAATTTTCGAACGTTTTTAAGGTTATGGCAATGTTCCATCGACTGGATTCGACCGTACAATACTCGAAAAACAAACGCGACTGACATGACAGCACCGTACGAAATAAAAATTACGCGCTCCCTTATCAGAAAGCGTCGCCTTACTCGGAATTTATTCGATAAAACACTTTTAATAGTGTGGGAGATACTGCGTTATCTGGAGCTCGATTAAAGGAGTTCGTCTTTGACGTGAGTGGGACTTTACGCTGGTGCTCAACTTCTTAGTCCCCAGGAGGCGACCGAACAAAAAGCGAAACTGGATATCTTTGAGGCGCAGTGGATGTTACGCACATGTGATTCATGAAAAACGTTCATTAACTAATGCAACGGGACTTATTTAATTACATCTAGTTTAAAATATGGCCAGACGAGAGATATTCTTTATGTGGCCTCGTTCTTAAGACCGCTTGTCTGCAATAATATTGATTCGAAACTGTTTTCTTCAATAATTTTTTTTTCTTGATAATTAGTTCGTACATTAACGTAACTAAAATAATATTCTTTAATTTAAATATCCTCCGTACCAGCTGGGATGTATAATAATTAAACTGTATGTATATCTTAAATTGAATAACTGATTTTTTCATCAAAGTGAGTTTACAGGGGGTCTTCAAAAAGAAATGAAACTATTACCATAAAGAAATAGTACTCCCGTGACATATAGATGGAGTTACTCACGAAAAATTCTCACTAAAATCCTGGTCGATTGTGCCAAACTTCAAACATCATTTGTCCAGCCATACCAGCTGGGATGTATATCAATAAATAAACTGTATGTATATCTTAAATTGAAAAACATATAATAATGGCTGCAATATCAGCTGATTTTTTCGTCAGCGAGTGAGTTTACAGGGGGCGTTTAAAAATAAATTAAACTATTACCATAAAGAAATAGTAGTCGCGTGACATATAGATGACGTTACTCACGAAAAATCCTCACTAAAATCCTGGTCGGCAGTGCCAGCCTTCAAACGTCATGTGTCAGAATTTCATGACAATATGTCTACTAGTTTCTGAGTTGTGTGTGTAGTCAAAACAATGCTAGTTGTGATAACCGCCAAAAAAATAAAGTTGCTAATGCAAATAACGCTAAATTGGAAATTCAGAATTATTTGTTAAAAAACGAAGTAATACTAATTTAATATTAAACAGGAATATGGATGTGATACCATTGGTGCCATTATGGGGCATACGGTTTTTCGCCTTCCCTAGTATTACTGTACTGTTAATCTAAGTAGAAGTGCTGCAACATTAATTAGGAAGGTTGTAGATAGTATTCCCAAAAAAAGTTCGATAAATTCGATTAACCATGTTATTAAAATAGAAGATGCTTATGTTTCATTTACTAATAATATACAACCACTTTTTTTTTATACAACCACTATTTTATTTTTTCCAAAATTATTCTGAAATTAGAATATATTGCTTCTAATTTTTTGAGTAGAAAAGTATGCTTTCCATTTGGGGGAGTGGAAGGAATCCATATACTTTATTTTCACCAAACCAATCCAAATCTTCAACATCGATCTCTATTGTTCACAATTAGATCGGCTTAAGGCAACAATTGAAGAAAACTGTCTATGACTATCACACGTTTCAATCAAGCTCCAGTAAAAATTGTTGAGCTTCAATCGGGAGGTATTACCCCATCCCTAGGACTACGATCTATTCCACTCGCTCCAAAATTGTTTAAATTGAAAATCTTTTAAAACGGAAGACGAGGTGAAAAATATCCTATCGCCATTTTTTGACAAAAAAGCATTATTGACCTACGACTACGTTGGCAAAAAGTTGTAAATAATAATGGTAGTTACGAGGGTTGCTATTTATGTATCCGGAATAATAAAAACAAATATTTATCTTTGAAAATAGTTTTATTGTTTTTTAAAATAATCCCTACGAGGATCGATATACTTTTAAATACGTTTAATTGAATTTTCATAGCACTTTTTCCATTGCGATTGAGGTATCTCCAAAACATACATTTTGAACGCATCAACCGCCTCTTCTGGCATCGAAAATCGTTGACCGCGTAGTTTATTCTTCACGGACGAGGACAAAAAGAAATCACTGGGTGCCAAATCCAGACTGTACGACGGATGATCTATCAATTCAATGTTTCGACCGGTCAAATATTGCGTTGTTCGGTCCGATATGTGAGCTGCTGCTGTTTTTTCTTATTTCTTCAAAAACTTCTGGTAAACTAATGGTTGTATACCATTCAGAATTTATCGTTCTACGATTCTTTAGTGGCACTGTAATCACATGCCCATTTATCTAAAAAAAACAGGCGACAATTTGCTTCGAAGTGCTTCTTGCGCGAACAATTTTTGTTGGGTTTGGCTCATTTTGAAAGACCTATACGGTCAACTGCTGTTTACTTTCGGACTCATACGCATAGATCCAAGATTCGTCACATGTGTAGACGTTATACACAGCTTTTGACGCACCACGATTATATTTTTGAGCATTTCTTCGCACCAATCGACACGAGCTTTTTTTAAGCCATGTCAAGTTATGCGGAATACAATGCGCACAAATGTTTTTTATGGCTAAATGTTCATGTAAAATCTTGTGTAATGCCCACCAGGGATGCCTCAATCTCACGGTATGTTACATGAGGATCTTGCTTTATCAGCTCGCGCACAGTATCGATGTTTTTTGGTACAACAACCGATTTTGGACGACCTGCTCTAAATTCGTCCATGAGCGAACCACGGCCACGTTTGACTTCACTAAACCAATGATATACAGTGGTTTTAGATGGCGCTTCATCGCCAAAAGTTGAAGTGAGTTGATCGATGCACTGTTGTTGAGATAACCCACGTCGAAAGTCGTAGTAAATCATCACACGAAAATTCTCACGAGTTAATTCTATTTTTTAACTGAGAAGAAAATTTCAAGTCACTAAAGAACACGGATAGTGTCCGTATGACAAAAAGTTCTGAGTACGTATACTGTAGTGATGGGCGATATTTTTATACCGGTGACTTAGATGGTCACTGTTACTACCGGCGACCTAATTATCCACAAAGCAGCGAATCTAGTTGCTATTTATTTTAAAAATCGCCGACTATCTCGACGAATCGCACCTGGGTACCGCGTGCTCGCCGGTCGCCGGGATAACATTTATTATTGTTAATTCTTAATGACGCCGACTTCGATCCCGACTTTTAAAATGGATTCTTGTTTTTTTGAGTTTATTTATTGATATACCATTTTCGCAAAATCTGTTCACAGCACAATGCCCCCATGATATTATATATTCATGAAACAACACTTTTATCAAATTTACGAGCTTCTAAAATATCCTAGGTAAACAATTTCGTGGCGGCTGGCTTTGCTTTGCTTTACTATAATGTGTTTGTTATTGTTACATCTAATGATCGAATATGAATATGGAATATTGAATGGACGGTTGACGTTGACGATGTGCCGGACGTGCTTCCATCCCCCACGCTCCTACAGCTCCACTGTGTCCTCCACATAATGAAACATCGACCGAAGTCACTATTAAAAGAAACGGTGACTTATAAGTCAGCGGGTCACTGGTATACCGGTGACCTAAAAATCACTGATAAGCTCATCACTACAGTCAACAATGTCACATTTTACCATGTATGAGTCAGATGGCGTCTAGCAACACCATTGTTGCCAATTGCGGATACATAAATAGCAACCCTCGTATAATCTAACATTTTGGCAATTGTGAGAAATTATTCAATACTAAGAATCACGGAGCTGGAACGAGAGCCTTACGACGAAGCTTTTAAATGGTTAGAAAATTTGTCGATGCATGTTGTTTGCTACACAATAACGAACCCACGGAAAGACCACCACCTCCACTGGACACCTTGTTGGTCCAGGCGTGACCAGTGTTAGCAAAATGACAACAGACGACAATCAATACTTGCACCAAATGATAAAGATCTTTGCCATTGGATTCGTAATATTTCTTTCACGAAGAGCTGAATGTTATAAAAAATTGTAAGATAATGTTAGGTTTTACACCAGTTAATGGACCAGCTAAAAACTGAACATACGAGAATCAAACAAAAATTTACCATTACTTAATGACGGGGGCTACCGTATTATTTTAAAAATTATAACAGGTGATGTAATTTATATTCCTTTTTATGGTGTGCCGACACGCAAAGAAAATAAAGTATGGGTGTAAAAAGACAGCGTGAAGACAACCTTCGATGAAAAAGTAATGTACGTTGTTTTCTTCGGAATTGCAGGATTGGTAAAAGCAATTATGTTATTAGGAACAGAAGACTGTCACGACATCTGTGTATAAGATGATTTTTTATATTGATCTTCGTCTGTGGAAAATTCATTCTCAAAAATGCATTGCTGTCGAAGAAAATTAGCATGAAATTGTGTTTATATACCAGATGATATTGATAAATAGCTGACCTAGACCAGAAAAGAACTACTTACAACAAAAAGCAAGGTCCTGAGACCGTACTCACTTTTTTTTAAGTGTTTTTTGTACTAAAGTAATTAATGGATTCTTAATGGATTTAAAATGGATTCTTTATAACTCTAACAGTAAGAGATCATGGGTTGAACCCACTCAACCTTTAACATGTCGATAAGGCCTAATATCAACGCTAGAAGGTATCGCTCTAGATCTGGTGGGATGTTATAATAGGTGGTTCGATTAATAATGTGGATTTTACTAAGAGATGGCGTTACTAACACATTTGTTGGTATAGACTAATGACGTCTATGACGTTTTGGAGAGTAAACATACTCCATCAGAATACAGTTCGTTATTAATTGTCAATGTGCAAAAAACATAGCTTTGAATATTGCGAATTATGTACCAAAAAAAGACGTTTTGCGAGCAAGTTTAATAACCTTTCATTTGAAGAATACGGATGCTGAAAATTATAGATTATTGGTAAAGCTTATAGTGAACATGCTCTAAAAACTTGTTAATAGTTTAAACGCTCTAAAAGTGCTGATTTTGATATAAAATATAATGAGCGTCTAAGACAGCCGAAAAAGTTTGAAGATGCAGATTTGCAAGCATTAGTGTACGAAGATCAATTCTTCTGTTGGAACCTTTGGTGTAAAATACTAAACTTGAAGAGATTTACCACTAAACACTAAAACGCTTTTTTGAACTGCTCGACGCAAGTGCAAGCTAACCATGTTAGCATAATCAGGAGATGATTTAATCTATGAGATTAAATCATCTCCTAATCCATAAGATTAAATCATCTCCTGATGATGCTAACATGGTTAGCGAAACGTGCGTCGAGCAGTTCAAAAAAGCGTTTTAGTGTATGAAGAATCAACTCATACTTTGAAACAATTGGCAGAAGCATTGAATGTTGCCCAATCCACTATTTCCGATCGTCTACACGCATTGGGAAAGATCCAGAAGGAAGGAAAATCCGTTCCATAGAAACTGAAAGAAAAAGACATTGAAAGGCGAAAAACCACTTATGAAACTTTGCTTGTCTGACAGAAAAGAAAAGGTTTTTTGCATCGAGTTGTGACAGGTGATGAAAAGTGGATCTATTTTGACAACCCAAAGCGCAAAGAATCATAGGTAGACCCAGACCAGCCTTCAACATCACAACTAGTGAGCAATATACATGGAAAGAAGGCTTTGCTGTGTATTTGGTGGGATAGGGAGGGAGCTGTGTATTACGAACTGCTGAAACTTGGTGAAATGATTACTAGCGATCGATATCGACAACAATTGAGCAAATTGAACTAAGCATTGAAGGAAAAACGACCAGAATACATCCAAAGATCCATGACAATGCTCGGTCCCATGTTGCAAAATATTCACCGGACTTAACCCCTTCGGATTACCACTTCTTTCGATCGATGCAGCACTAACTTTCAGAACACCACTTACATTCTTACGAAGAAGTGAAAATTTGGCTTGATGAATAATTAGCCTCAAAAAAACCAAAAGTTTGTTTGGCGCGGAATCCATTCCTTGACAGAAAGGGGGAATGGGGATGGGGAAAAAGTAATAGCTAACGATGGCCAATACTTTGATTATTAAGTTAATGTATTTTGTTATGGAAAAAAACGACATTATTAATTCGAAACCCCTATTTTATGCTCAACCACATGTTGCTAAAGCATCTTAGAACCCTATCTTCATATCTTTGCGTTATATTGGGAAGTTCTCCCGCACGCTGCATATGATGCAGACTTGGTGTCTTTTGATTACCACCTATTTTGGTAGCTGCAGCATGACTTGGCTGATACTCTCTCAAAGTGAGATTTGAAGATGCCAAATGTGGTGGTTAATAATTCTTTTTCTTTCAGTAAAAAACCCCGAGTGAAAGAAATACTTGGGGAAACTTTCAGTGATGAAGTCCCAACGCTAGACGCTTGTGGACGTTGGTTTGGTTTGGTTGGGTTTTGAATCTCTTCAAAAGTGAAGAAATTTACCAATAAACACCAAATCACTTTTATGAACTTCTCGACGCACGTTTCGCTAACCATGTTAGCATCATCAGGAGATGATCTAATCTTTAACGCGAGTCGAGAAGTTCACACCGAAGATTCCAATAAAAGAATTGACGCAAAAGTGGTTATTTCGACTTGAAAGACAAAGAACCCCCACCGTCAACCGAAAAAAAATAAGATGCCGAATTGCAAGCATTGTTGGGAGAAGACGATACACAAACTCAACAACAAATGGCAGAGAGGTTAAATGTGGGTTACTGAACCATTTGTGATAGTCTGCATGCCAAGGGAAATATCCAGAAGGCAGGGAAATGGGTACCACATCAGCTGAACGACGGACAGATGGAAAAGCGAAAAACGGGATGCGAACTTTTGCTTTCTCGGCTTTTTGCATTGGATCGTGACTAGAGACGAAAAGTGGATATATTTCGAGAACCAAAATCGCAGAAAATCATGAGTTGACCCAGGACAACCATCAACATTGACTGCAAGATCTAATCGCTTCGGAAATAAGGCAATGCTGTGTATTTGGTGGTATTAGAAGGATGTTGGGTACCATGAACTTCTGAAATCAGCTGAAACAGTTAATACCGTTCGCTACCGTCAACAAATGATTAATTTGATCCATGCATTGATCGAAAAGCGACCAGAATGGGTTACAAGACACGAACAAGTGATTTTGCAGCACGACAACGCCTCATCACACACAACTAAAGCAATCAGATACTCCATTTCTGCACTTGGCTGGGAACTCTTGCTCCCGTCCCCGTACTAACCAAACTTATAGCCTTCCAACTATAACTTGTTTTCATCGATGTATGAAGCCCTTTCCATGAAACACTTCAACAATTACGGAATTAAACATTCGAAAAATGGCTTGGACCACCTCACAATAATGTACGGTGTGTCGGGATGGGCATCCACAAATGTCAGGGAGATGGGAAAAAATGTGCAGCTAGCCATGGCGCATACTCTGAATAAACCTGAATTTGTTACCTTTCTCTAAAATTAAACGTGTTTTTATAAAAAAAAAACTGACAATGATTGTGTCAATAACATGTTCGAGTGACACTCGTATAAGCTTAAAAATATTTTTAGATATATGTGTATAGGCAAACAAAAATAGTTCTCAGTATCACGAAAGTAAAAGTGCTTCATTCAAGAAGAAAGTGTTATTTTTTGTAAAACAATTAATTTAGTTAAATGATGATATCTGGAAACTTTTACCGTTAGTCATCGGTAATTTGGTAAACTGTATCGTGCATATAAATCTTTATAATTTCATGTAATTTGCGAACTTCTACGAAATTTTTTCCTTTTCGAAAGCGGCATGAACATTAATCAATCTTTAATGATCATTATGGAATAAAATATTTTAATATCGAAAAAAAATTTTTTTCGAATTAATGATATACAGGGTGGTCGACAAGTAACAGATTTATTTGAATTTCCTGGAAATTTGTTTCTAAATATTCATTGTGTTTTGAGCTGGCTTATGGCTTATTACTAAGGTATAATTGTTCAAACTGTAGGACAGGAATAAGACAGATTATTTTGTAATGTCAGTTTGTTGCTGCGACAGTATCTTTCAAAACGACCATGTTTAAAATATTTCGCGTTAGCGTAATATTTTTTTCGTTTAGTAAACATGTCGAATAAGAAAGCACTTGCGGTACGTACTGCTTTTCCTGTTCAATCAAAAGAAAAACGCGAGTAAAAACTGTCGTATACTTGTGAAAACTTGCGGTGACAATGTACCAACGCAGAACGCTTGTGGGCGTTGGTTTAGACGATTCAAAAGTGGTGATTTCGATTTGAAAAACAAATAGATAAAAAGATAGATAAAAGATCCAGAAGGCAGGAAAATGGGTACCACATTAGCTGAACGACAGACAGAAGGAAAAGTGGAGTGCGAAGTTTTGCTTTCTCGCTATGAAATAAATACTTTTTTACATCGGATCATGATTGGAGACGAAAAATGGATATATTTCGAGAACCCAAAACGTAGAAAATCATGGGTTCACCCAGGACAAACATCAACATCGAGTGCAAGACCGACGACAACACCCCATCACACACAGCGAAAGCAGTCAGAGACCTCATTTCTGTACTTGCCTGGGAACTTTTGCTCCACCCGTCCTACTCACCGATGTCTCAGCAATTACGGAGATCAATTCTTCTATTTGAACCTTCCGTGTGAAACACTAAGCTCGAAGAGATTTACCACTAAACACCAAATCGCTTTTTTAAACTTCTCGACGCGCTTTTCGCTAACCATGTTAGCATCATCAGGAGATGATTTAATCTATTAAAGAGATTAAATCATCGAGTCGAGAAGTTTAAAAAAGTGAGTTGGTGTTTAGTGGTAAATCTCTTCGAGTGTAGAATTACGAAGATGTCGAAAAATGGCTTGATGACTGGACCAGGAAACGAAAAAACTAAATGAACCCAAATAAAACGTGTTATTTTTAAGAAAAAAATTAAGAATTATTATGCGCCATACCTGATACAGATATATGTATTTATTCAATATTCATTAATTCAATATTCAATTATTCAATATATTCAATTATTCAAATTGAATTTATTTATTGAAGTACACATCATGAGGTTATGAATGGAATAAGACATCGGACAAATGACCGCTTTGGTTTTGCTGGCACAGACGTGCTCTTTTCTGGGACATTTTCAAGGGCTGCTGCGCATAAATTTTGCGGTATTCCAGTGACACTGCGTTGAATTTCGTCTTTTAAGGCTTCAATCGTTGTGGGTTTGTTCACATAAACTTGTGACTTTAAAAAACCGCAAAGAAAAAACTCCAAAGGCGTTAAATCGTATGATCTGGGCGGCCAATGCCAATCTCCAAAACGAGAAATAACACGACTAGGAAATGACTCGTACAGTAATTCAACAGTTTTTCTGGCTGTATGGCATGTTGCACCGTCTTGTTGAAACCACATGCTGCTGAGATCCACATATTTTGCAATTTTGGCGCAAACAAGTTAGTTAACATTTCACGATAACGAACACCATTTACGGTTAATACGATTAACATAATACGATTAACTGCATTTCGAAGAAATGCTCACGCTCACAACAAACGCTCTTCGTTGCCCATGGTCTTCCGGCTTTAGCTCTTGAGTCAATTGAACTTTGTATGCATGAAGTTTGAAATCTTTTGTTAAAATTCGATGCATAGTGGTTGTGAAAACACCAACTTCCTGAGTTCTATGCCGAATTGATGTTGGGATGATTGGGTTTTCCTCAACAGTTGCACGCCCTGCTGCGATATTTTCAGTCGAGCGACCAAGACGAACGCGTGTTTCTGTTTTCACGTCATTGACAGACCCAGTTTGCTCAAATTTTTTCATTAATCTTCTCACAGTGGCATCATTTGGAGCATTCCGATGGCCCATAATTGTAGGCATTTTGCGAACTGTGGCTGCAAAAGTTTCACCACTTTGATAATAATTTTTCACAATGAGAATTCGTTGTTGTGTATTGTAGCGCTCCATTTTACTTAACCTCCTGCTGTCTACTAACGAACGGCCATTTTTTTTCAAACACATTTTTCATTCGAAACCGGCGTTCTTATTGGAACACCCTATATATATATAATATACCAGGTACAGCGTCGCTTTTACATTTGGAAACAGTCAAATATCTCAAGAACGCTTTGAGATTTCTTAATGACATTTTCTACAGTACAATTTTGTTTGTGTTTTTGTATTTTTGTTTGCATCTTGTCGCATATTTGAAATCCAAGGCCAACTTGATGTTTTTTAAATGACAACAGTACTTGAATTCGACATTGTTGGAAAGAGCATTTTTTTCTGAATTCAACGAGCCAAATATTGTGTGTTTTTTTTTCCAAAATAGATTTTAAAAATGGATAAAAAGTGTTTCGGACTGTCTTAGGGAAAAATCAAGTTAGTCTTGGATTTCAAGTCACATCCATAATATAAATCAACAAGTAGGTAAAATAATAAACATAAGGATTCGACGTTCACCTTGTTCCTCCATAAAAAAGTAAGTTTGCGTACACAATTTTGTTTATTGTTTTCAAAAAACAACGACACATTAAAGTTCTTTAATATCAGTTTAGCTTTGTTAGTGAATATGAACAGAGAAATTTTCGATTCATTACCCAGAATGGAAATTTCTTTGAAAATTAGAAAACTTGAAAAAAGATGGAAAATCTTTCCGAAAAATCGGAAAAATAATTAATAAAAACCATTAAGGTGTTCAAAAAATTGTAATGGGATATGAAGAGACCTAGTTTCTTCCGAATTTGCCGGCACGCTAGACCGGCATCATGAACGAGCGATCTTGAGATCGCGGGAGGATCGGCGGGATCTTGATGAGCACGGGACTGTGGAATTGCTGCAGTAAACAATATGCAACGTCATAAAAATTAGGTTTGGAGTCTAAAAAGGCCTGCCAGAAACCATACATATCAAAAATCAACAAGTGTAAAAGAATAGCTTTCGCCAAATCGTATGGCGATAAACCTCATAATTTTTTGGGAACGTGTGAATTTCAGCGATTAATGCAAATTCAATGCTCTTAGAGCTGATGTTAACTTGAATGGTGCGAGGCTATTTTATCGAAAGAATCATGGATCAACTTGTCTTCCTGGACATAAAAAGAGAACATTTGCATCGAAATGCCGAAAAACTTGGTTTGAGGTCTAATTTCGTTATTCAACAGCACAATGATCCGAAACATCGAGCACGTAATGTCGAATAATGATCACTCTACAATACTCCAAGACTTGTTAAGAACTCCTTCACAAGTTATAAAACACTACATACAAAATAAAATTCTACTGCGATTAGCTGTGAAAGAGGAGTGGTCTCTACTAGAACTTAATATCACAACAAATTTAGTTTCTTCTATGAAAAAAATACGGCGATTATTAAAATATCGCTCACTTTATTGTGTAACTCATGGACGTCTTCTTCCAATGAAGCATCCGAATACATGTCATCAGTTGTGTCGCAAGTGCTGCTTCTACCGGAAGAATTGAAACTGGAACTTCTGTACAAGTGACTGGCCAAAGCGGTGGAACTTAAAGTCTGACTTCTTCTTCCGTTGCTGCAAGAATAGAAGGTGTTTAAACAAACTTCTTTGTTTGTGATTATCAAACTTACTGTCTGAATGAGCCCCATCTCCTGTTCGACAGGGCTTCCGGATTATTTGGTGGGGTTCTTCTGAGGCTAGTCCGCAACCAGGTGTTCCTGTTGATACTAGATGGTGTTTTGAGTTCGTTAATACTGCAACAAGATATATTAAAGTGCATTTTTGGTGTATAATCAACGGATGTTGCGTTACAAATCGTGAAATAATACTCGTTTAGACGTGGGTTTATAATTATTATATACACAGTCAAGGAAATTCTCCTCACTGAAGAAAAAAAACCAGTACATTTAGTGTTATGGAAGTTTTTTACCTTGAGGTCCCTTCCATTCATTTTTTTTTAATTATTTAAAACTAGTTACTGTATAGCAATTTGCTAGTTATTTACAAACCACTTAGAGATAATAATGACAATTTATTTAACACTTAGTAATTTTAACAATTCTTTAAGATTCGCTGTGTTTAACAAACTGATTAGCTTGTGCTTTATATTCATGCACTATTTCAATAACACTGATAAACACAGGATTTGTCGCATAGCAATTTTGAGTATTTAGGAGGTAATTTGATAGGCTGAAAATAACATTCATTGATACACGGCGTATACTACAGTGAGTAGTGATGAACACAACTGATTGTGTATTACCCTCTTCCTATACCCTCTCTTTTTGTTACTTCCTATTCGTCCCTGCATGATATCCTTTGGTTTTCGGCTTTCTGACATGTTCACAATAAATTCATTCATATAATCTACAATATCCAGATTCTTGTAAAACTGATTGAGTTAGAAATTATACCTGATCTTCCAAATTCCATTATCATTCATTGCATCAAAAATTCTGCTGAATACTCTTAACTGACTTCTCCATAACTGACTTCTGACCGAATGGGTATTTTATAGATCGTGTTTCTTTATATAAGTTTAGATCTTATGGTATACCGTCGAGAGTAACTAATTTTGTTACCCTTCATAATTTCTAATTTCTGCTATGATTTATTTTGCTTCCCATATAAGTAAATCCATTCAGAACTTTAATATTATTATCGCCTATTATCTAATTTTGTTCTCTTCTTAGGTTGGTTTTCTTTTCCATTTCCGGTACCCAATTTC
The DNA here is from genome assembly GCA_031761425.1 of Cosmopolites sordidus. Taxonomy (NCBI): domain Eukaryota; kingdom Metazoa; phylum Arthropoda; class Insecta; order Coleoptera; family Curculionidae; genus Cosmopolites; species Cosmopolites sordidus. The sequence continues at coordinate 150,287 of JARFXV010000725.1, read as the reverse complement.
GATAGTAATTGACCCAAAATGGTGTAAAAACTTCCTTTCGATAATTTGATGTAAACACCTCATTTGGACGTCCAGAGCGTACAGGTTCATCGGTGCTTGTACAGCTACGTTTGAATCCGGCAACATTATGTAAATCTCTCCACATCTTCATTGAAGAGAAGATAAGATAAGACACACCCCTGCCTCGCATCAGTAAAAATTTCAAATTCCAAGCTTCTATATCCACCATGAGCTGCACAGCACTGTATATTCGTATACGTTTCCAGAATATGGCGTATAATTTTTCGGATATTCCTTTATGTTTTAAAACTTTCCATAATCATCGGGAACATTGTTTCACTCCCTCATCTAATTTATCAAAGGTCGTAACAATTCAGAACACGACTCAGGGTCTGGCTTGAGTAATTCTGCTGGTATATTATCTGGTCCCGGGGCTTTGTTGTTTTTTAATGCCCTTATAGCTCATTGTATTTCCATTTTCGAAGGTGCATCACTGTTAATGGAAAGTTGCCTGCGTTCTTCTTGTTGTTCTGCGCCCCCATTGTTCTTCATTTTGTTCGATTTGTGGTGGTCCACCCAACATCTCTTGAAAATGCTCTTTCCATCTACTGAGTTGTTCTGGGATTGTGATCAGAACTTGCCCCGAGATTGCTTTGACGGGTATTGCCCCGCTGCTCCGCTTACTTGATAGCTTCTTGGTAATTTGATAAAGTTGTCTGGTGTTGCCGTTTGTTACAGCGGTTTGTGTTTATTGAGCCAATTGTTAAGCCCATGCCCTTTTATCATGACTTGCAGACCTTTTTACAGCCTTGTTTAACTCTATATGATTCCTGTCTTTCAAGTCTCCGTTCTGTACTTTGTATCTGTATTATTTTTCCCTTTTCCTCTCGTCTTCTCCGAATAAGTTCCCATGTTTCGTCGGTTATCCATGCCTTTCGCTGATTATTCACCTTTTGCATGGTGGTTTCTGCAGTTTCTTTTAACATGTTGGAAATTATTTCCTAATTCTTATTTTCTGGTAGTAACTGAATGTTATTTATCAACGTCTGTATGTAACTTCCTATTCCTTGCGTTGTGGCTAATTTTTTGATGCTTCTGATATTGCTTTCCCTTCCAAAAGCATTTCGTTTACAGTGTATGTTGCAAGTTTCAATCGTATGCAATCCGTTAGCGGAAATGTTTGCAACTCTTCTATTTCGCACATCCAATAGCGAAGTTTTCCAGTTTACTCCAGGAGCCTTAGTAGTTTACTTGCTGATTATTGCTAGACATTAATAAGGAAATCTCAAGGATAATATAATCTATCGCTATACTTTGTTACAATGCATCAATACTTTATATAAAAAAAATGGGTATTAGGTCAAATCTGAGGTACATTTTAAGTCAAACTTTACACAAGATTCACCATATTTTATTTACAAAAACACAAGTCACACAAAATAAAGTCATTTTTGTTTAACAGTGTCATTTTTGTAATATGTTTTAACGGCGAATGGATCTTGTGACACTGAATCATGATTTCTAATGTTAATACGCTGTAAATACAGCCAAGGTAGTTGCTTTAGCCTTATCCGAGAGACAGTGGGTTAACGGCACACTTAATGCTCACCCCTAAAATTGTTGTTCAACTACCACTATTTCGGGCACCTCTGGGCATCAGAAAACAGTAAAGTAGTACAGTTCGCTACAGAGGTCTGGGCCATTCCCATCCAAAGTTGGCGAGGAAGCTCATCTAACATGAGTCCCCTCCCCTCGGGAAGTCAAGACTCAAGTCCATTGGCGTAGGAGGGCAGTGGTTTCGGTGCGAGCTAGAAATTCAGTGCGTAGCCACGGGCTGTAGCCGACAGGTTTAAGCCTATCGACATACTGTGCAATATCCGAGAGATGGGCCGGAAATTTGATACTAAAATAGGTTATTTCTCAACCGCACCCTGAATTTTCTCTATCTGTCATTTTTTTTTAATATGGCGAATATATCAAATAAAATAGCATTACTTCGAAACCATGCTTTTCTTCTGGGTTTTATGAACTATTTAGCGGTACTCCCTCGTAACTATAAATCGGAATGGTAATCAACCAACACTAAAAATAATAATTTGAGTCATATGGTGGTGTGATTAACTGAATTTATATTTAAATTAGATCCAACCATTAATCTATTTTTTATTAAAATATATATTAATAGATTCTATTTCAAGTTAAATGGTATTTTAATTACAGTTCCGAACAGAAGTCGCCACTTTCGCTTTAATTTACGCGAGCGCATCAATTCGTAAATTTGATTACTTCATTTGCTGTAAATCTTACTAGTTTATGAAATAAATAAATTTAACCAGCAATTATTCACATAATTTTAAAGGAAAAAGTTATTTGCAAGGGTCAGAAATCTAAAAAAATTGCAAGGTTATTAAATCACCAATCGAAAAGTTATGATAAAAATGTTTTAAGCAAATATGTGTAAAAACATATTTGGCAAATATTGGCGTATTACTTAACGAATAAACTGCAAATAAACTAATGAAAATTGTTAAAACATTTTTTTTAATCATGCTAATGAAGTTTCTTGGGTTGATAAAATATTGAATAAAACATTTGGATTGCTTCGTTTTTGGCGAATAAACCATTCACAATGTTTTTGCTTGTGAAAAATTAGCGGGTAAGACAAATCCTTTATACATGATAAGGGTAAAGTAATTGGGGTTTTGAAAAAAAATTGTCGTAAATGGAAAGATCATTATATATATATATATATATATATATATATATATATATATATATATATATATATATATCATATATAGATCAAAGATCATATATATATATATATATATATATATATATATATATATATATTATAAAATTTTATAACAAAACTATTTTTGTTTTTATATTTTTCCTTATAATTAAAAAGTTATATCAAATTGAAAATAAAGTTTTAAACCTAGTACCGATGACGCGCCGACAGTTCTCGAAAAAAAACCCGAGGGCGTGTGACGTCACTATGTTTATTTTCCCTCAATATTACAAACAGCGGATAAGTGCGTTTTAGTTTTTAATCAACTTATTCTTGTTATTATCATCAATGATAAATTTATTGAAAATGTCAAATTTAATTAGTTATGTTAAGAGTTATTAATTTTATTAGTTATTAGCCTGTTTCGTACCATAACAGTACAATGTAATAAATAGCACGACGTATTAATCCTAAAACAACATCAAATTTTTACAACCCCCTGTCATCAAATATATATATAAAAGATTATTATTTCAAGATTCAAGATATTTCGTTGCCTTTCGGCAAAATGCTAATTGCCCCAATAAATTTCAATAAAAATATTTCTAGTTTCTTCAAAAGTTGGAGTGGTTGAACTTCAGAATAATTTTAGAAAAAATAAGATATTGTTAAATTATTATTATTATTATGTATGACTAAAACATTGTTTATTGGTTTGTGTATAAATAAATAAATAAATAAATTTATCTATTAGTACATTAAAAATTATAACTATATATAGTTAATTCGGTTTCACTCTCACTATCACTTTGATCTACATTAATAATATTAATATTAATATAAATATTAATAATATTATGTCACATATGCTCAATTAGATTAATAATACAATAATACGGGGGAAGGCGTAAAACGATGAAACGAGAAGGCGTATGTCCTATATCGGCAGCAATGGTATCACATCCATATTTCTTTTTAATATTAAATGTCTTTCATATTTCTAGATCACATTTTTATATGTATTTTCGAAGTATATATTGTTTTTTTAACATATAGTTCTAAATTTCCTATTTAGTGTTATTTGCATTAGGAACTTTATTTTTTTGGCGGTTATGATAACTAGCATTGTCCATTCCAATTACGCTTTCCTTAGGCACATTGGGCAAAAGGCTATTTATAAACCAATCTTCAAAAAGTTCTCCTGTGGTGTCGTCATGATAGTCCAAAGATGAATGTTTAATATTTTTGGAGGACAACCGTAAACAGTTTGGAACCCATCCATCCTCGAAACCAGCATGTAAAATTGTAATTCTTTTTTTTTGCCGGGGCTTTGGTTTGGCATTTTCTTGATGTATCTACTCATCCTTTTGCTGGCGTCCCATGTGTATTGAACCATGTTTCATCAAGGTAGATAATGGGACGATTTTCTAATATATATTTTTTTATAGAGTTTAAGTAGTCAAACCGCCATCGTCGCAATCGTTGTGATTCCATTAATATTTGTTTTTTATTAATGGTCCGATATGCAAAAGCAATTAGAGATAATATTCTCCGGAGGCTAGTTCTGCTGCAAAGAATGTTGGTTTCATCTTTCCTTAGTTGCTGTTGCAATGAATGCAATGCAGGCACAGTTTGCTCTTCATACATAGCATACATTTTGCTTCGAATTAAGTTTTTGTCATTATTAAGTCATTGTCGCTTTCTTCAACACATTTGCTTTTACCAAAATCACTACGAACTTTTTTGGCTTTAAGTGGCTTCGTCGCTATATCTTTAACTGTAGACAACGGCGTTTTCGTTAATGAAGATGTTTTTGCTGTTGCTGCATTTACATTAAGTCCCCTATTCAACAATTCATACATTTTTAACAATTTGCTTAGCATCGGTCGATAAATGTTTTCTTTTAAAATTAGCACTACCGGAGGCACAATGATCATTATCTTGCCAAGAACGCCACATTTTTAGCGCATTTGGAATAATAATAAATCGATCGAAATTATAGAACTGCATTGTTTAAGAAAAGAATGCGAACTAAACTAAAATATATCGAAAATACTAAACCAGATATAAAATTAATTTTATCTTTTTACCTGTTATTTTATTAGGCTGGGCCCTGTTTACTTGTTTTGCAACTTTGCCATGTTTCGTTACCACAGGGGTTGTTAACAGTTTATTGCAGCCATTCGGTCAATGATATATCTTGAACTGCACTATACATTTTTCTATGTTTCGAGTATTTAATACCGGCTGCAGCTACACAGTCGTGGCATTGAGTGTCTTGAACTTTTCCGTCTTAGTTTTTCATTTATAATTAAGGAAACCATATAAGTTTTACTATAACTTTGTGTTGTGGACATACACGTCCGTTCACCGTGAAAACACAATTTTTCGGGTTAAATTGATTAAATCTATGGACTTGTCATCGTAACTTTCGCGTAACACCCTACAAATAATTATATTTAATGGAAATAGTTTGTTTCTTATTTATATTATTATTTTTTAAAAAACTCAAATTGGTGTTTTAGCAGTTCGAATTTGCCGAATTGAACCGAATGTCATTAAAAAAAAAAGATATGTGACTTATAATAGCTTCTCGATTGGTGATTTAATATCATTGCAATTTTTTCTCGGAAACCCTTAGGTTTTTGACTATTATTGTAAAAATGATAATAATTAAAACACTTGGTATTTGTTTCACAATATATTCAAGATATTCTCTAACATGTTTCGGCCTCGCGACCATTCTCAAAGAGAGTTATGTATAAACTAAACTAAAGTTTCAAAGTGCTGTCTAATGGAAGTCGGTTTTTTCATCTCGTTAAATTTATTACGCTATCAATAATTGGAGTATTTTCGAAGTCTAGCTGGGTGTTTGTTAGGTTTTTGCCGTCGTATATGGCTTTTTTAATTTCGAAAATTTCCAGGTAATTTAACAGCCTGCTTTTATTGCAGCTATGTATTAATTTGGTATTATTAATGTTAAAAAAATGGTTCTGGTCTATACAATGTTCGGCAAAGCCCGTCTTTCTCTGATTGTGTAAAATTGAATATTTATGTTCTTTTAGCCTATCATTGAGCGATCGACCCGTTTGGCCTATATAAATAGCGTCACACATATTACATTTAATTTCGTATACTCCAGATTTGTCACAAAATTTTGCTCTTTCTTTGTTATTGTTTAACATCGATGCAAGATTATTCTTATTAACAGAGATAATATTAATATTTTAACTTAATTTGTGAATATAGTTGGAATATAGTGGGCCAGGTATGTCGATGATATTATTTGCATATGGACCGGTACAGAAAGACTATTGGGTCAATTTCTTGAATATTTAAACAGTGTAAACTCAAAAATCCAGTTCACAATAGAAACAGAGACGGAAAATTCATTAAATTTCTTAGATTTAAAAATAATAAGAACACCGAATAAATTAGAATTCGAAATATTTAGAAAACCCACGTATACCGATACAATTATTCACGCAAGTTCAAATCAGTCATGGAATGTAAAAATGTCCACTTTTCATAGTATGACCCACAGACTTCTAACGATTCCACTTAAAAAAGACAGCTATGAAAAAGAACTTAATATTATCAAAAATATCGCAAGGAATAATGGATATCAGCCAAGCATCATAGATAAAATGATAAAAAACAAGATTAAGAAAAACAACACCAAACATTTTTATGCCGCAACACCCGAAAAAGATTCTAAAAATTGGCATGCACAAATTAAATTGGCACAAATTAAGTTCAAGAATCACAAATCAGTTAAAGAACGAAAATATTAATATTATCTCTGTTAATAAGAATAATCTTGCATCGATGTTAAACAATAACAAAGAAAGAGCAAAATTTTGTGACAAATCTGGAGTATACGAAATTAAATGTAATATGTGTGACGCTATTTATATAGGCCAAACGGGTCGATCGCTCAATGATAGGCTAAAAGAACATAAATATTCAATTTTACACAATCAGAGAAAGACGGGCTTTGCCGAACATTGTATAGACCAGAACCATTTTTTTAACATTAATAATACCAAATTAATACATAGCTGCAATAAAAGCAGACTGTTAAATTACCTGGAAATTTTCGAAATTAAAAAAGCCATATACGACGGCAAAAACCTAACAAACACCCAGCTAGACTTCGGAAATACTCCAATTATTGATAGTGTAATAAATTTAACGAGATGAAAAAACCGACTTCCATTAGACAGCACTTTGAAACTTTAGTTTAGTTTATACATAACTCTCTTTGAGAATGGTCGCGAGGCCGAAACATGTTAGAGAATATCTTGAATATATTGTGAAACAAATACCAAGTGTTTTAATTATTATCATTGTTACTATGTTTCACCAAGAGCCAACCGCGCAATCAATCAAAACTATTATTATTGTAAAGAACTATTTTCTCTAAAATGATTTCAATTTTGAGCGTTGACTTCCATAACAAAACAATTTACCTTAATAATCAAAGTATTGGCCATCGTCAGTATTACTGTTATTAGTTAGTTATTATTAGTTAGTTATTACTTTTTCCCATCTTTCTGTAAAAGCTGGATTCCGCGCCAAAAGAACTTTGGGTTTTTTGAGGCCAACCATTCATCAAGTCCCAATTTTTACTTTTAAGAACTATCTTCTCTAAAATGATTTTGATTTTAGATTTAGCCTTACACCTTGTTATGTCTGATCGGGAGGAAGGTAAGGTCGCATAGTAGTCCCGATCTTTATGTTCTGGGTTTTTCATAACGATTTGTTGTTTTTGAGGATCTTCTCCCCGTAGAAGTTTATTATGTTTATGTATAATGATTCACTGATCGTGGTCTTCCTCTGAGGAGTGAAGTAATCCTTTATTTATAAAAAAGCAAATACTTTTGTTGCTATTAATTAATTAGTTAGATTTTTACTCTTTTAACTTTTAATCAACATACATATTAAAGTAAATGTGCACGGTATATTGATTACGAAGTGATTTTCCGAACAGCACTCGCCACTTTCGCTTTAATTCAGCGGACGCATCTATTCGTAAATTTGATTACTTCATGCGTTGCTACTTCTACCAGTTTATTAATAAAATATCTCGTGATTTTATTTTCAAGTCAGTCAACATGGGATTGCACTTTCAATTGTGCATGTTAAAATAGAAAGCGTGTAGAAAAAAACTATTATTTCCCTTTCCAGTAATACCTACTTGGCTTAATTTGCTTCGAAATTTTGCTTTTTATAATTATAAATAGTCTGAAACAAAGCGATGGTATATTGACGTGCGTAAAACAAAAGTTAATTATTATAATTCTGATTATGGAGTCGTAAAGAAGATATATTTTAAAGTAAAAGGATGGAAAGTAAGTGAAAAGGGTGGAAAACGGACAAAAACATTTTTTCCCTTTAATTTATTTAATATAATCCTTAATATTTGTTTTTTTTTAATTTTGTCTATCAGAGTTTCAAGTTGGCCTTTGAACAAAATAATTTACCTTAATATTCAAAGTATTGGACATCTTTAGCTATTACTTTTTCTCATCTTTCTGTCAAAGAATGGATTTCGCGCCAAAAGAACTTTTGTTTTTTTGAGGCCAACCATTCATCAAGCCAAATTTTTACTTCTTCCAAAGAATGTAATTTTTGACGTGAAAGTTCACGTTCCGTCGATCGAAATAAGTAGTAGTCCGAAGTGGCTAAGTCCGGTGAATACGGCTTTGCTGTGTATTTGGTGGGATAGCAGCTGTGTATTACGAACTGCTGAAACCTGGTGAAACGATTACTGGCAATCGATACCGACAAAAATTGACAAAATTGAACCAAGCATTGAAGGAAAAAACGACCTGAATACTTCCAAAGACACGATAGCTATTTTTCAACATGACGATGTTCGGCCCCATGTTGCAAAATGTGTAAAAAACTATTTTGAAAATGTTAAATGTAGTGTCCTACCCCACTCGCCATATTCACCGGACTTAGCCCCTTCGGACTACCACTTATTTCGATCGATGCATCACGGACTTTCAGAACAACACTTACATTCTTAGGAAGAAGTAAAAATTTGGCTTGATGAATGGTTGGCATCAAAAAACCAAAAGTTCTTTTAGCGCGGAATCTTTTGACAGAAAGATGGGGAAAAGTAATTTTGAAATAAATTGTCCAGGGTAGTGAAATACATTTTTTTTTAAGATGAAGTGTCAAAGTTAGCTGACATAATTTTCACGACTCAATGAAACTTTTTTTACTAAATTAACAACGTTCATTTTTTGATTTGTGACTGCGATTAATCCCATGGTTATTTAGGATCACGTTATAGAAGCAACACTGAAAAATTGGGAAATTTATGATCACAGTACCTAAAGATATAGCCTAGGGTATCGAACTTCTTCATTTTTAAAAATATGCCTAAAAACTCCACGGCATGGATTTATTTTCTTATTTTTACCAGAACTGGTATAACCTGGCCTTTCCCGCTTGATGTTGAGTTTCGGGACCCGCTTGATGTTGAGTTTCGGGATACCCTCTATATATAATGACAAAGAACATTTTCTTTTTCCTGCGTTTTTCAACAATTTACTGTTTACGTTTTGCCATATGAAACAAAATCAGTAATCACTAATTGTTACATGAACTGAAAATTCACAAGTCGTCTATAAATGCTTGTAATCGATTTATAACATCTTAATAAATTTGGAAATAGTGATTACGTTAATGAATTTCGAATAAATGACCTTAATTCGTATAAATGAAGATTAGAATAGAAAGTATTTTTAATAAAACTTTAATAAAGTCGCAAAGGAACGTTAAGTTTTCGCTAGAGGTAGTCTCGTATCAGCTGGTGGAGTGATGTCTATCGATTTTGTTTTCAATTCTCAGAAAAATTTGTTATGTATCATGGAGTGATAGGATATATACAGGGTGTTGTATATATAGGGTCTTTCAACATAGGACTCTTTCTTAATTGTTTTTTTATTAGTCTGATTGTATATATATATATATATATATATATATATATATATATATATATATATATATATATATATATATATAATGGATCACATCCAGGTTGTACAGCAGGTCATAGAAAGGCACAACGAATACACCATGCCACTGTGCTTGGCTTTTATCGACTACGAAAAAGTATTTGATTCCATCTCAAAGCATGCGATAATGGATGCACTGCTTAGCCAAGGTGTAGAGAGAGCCTATGTAAACCTATTAGAATCGATATATGATGGAGCTACCGCCACAATTCACCTTGATGATCTTGAAGTGGGAATTAATATAGAACGAGGTGTACGGCAGGGTGACGCAATATCGCCTATTCTTTTCTCGGCTGGCCTTGAAGAAGTATTCCGTAAACTTGATTGGGAACAGGATGGGGTAAAGATCAATGGTGCAAACTTAAACCATCTTAGATTTGCAGATGATATTATTCTCATTTCACAAGACCCAGAGGAGCTGCAAAGACGCATACAAGAACTGCAAAGGGCTGGCGAACCATTTGGCTTGAAAATAAACCTGAAAAAAGAGTCAGGTTATGTTCAATAACTTCGCTCAGGACAGAAGAATTTCAGTTTTAGGAAGGGATTTAGAGATTGTGGACAGCTTTGTATATCTTGGGCAGAGGATTTCCATGGAGGGGAATACCGCCCGGGAGGTGGAACGGCGTGTTAAATGTGGCTGGCAGGCATTTGGTAGGCTCAACATAGTGTTTAAGAGCAGACTCCCACTTTGCCTGAAAAGAAAAGTATTCGATCAGTGCGTTCTACCCGTTATGACATACGGAAGTGAAACCTGGACACTCACATCGCAATCAATTCAAAAACTTCGGGTGGCACAGAGGGGAATGGAAAGATGTATGCTTGGCATACATTGGCATTTTATTACAAGACGAGACAGAAAGTCCTGCGCATGGATCAGGGAACAAACAAAAGTCTGTGACATCATTGGAAGCGTAAAACAGTTGAAATGGAGATGGGCAGGCCATATAGCGAGGCGATGGGACGACAGATGGACCAAGGCAATCCTGGAGTGGATACCGCTTGATCGCAAACGTCCGCGAGGAAGACCGAAAGCACGATGGATTGATGACATCGTTAAGTATATTGGACCCGAGTGGCAGAGGAAAGCCCAGGACCGTGAAGGTTGGAAGCATGCTGAAGAGGCCTTCATCCTGCAGTGGATCGATACGGGCTGATGATGATGATGATGATGATGATGATATATATATATATATATATATATATATATATATATATATATATATATATATATATATATATATATATATATTATTTTAAGTAGCCCCATAGGAAAAATTCAGCAGGTGTTAAATGTGGACTCCTCGGTGGCTAGTTTATGTCCCCTCGGTGTCTAATCACTTTTTTAGAGAATACATCGTGAAGAGCTGCTCAAGAATCATTCGTAACGTGGAAAGTTGCTCCGCTCCATCTTTCGTAAATTTTGCGAATGATTCTTTACAGTTTTGTGAACAAAAAGTTCCCTTTAAACATATATCCAAAATACAACTATTTCCGCGGAAAGCAGGTATAAAAACTGGTTTAATTTTCTTAGCAATGGCAACGTCTATTTTCGACTTGTTTATACGATCTATCGGAATTCAGTTTTTGTTGTTAAGGTGTAATAATAGTGTTTCGATTTTTGAGGGTTATTTTCATAACAAAATAAATTACCTTATTTATCAAAGTATTGGTCATTGTTAGCTAATACTTTTTCCCATAAGAATGGATTCTGCGCCAAAAAAAAATGTTTTTTTTTTGAGGCCAACCATTCATCAAATCAAATTTCTTCGTAAGAATGCAAGTGTTGTTCTGAAAGTTCTACTGCATCGATCGAAATAAGTGGTAGTCCGAAAGGGCTAAGTCAGGTGAATACGGCGGGTAGGGTAAGACGTCCCATTTAACGTTTTCCAAATAGTTTTTTACACATTTTACAACATGGGACCGGGTATTGTCATGTTGAAAATTACTTTATCGTGTTTTTGGGTGTATTCCGATCGTTTTTCCTTCAATGCTCGGTTCAGTGTTATCAACTGTTGTCGGTATCGATCGACCAGGTTTTAGCAGTTCGTAATACACAGCTCCCCTACTATCCCACCAAATACACAGCAAAGCCTTCTTTCCACGTATATTGTGCACTGGTTGTGATGTTGAAGGCTGTGATCTATCTATGATTTTTTGCGCGATTTTTTGGGTTGTCAAAATAAATCCACTTTTCATTACCTGTTACAACTTAATGCAAAAAAACCATCTCATTTCTGTACGGCAAGTAAAATTTGTGGTTTTGGCCTTTCAATGTCTCTTTCCTTCAATTCATATGGAACCCATTTTCCTTCCTTCTGGATCTATCCTAATGCATATAGAATGTTCGGAAATGTTGGAATGGGCAACACTCAATGGTTCTGCTAATTATTTCAACGTATGAGTTGAGTATGCTTCAATAATACTCCAATAATACTTGCAAATCTGCATCTTTAAACTTTTTCGACTGTCCTGGACGCTCCTTGTCTTTTAAATCAAAATCACCACTTTTAAAGCGTTTAAACCATCGTCCACAAGTTTTTTGGATTAAAGCATGTTCGCCATTAGCTTCAACCAACAATCGATAACTTTCAGTAGTTGTTTTCTTGGAACTAAACTAAACACAAATCCTCTGTTTCTTGTACATGATTCGATATATTCAAAGCTATAAAAAACTGTATTTTTTGCACATTGAAAATTAATAACGAACTGACTTTTGATGGCGTATGTTTACCCTTCAAAACGCCATAGACGTCATTAGTCTATACCAACAAATGTATTAGTAACGCCATCTCTTGGTAAAATAGACATTATTAACCGAAACATCTATTATTTAAAGAATTAACTAATTATTTGAAAATAAAATATAATAAGTGTTTGCATAAATTTGGTTTGTGCATCGGTTTCAGTAAGGCAGTTCAGCTAATCGCGCCGTAGTATCACACTTGCCCATCATCCTTCCTCTCATAATAAGGGATTAACAGCATCCCACGGCCGAACTCCAGTTTTAAGGATATAATGGTAATTTGGTAATCTTTGATGTATCTCCTTCATCATATATATGGCAGTTGGATTTGTTTACCATTAAATGAACATACTGTTCCTGTATTTTTTATTTTGTGTGTGTGTGTGATTTGTGATTTGTGATTTGTTTCTTTTTGTAGTGTATCACTGTCGTTACAAACAAGTTTTGCTCTGTCATATAAACTTTTAATTACTCCTATTTTGACCGATTTTAAGTGATTTGAAAAGAAATTGAGATACCTATCTGTGTTTGTCGGTTTTCTGTAAACTGTACTTTTTAATGTGTTGTTTTATTTTAATATTAACGTGTCGGGGAATAGCATTTTATTCTCCTTCTTCATCTCTAAAGTAAACTTAATTGTAGGCTCTCGAGAATTTATATCTTGTAAAAAAATATTTAGATCGTCAATGCTATGTTGACTAAGTTGTTATCTAAGCCATATTAATGGCTTTTAAGAGATTTATTTAATATGTCAGTCTCGAGTTTCTCCACAAAGATATTAGTCATTAGAGAAAGAGAAGAACCCGTTGCCATTCCGAAATTTTGTTGATAATAATCATTTTCTAATTGAAAATATGTAGTTTTTAAGCAGTGTTAATAATTCCAAAATTGTATTTATGCTTAGTTTAGTGCGGTCTTTTAATATTGTCATGTACTAATCTCTTTCTAACTATTAAAAGTGATTTACCAACTGGTACATTAGTAAATAAACTCACCACGTCAAAACTAACCATTAAATTTTTGTTTGTAATTTTAATGTTCGAAATTTTATCTACAAAATCTGAAGTATTTTTAATATACGAATTTGTTCTACCCGAAAGTGGATTTAATAATTTAATTTACATAAGAACAGGTATTTTTGATGTTTTTTGAGTTTTAGATAGTGGCGAAAAACCCAAATAAAAGGAAAAAAAAATATGAACACGCCACAATCATTCAGACATTATTTAATACTCTTCTTGGTTAAACTGAGTTTTGTTTGAAAATTCTAGTGGTTTGGCCGTTGACTAATTGAACAAATGGTACACCTTGTTCCGTATCGTACAACGCCTTTTTAAAAAGTTTACAGTGTCCTTTCTCGGAATCAATAAACCAAAGGTGCGCCTTTCCGTCTTCTCAAATTGCTTTTTCGATTATTCACCCTACTTTAAACTTTGAATCGCTAATCAATTTGTTCTAATATTTTTTCCAATGTTCCATTGGAATTGTATAAGTAACATACAAGTATTTATGGCATCTCATTTTTGTGTATTTTATGTTTATCTTTTTGTTGTTATGTATGTTACATGGTTCACTGTAAAAGTTTCTGCAAGCTATGAAGCAACGGCATTTCTTTTTCTTTTATGAATTTCACTGATGACTTCTGGCAAACACTGTGTTGTATATTAATTAGAAGTTGAAATACCTTCGATTCTCTAAAGGCCCATTAGTTGCATGACCATAAAAACTAAAGGACGATGAAATATATATGTTAATTTGTAGTGTTTCGCGGATGGAAGAATGCGAGTACATCCGATCGTTTGTGTCCCGTTTGTTGGGAACGTCGCCAATTTCACACTTGGCATTCTCAATGCTTGTCTTCAGACATATATATATATATATATGTATATATATATATATATATATATATATATATATATATATATATATATATATATATATATATATATATATATATATATATATATATATATATATATATATATATATATATATATATATATATATATATATATATATATATATATATATATATATATATATATATATACTATATATACTATATATAGATATATATATATATATATATATATATATATATATATAGGAACATTACAAAAGGAACATTAATTAATCTATTTACCATAATATTTAAATGGTACACTAAAATTCAGAAATTCATCAGTTCAGAAAATTATTAAAGTTCAGAAAATTATTGAAAGAATCTTCGACTTTTCAAAAGGATCAGAACACAAAGAAATTCATAGTAATACCATTTGATGCCCAATTAACAAGAGGGCTAGACAAAATTTTGAAAAAATGGGACATTAAGATTGTGTATAAACCATATAATAAATTAAGAGAAGTTTTGGGTAATCCAAAGGATAAAGTATAGCCACATGAAAAGTCGTGGAGGTATATTGGGCAAACAAAAAAAAAGAGCCATATTGACAAGATATAAAGAACATATTGCCCACATTAGATATGAAAGAAATGAAAAATCTTGTGTTGCCCAACATGCAATCGAACACGTCCACAGTATAGATATTAGTAATTTAAGACCAATTAAAAGTGTTGATAATAATATGACTTGGGATGCTTATTAAAGCATTCAAATAGAAAAGTGTAAGAAAATCATCAACCGAGATAAAGGGCCTATCCCGTTCAGTCAACTTTTTCAATTATTAATGTAAGGCTTAGTAAACTTCACGGTTCATGATTTTTACACGTTTCGTTAGGTAGGGTTTTTCATATAAATAGAACATAGTTTAGTTTTAGAATTAGATTAAGTCATCTCCTGATGATGCCAACGTCATTAACAAAACGTGCGTCGAGCAGTTCAAAAAGTGATTCGATGTTTAGTGGTAAATCTCTTCAAGTTTAGAACAGAATAGAACACCAAATGAAGTAATCGACTGACATATCAAATAAATATAAACAAAATATTAATGTAGACCAAAAATTAAAAAAAATACATTAGTTTCAATAAATAAGAGGTTGGTCACAAAAGAACAACATTTTTTAGAAATAGCACACACAAAAGAAAAAATAGCATAACGAAAAAAAAGAACGGATCAAAAGTAGTAAGGACAAACTAGTCAAAATCAAGTTATTAGTTAGTATTTTGTTGGATGTTGGTCTTGAAGTGGGAATTAATATAGAACGAGGTGTACGGTAGGGTGACGCAATATCGCCTATTCTTTTCTCGGCTGGCCTTGAAGAAGTATTCCGTAAACTGGATTGGGAACAGGATGGGGTAAAGATCAATGGTGCAAACTTAAACCATCTTAGATTTGCAGATGATATTATTCTCATTTCACAAGACCCAGAGGAGCTGCAAAGACGCATACAAGAACTGCAAAGGGCTGGCGAACCATTTGGCTTGAAAATAAACCTGAAAAAGAGTCAGGTTATGTTCAATAACTTCGCTCAGGACAGAAGAATTTCAGTTTTAGGAAGGGATTTAGAGATTGTGGACAGCTTTGTATATCTTGGGCAGAGGATTTCCATGGAGGGGAATACCGCCCGGGAGGTGGAACGGCGTGTTAAATGTGGCTGGCAGGCATTTGGTAGGCTCAACATAGTGTTTAAGAGCAGACTCCCGCTTTGCCTGAAAAGAAAAGTATTCGATCAGTGCGTTCTACCCGTTATGACATACGGAAGTGAAACCTGGACACTCACATCGCAATCAATTCAAAAACTTCGGGTGGCACAGAGGGGAATGGAAAGATGTATGCTTGGCATTACAAGACGAGACAGAAAGTCCTGCGCATGGACCAGGGAACAAACAAAAGTCTGTGACATCATTGGAAGCGTAAAACAGTTGAAATGGAGATGGGCAGGCCATATAGCGAGGCGATGGGACGACAGATGGACCAAGGCAATCCTGGAGTGGATACCGCTTGATCGCAAACGTCCGCGAGGAAGACCGAAAGCACGATGGATTGATGACATCGTTAAGTATATTGGACCCGAGTGGCAGAGGAAAGCCCAGGACCGTGAAGGTTGGAAGCATGTTGAAGAGGCCTTCATCCTGCAGTGGATCGATACGGGCTGATGATGATGATGATGATGATGATTTTGTTGGATAGCCTTTATTTTCCAAAAACGGCGGCACATCGTCTAGGAATGGAGTCTATAAGATTGCGGCAAACTTCAACCGGAATAGAATACCAGATTTCTTGAACAGTCTTCCATATTTTTTTTGTTATTTGATGTTTTCTTTAAAGTTACACGCGTCTTCAAAATGTTCTACATATTTTCTGTAGGATTCATGTCCGGTGACTAAGATGGCCAAGGTAAACTAACAATATTGTGGGTATCCAGCCAAGTTTTCACACTTTTGGCGATATGCTTGGGGTCATTGTCGTGCTGGAAGTTTCATCGTAATGGCATATGTTCTTCGGCATAAGGCAACATAATATTCTGTAAGATGTTTAAGTAAATTTCTTTGGTCATGTTTGGTTTTATCCAATTAAATTGCACCAACTCCGGCATATGAAAATGAACCCCAAATTTTAATATTGCGTCCACCGTGATTTGACGCAACCAATAGTATTTTTTGGATTCAAACGCCGAACACGTACTCTTCCATCATTACTAAATAAAATTATTTTAGTTTCGTCGGAAAGAAGAGCATTTTTACAATGTTCTCTATTTTCGAACAAACTCCTTACGTTGTTTTAATTGTTTTTTATATAGACAACTTTTCTTGCAATTCTGCCAATTCCTTGCAATTTATTGCAAACGTCTCCTAACACTTCTTATACTAAATTCTTCTATTGGAACCTTTGGCGTGAAACACTAAACTTGAAGAGATTTACCACTGAATACCAAATCACTTTTTTTGTAACTTCTCGACGCACGTTTCGCTAACCATGTTAGTATCATTAGGAGATGATTTAATCTCCTGGTTTGTTGTAGAAAATCGTTCGAGTGAGGACCGAATATCGAGCGCCAGGAAGTTGGTTTGTTGTTACACGATAATGCACCATCTCACAGGACCCTTGCGTGAATTTTTGGCTAAAACCAAGTCTGTGTGCTTTGACATCCTCCGTATTCGCCTGATTTATCTCCGTGTGAGTATTTCCTGGTCCCCGAAACATAAACTGGTCATGAAAGGAACGTTTTATGACAGTGTTACACAAGTCTCAGAAGTCGTGACGAGGGCATTGAGGCGATTCCGAAAACCAACATAAAAAATCTATGCTAGCATTGGCTGAACGTGCCCACCTGTGTAATCATCACTCAATAAGTTTGTAGGATGACATATGGATGGCGCCACTGATGACAAATCCATATTTTTAGGAAGTACTAACCTTCAAATGATACGTGTCAAGATGTCATGACAATCTGAGGTTTTGTTCACAAGTTCCAGTGGTTTTAGTGACTGTACTCTTGTAATTTTGAAAGCAATGGAAATATCTTAGTTTTGTGCTTTTTAATGGGAAAAAATACAGTTCAGGGAAAGCAGTGGCTTGACAAGTGTTATTCAGTCTCTACTTCATCGAGATAAAAGTGGTTTGCTCATTTTAAACGCGGCCCTACAAATACCGATGATGCTGAACGCTCAGATTGCCCAGATTCGGCATTTATTTCAGAAAACATAAAAACAGCCCACAAAATAGTTTTGGCCGATCGTAAATTAAATTTCGTGAGATAGCTGACACTTTAAAGATATCAGAAGGCAGTGTATTCACCATTTTGTATGAAACTTTGTCCATGAGAAAGCTCTGTTCGAAGTGGATATCGCGTTTGCTCACAGTCGATTAAAAACAGCTACGCATCGACGATTCAGTGCGCTGTTTGGAGCAGTTTCAGCGCAATAAAAAGGATCCATCTCTACACCCCACAGTCAAATCGGCAGTCAGCTAAGTGGACAGCAACTGGCTAAAGCCACCCAAAGCGACCAAAAATGCAAATGTCAGCTGGTAAGGTTTTGGCATCTGCATTTTGGGATGCGCAAGGTATTTTATACATTGATTACCTTGACAATGGAAGAACCATGAATAGCGAATATTTTATGGCGTTATTGATGCGTTTGAAGGAAGAAACTGCGAAAAAACGACCCCAAATGAAGAAGGAAAAAGTGCTCTTTCAGTCGCTCGCAATAATGGCAAAATTGCATAAATTGCTTCTTTATCCCCCGTATTCTCCGGATCTGACTACCAGCAACTTCTACCTATTTGCAGACCTAAAAAGAAAGCTCCAGGCAAAGAGATTTGGCCCCAATGAAAAAGTGATTGCAGAAACTGAAGTCTATTTTGAAGCAAATCATAAAACGTTCTACAAAAGAGGCATCGAAATTTTAGAGAAGCGTTTGAAGAAATGTGCCATTCTTAAAGGAGACGACTTAGATGAATAAAGTTAAATTTTGCTTAAAAGTTGTTTTATTAGTTATCTAACGAACTTATTGAGTGATGTGTTATTGATGCGAAAAGGATTGTATTTTGAATAAAAAGAAATAATTTTTTTATTTAAAAAGTTCGGTTATATTCCTGATTTACTGCATATAAAATCTATATATGTGGAAGTGATAATTACCAGATTATAATTATTATAATATTTTATAATTAGACCATGTAGATATGATAAATTAGTTTAAATGTTAATTTTAGTACATGACATAATTTGGAAAGTTTAGTTTAACTTTAGCGTCAAAAAATTCTCTTTTCGACGTGTTCAATCACCACTCGACATGCCACTGAGGCAACTCAAGATGAAATACAAATGTCAACAACCTTAAATAGGAAGTTAAAAACGGTTGATTCTGATAGCTTTTTAAAAATTAGTAGTAATTGAATCCAAAAAATAAATTGCATTCTTGTTAGTTTTAAACTCCCTAAACGCGGTTTAGAGAGTTAGTAGGATGATTCATATGTTGGTGCGTTTTTATGGTATTTTCAAAATATTGTTTAAAATTAATCACATTAAACTGGTAGGAATTTTCGATTAGTTGCTCGTTTGATGCTTGTAAACAAAAATCTGTGTTGATTTAGTAATGTTTATTTACAATTATTAATTCTTGTGGTGTTTACAGTCTTATTGTTCAGATTCGCTTTGAAATGTCGGTCGATAACTTGCATTTACGCCACATTACGCTTTTTTATTTCAAAAATATTATATACGCGGCAGTGGCGACGCGGCGCGGGGTGGGCATAGAAGAAAATAGTGCAGCTGAATATTTTTTTTTGCTTTCCCCGTCCTCCTTTTTACTTTTCGTGCTATTGAAACCCTATACAGGAGGTGAACTAGGAAAACATTAAAATTTTGTATTGTTACTACTTACAAGGACATTGGAGGATGGGTTGTCGTTACTTGTTACGCAGATAAAGGAATGAATAAGTAGGTACTTGCCGTGTCCCGAAGAGTAAACCATTCAAACAGTTTATTGTAACTTGCGCTATGTTTACATTCTTATTGAACTTGACTCAAATTCAACACAGGCGTGGGGCGACCGTTAGTTTTTAATTCAACTTTCTCCTCCAAACTTAAATTAGTCATAACTGTTTTAAATCAGACACCTTCATGTTTTCAATTAAAAGTTGATTATTTTTATTTAAAAAGTACTACTCAGTTGTACAGCAAATCCCAAATCAAAACAAGTACTTGCGAGGCGAACGAAATACGCGACGCGAGACATGTCAAACCAGTCCATACCAGTCAAATCAGCGTTTAAAACTAATTACCGATACGCTCGATCCCCCGAATTCTGGCAACCAACAAAACACGTAACGCCAACGACGAGAAAAAATGACGTGGCATACGGTCGCTGGAGGTAAACGTCCGACCAACGATGTTGTGGTCGGACGAAATGTGTAGTGGACCTAGTGTGATGGTCATGTCTTTTGCCAGGTAGTCTATGATCACTACACTACGAGAATCCCAAAAAATCCTTGCCATGATTTTACCTTCGGATGGAACCGTTTTCGTTTTCTTTGGTGCATTTTCACGTACCCACACCGCTGCTTGGACTGCTGCTGCGTCTCCAGCGGCGGTTCGTGGGGGAAAAAACAGGTGGGGCACGTATAACCAAATTTTGGAATGGGGATAGGAAAATGCGTCGCAACCAATGTTACATTTTTTAGTGTCATACACACACTTTGCTTTGTAGAAATACGAGTGTAACTGTTGGACATCAAATTTTCAAATAGGTACTTAGATAATAAAATTTTGCTAAACTCACGATAGGACCATGACCATTCAATCTGTTTGTAGTTGAAGTCCATCCTCCTAAATTTCTGAGCAGCAAAGTCGTCGATGACTTGATCATTAAAATTTGAAATCTACTTCAAAAGTTTTTTTTTTCAGTAGATAGCATTGCTAACGCACACAACCGTTCCTGGCTCATAGAGAAACATCTTTCGCTTTACACAGTCGTCATAGGGACGGTACACAAAACAGTCAGCAATTCCACAGATTCACTAAATTTTGATGTTAAATTGTTTTGGATAAATATTTGTAACAGCGTCACAGCCCCACTATGATTCATAAAATCGTCCCGTGCGTTCATTACCGAGAGTTCATTTTGTAATTTTAAGTAATTTACGTTTGTAAACAGGTTATATACATTTTTAACGTCTTGATTTGGAAAGACGGCTCGATATACACCAAATTTTTCAGTTTCAAATAAATTTGCAACAGCTAGGTATACGTCGAAACTAAAACGTTCAGGAACCTGTATGGTTAAGGTATCACAGAATTCCTTGCATATTCTGACATTCGGATCGGGGTCCTCCTTGTCAGTAAATTTCCGCTTCTTTTTGCGATTCTCTATGATCGTTGTAGATTCTTCACCTGTTAAGTTACCAAATTCTTGATTAATTTGTATTTCTATATTGTCTCTAATATTTTGAATGGCTGTTGGAAAAGTTACCGAATTCTTCTTAACTTTAAGTGCATCTAGTTACCTGTTTTGTAGTTGATCAAAGAGAATGTAGCAGTGAGGCATTATTTTATTGAACAGAAACAACCAAAATTTAAAATTATCATCCACCAAGTAATTTATTAACCCCTGAGCTTGAATAATAGAATTTTATCCAACTCGGCGTCCATAATTTCTTCAAGGCATGTTTACAATTCTTCTTTGTAAATGTAAACAGTATTCACATATTTAGGCGTAAAGTTCCATCTGGTAGGAGCCGCACGGAGTAGACGCTTTTTCACGACGCTGTCCTTTTGGACGATTGAGAAAAGAAAGCGGAAAATGCAGACATATCTTTTTCTATTGTACAACACCTTTCAATTATTAGATTTAATTGGTGATTTTTGATGAAAATTCGCTCCTCAAATGTTAATGTGACATTATTTCTATTCATATATTGTACTGAATTCATCTTCACTATTGTAATCGTTCAAAACATTCACTTTGCAACCACTGGAAAAGTCGAAAAGCGCGATGGCGAAAAACTCTTTACTCAACAGTGAAGAAACGCGGTACCCATCAACCAAGAAGCTTTTTCATAATCTCGTTCTCAAAACATCGTGTAAAATGTAGTGGACATGGTATATCGAGATATTTACAATCAACAAACTCGCATACTTTCACTCGGGTGACCTTTAAATACCACATTGTGGATTTTTGTTGCGATTTTGATAGAACCAGGTCTGTAAATATGAAACCGGAATTTGCCTATAGATGGCTCTAGCTGTCAATGTAGTTACCGACAAACCGCACCATTTTCTTGTTGACATGTGACAAATTATTTCGACTTACAACAATACAAGTTTCATATAACAGCATAGTTTGTGATAGCTTCGAACATGTCGAATTTTGTGCCTGGAGACTACGACTTTTGAACAACATTGATTTTCTGTTACAATTTGAAGAAAAAAGCTACAGAATCGCATCGAATGCTTGTCGAAGCTTACGGTGAGCATGCTCTTGATAAACCACAGTGCTGTATGTGGTTTAAAAAATTCAAAAGTGGCGATTTTTATGTGAGAATCGAAGAAGGTAGAAGACCACCAAAAAAAATTGAAGACAGCGAATTACAAGCATTGATGGATGAGGATGACGCTCAAATGCAACAACTCGCGGATCAATTAAATGTGATACGAAAACCCGTCTCTATACGTTTGAAAGCAATGGGAAAGATTCAGAAGATATTATTTAGGAAAACCGAAAAACCAATGGCAAAATGCTGCTTGCCAGGTATAAAAGAAAGTCATTTCTCCATCGAATTATGACTGGCGATGAAAAGTGGATATATTGAGAATCCTAAACGTAAAAGATCATGGGTAACTCCAGGCGAACCATCGACATCGACTGCAAGGCCATGTCGCTATGGACGGAAAACAATACTCTGTGTTTGGTGGGATTAGAACGCTACCGACAACAAATGATCAATTTGAATCAAACTTTACGTGAAAAACGACCAGTGTACTAAAAAACACAACACAACGTGTTTTTGCTTCATAATAATATCACATCACACACAGCAAAACTGGTCAGGGAAACGACTGAAGCGTTTAGTTGGGAAATAGTTTCACATGCGGCTTACTAAACAGACTTGGCTCCGTCCGATGACTACTTATTTACATCGATGAGACATGCACTTGCTGAGCAGCGCTTCGCTTCTTGCGAAAAAAATGGCTTGATAACTGGTTTGCCTCAAAAGAGCAACAGTTTTTTTTGGCATGGCATCTACAAAATGTCAAACAGTTGGGGAAAATGTATAGCTAGAGATGGGAAATACTTCGAATAAAATATTTTTTATCATTTTCAGACACTGAACGAGTATTTATATATAAAAATTCCGGCTTCATATTTACATACTTGGTAATACTGGTTTTGTACCGATCACAAACAACTTGACTTGACAAATATCAAAGTCATATGGTCATAATGGCGCCATCTCTGTACGAGATCGAAAACATTTAGAATGACCCTCGTATATGAATTAGAACCTTGTTGGATTTGTAGTTGATAAATTTGGACTTGTGTCAGCGATATAAATAAATGTTAGCTCTTTAGACCCAGTTGGCCATGGCTTAGTTTGTTGGATTGCCTAATATTAGAGTCACCCATCCAGGTCTCGACTGGGATTGTGGTCGCTTAATTTCAGTTAACGAAAAGTGATGCTCGACGCGATGCAGCCCTGTGTCATCAGAAACAACATACAAATTAATATCGTGAAAGATTCAAAACTGAAGATGAACTTGACGAAAAGATTCCCATGTGCTACGAAGAAATGAGACGTAGTCAAAAAGAACTACAGAGGCGATAGGTGTCGAATTTGCGTTCATGAAAATGGATGGTATTGAAATGTTTTTTTTTTCTTTTTGAATGGATTTGTGAAAAATGTTAGGATAGGCGGGATTCCCCAAATTTTGAGTGCTACGAGAAAATGTGTAATATAACGTTGGAAAGTGTATGAATGAGAGATTTTTTCGGCTTAATATTTAATAGGTGCATTTCGAATTGGAATGATCTGTAATCTTGTTAAAACTCTTGTTATTGCAATTTTGACGGTTTGGATAGCTGTCAAAACTTTATCAAACTGGAAGTAAATATAATAAAATTAAGTTTCACAGTTCAATTAAGTTCAGTTCGGGTCACGGGTGGTGGATAGTGAAAGTTCCATTAGATATTAATGGACAGCTGCGAATATCTCAAAATAAGCAGCCCCGAACCAAGGCAAAAAAAAAACTAAATCCACTTAGCGTCTGACTTGTATCAAGCGGCTGAGTGGTCAGCGTCTGTTCACCAGTGGTGCGGCTGATATTTAAATTCTGGAACTAACCCCTCCAGTCTTAACCTCTGAACCGTCATGGTTCAAACCTTTAATTCAAAGTACAAGATGAAGCGTTCTAGTAATTACAAAATTACCCCAGGAGGTAGACAATCCTCTGCCAGCTTTGCTGGTACAACCGGACTTTCGGATTCTGGGGCGTCCGGGCTTAAACGCAAAATCTTTCAGAGGGAATCGGAGACCTCTGGCCAACGTCTGAAACCGAAAACAAAAACTTTCTTTGGAACGCTAAATATCAATTCTCTCCTGCGTCCAGGAAAACTACACGAATTGGGGCGAACATTAAATCAGCAAAAAATCAAAATTTTAGCTTTGCAAGAAACTAGATTGACTGATGATAACACCTTGGAATTCGGCAACTACAGACTTTTTAAAAGTAAAACGGACAAAAAAATACTCAAAAATACACCACATCTCGGTGTTGCTTTCGCTGTCTCAAGAAACATCCTTGGTTCTATAACAAATGTCCAGCCAGTAAATAATCGACTTATGACACTATCCCTTAAGTGTGCTAACAAAAACTATACATTAATCAATGCACACCTCCCAGTTAACGAAGAAAATAAATCTAATCCTGAAAAAGTAAATAAGTCCTGGGAAATTCTAGAAAAGACTATCTCTAAAATTCCCTCTAACCATGTAAAAATCCTATTGGGTGATTTCAACGCTCAGCTAGGGAAAGAAAAAAAGTACAGGAAAACAGTCGGCAGTTTTCCCGCTCATAAATGGACTAACCATAATGGTAGAAGATTGGTTGAACTTTGTTCGCAGTTTAATCTAAAAATAATGTCAACCCATTTTAAGAAGAAAATATCAAAACAAAAAACCTGGAGGTGCCCAAACACGTACATGGGTGAATTTCAAATTGACCATGTTGCCATTTCGTACCCCAATTATAAAGAGATTTTGAATGTTCAAGTCAGGAAAGGAGCAAATATAGACATGGATCACTACTTGACTAGAATCAAACTTAGCTTAAAACCTCGAAAACTTATTCAAAAGCGGCTGCTAATACCAAAGTTTGACCCAACGAAAATAAAACCAGCCCTAACAGAAGAACTTGATAAACAACCAGCACAGAACTGGCAAGAATTGAAACAAAAAATTATTAAAACAGCCTTAAAGTTGGTCCCTTTACAAAAACGTAGAAAACATCCGTGGTGGGATGAAGTTTGCGAGCAAGCAGTATTAAGCCGAAGTGAAGCATTCAAAGATTGGAATAGTCAAAAAACAGCAATAAACTATAACATATTTTTGGAAGTAAGAAAAGAAACATCGAAGCTAATTAGACAAACTAAAAGAAAATATGAAAACAATCAACTTAATGAAATAGAAAAAGATTTCCAAAAACATAACACTCGAAACTTTTACAAAACATTTAAAACTAAAGTAACAGGCTATCAACCGCAAAGTCTTTGCTTCCAAAAGGAAAACGGACAATTGGCTCTAAATAACCAAGATAATTGCAAAGAACTTGCAAAATATTTTGAACAAATACTAAACTGTCCTGAGCCATTAATCAAATTAGCAACACTAAAGCCTAAACAAACAAACCCAGATTCATTACCACCGAATGAAGATGAAATAATTAGGCAAATCAAGCGGCTTAAAAATAACAAAGCTTCTGGTGAAGATGGAATCACTGCGGAACTTTTGAAATCCGCTGGTCCAGGTACAATCAGGGAAATAACCAAAATTCTACAAGAAGTTTGGCGAACCGAACGGATTCCGGAAGATTGGAAAGATGCTCTAATCCATCCACTACATAAGAAAGGAGATAGAATGGATGTAAACAACTATAGAGGGATATCTCTTCTCCCAGTTTGTTACAAGATTCTATCTCAATGTCTACTAGACAGAGCACAGGGACAGTTAGAACCGAACACTGGTGAATATCAAGCAGGTTTTCGACCGGGCAGATCCTGCCCTGAACAGATCCTGAATCTGAAGTTGATTCTAAGACATCAAAAACTGTACAATAAAAATCTCGTCTGTACATTTGTGGATTTCAAAAAAGCATATGATTCTATTGACCGCGAATCTTTATTCCGAATCTTGAAAGAACAAGGACTAGATCTGAAAACGCTGGCAATTATTAAAGCAACGTTAACTAACACAAGGTCAAAAGTTAAATTCATGGGTGAGATCTCGGAGCCCTTCGAAATTAAAACTGGAGTGAGACAAGGGGATGGACTCTCGCCACTTTTATTTAACTGTGTTCTAGAAAAAGTAATACAGGAGTGGCGTGAAAAAAAGTCGGCCCTGAATATTGACCAGCCCATTAAACTGGGGAAAACCAACATCAAAATTGATTGTCTGGCATTTGCTGATGATCTAGCAAGTTTAGCTCAAGATGTATTAACGGCACAGAAACAGATTGAAATCCTAAAAGAAACAGCCGAAAATGTAGGACTCCAAATTTCCTTTGAAAAGACACAATACATGACCTGCAACAGACTAAGAACGCCATTTCTAAAAACAAAATATGGTAACATCAGACGAGTCTCTCAATTCAAATATTTGGGTGAAATAATCATGGAAAATGGATTGGAAAAAGCGGCCAATAAGGGTAGATGTCAAAAAATGGAAACGGCATTGAGACTTACACAAAACATTTACAACAAAAAATGCCTATCTAAAAACACAAAACTGAGACATTACAACACAGTTATTAAGCCACAATGTCTATATGCTGCGGAAACGCTCATTTTGAATAGAAAGAGGGACATCGAGAACATTGAAAAGAAGGAAAGAAAAATCATAAGAAAAATCCTAGGGCCCAAACAAATAAATAGCACAACATACCGACTTCGAGAAAACCAAGAAATCAAACAATACACAGATATACATAGCGATATAAGAAAACGAAGACTTAAGTTTTACGGACACATAAAACGGATGAATCCGAGTAGGTTAACTAGACAAATAGTCGAATTTTATGAAAATAGGAGTAAAGCTAAAGTGGAAATAATTAAATGGATTGCTGCAATTAAAGAGGACCTAAGATCAGCAAATATTACACAAAGTGAAATTCAGGATAGAGGCTGTTTCAGACACAAGGTTAACGTTTGGAAGATTGGCCAGAGAGAAAAATGTAGGAAGACCGGAACAACTTGGTCTGACGAAAGGAAACAAGCTCACAGCGAAAGAATGAAATCAGTATGGGCACAAAGGAAGGCTAACAACAACAAACGCCTCTAATTGTACTTCGCGTGGTCCACCAGGGCCCATACGTGAATAATAATAATAATAAAATTAAGTTTGTGAACTTTTACATTCTGTATAAAACAAAAAAATTGTAGCATTTCAAAATAAATTTTATTAAATCCTTGCATAAAAAAAGACATTATTTTTACTAGACCTGCTATTTTAAATACAAATGTACACCTGATAGTAACAACCTACATAATAATCAGTTTTAAATTATCTACTCACCTTTACAAAGCATTGCTTTTTTTACACATGTGGATATTTATTTTTAGCACACTTCACGATTTCGAAAACAACTTTACCGTCTAAAATTTTTTTATTCAGAACCGCCAAAACGTAAATTTGCGACGAGAAAAACTTAACATTAACCAATACCAGCCGTTGATCTTCATGACACAATGAAATCACAATAAATAAACTGGTTATGTGTGATATGGTTATCATCCTCACCTGATGTTATTGTTCTCCTTTTTTTTCTCCTTCTCCACGTCGTTTGTTTCCTCCTCTTCACCGTTCCATTCGTAGTTTTCGCCGTCGGATAGACTGGAACACTGACTCTTTCGTTCACCGTTACCCGTCGAATGGTCTGTCGATGGCGTTACGACGAAATGCGTGGATGTAGCCGCGGTACCACTGACGATGACTGTATCGCCATCCGTTGGTGACATCATAATATGAATCGCCTGGAAGAACGCACAGTTTTAGCCTTGATTACAACTAGCATAGTTATTCGGTCAGCGAGTGGACCTGAGACAGAGAAAGGGGGGCGATAGGCTACGGGGAGATAGATAATTGTCCTGCTATGTTTTGAAAATATAATTTTTGTACGAGGGTAACTCTATTATATGTGCAGGAAAAAAATTTACTGTTTATTCAATTTCAGATATATATATATATATATATATATATATATATATATATATATATATATATATATATATATATATATATATATATATATATATATATAACCAAGTTTTCTTGACTTCTTCCCACAACATGTTTTTGTTTGATGTTTTTTTTTTATTAGCAATGCCTTTTTTTTTAATGTTGCCAAAGATTTTCTATTGGATTTAAATCCGGAGAATTCGACGGCCAGGGCAACACTTCAAACTTATTTGCGAGAAACCATCGTTTCACTACTTTCGCGGTATGTTTCGGATCGTTATCCTGCTGGTAGATCCACGTTAGCGGCATATTCATTTCGGCATAAGGAAGCATCATTTTTTCTAATATTTTCATATCGGTTTCTTTGGTCATGTTATCTTTGATCCAATATAGTGGACCTACACCATTATAGGAAAAGCAACCCCACTAATGGAAAACTAATGTATTTCGCGGATTTACTTATTCATTCTTATATCGCCTAATGTACCATTTCCCTCCCATCTGATCCAAAGAGATTTATTTTTGTTTCATCACTAAATAAAATATTTTTCCAATTACTGCTGTAGTTTTCGTTTAACTTAAATCTGGCAAAACTTAAAACTTTCTTGCAAATTCTTCCATGAAGCTCCATCTCTACCAATCGTTTACGAATTGTCCGTGTACTGATTTATAAACCCATTTTCTGTTTAATGTCAAACGAAGTGGAAAATGGGTGTTTCTGCGCCTCTCGTACAATACATTTATCCAATATTTTGCTTGTTTTTCTCGGGTGACCTCTAGTGTCTTGTGATATCTTTATTAATTTTTGCTCCTTTAAAACTTTAGCAATAACGCATTCAGATCGCTTTAGTAGATGAAAAATAATTTTATAAGTTTTGTTTTGACTCCGTAACTGCAATATTAGACGCCTCTCTTCGGGAGTACGATGCTTTGCGCGACCCTTAGTAACCTTTAAAACTGTATGGATGCATGGACAATGTATACCAAAGATATTCAAATATTTTCGATAAACAATGAACGAACAGCAAAAAATTTAAAAGCCATTCTTATATTTTTGTCACCTAGAGTTTTTATTATCGTCAAGAAATATTTACCTGATAAAATAAAATAAACAAATAAGTCTCCAATATTATATTCAACTGGTAAATGACAAGGCATTGTACTAATAAAAATATAAGATATTTGGATTCGTACAGTAATGATACATTAAATAATGGTATTTTTTCGGTGATACTTCACACTCTTATCATTATTTTGACCACAACTGTATATATCATTCAATGTCTTGATAACTATTTGAAACAAAACATAATCGCAAGATAAAATAAATTCGATAATGTCATTTAAAAAATAACATGGTCAAAGAAACGAGAAGTATTGAAGTATGTTGATAAATTTCGTTCATATTTTATAAGAAATTGGTTTTTATTGTTTGAGTAGGTTAGTGTAAGTTGTCCGTGTATACAAACATTTCAAAAACAATGGATCGTACAAAATATTGTACTGATGAAGAACGTCGGCTAATTATGCAATTGCGAGAACAGAAAAATCTTATAAATTTATTTGTCAAACTTTGAAAAGATCTCCTTGCGTTGTTATAAAAGTACTAAAAGAAAAAATAAGGAACAAACGCCAGAGTTCCGAGGCCGGAAACGAAAAACTTCTCGTCGAGAAGATGCTCGTTTAATTAGCGAAGTGTGAATCCTTTTTTGTCTTCGACGGTTACCAAACGGGAATTATAGTTACCAATCAGCACGAGAAGTATTAGACGTTTGCAACAATTTGGATATAATGATGGAAGTGCAAGGAAGCTCCCTGTTTGTATAAAAAACACTTAAAACAACATTTAAAAAATGTTCTGTCAAAAAATTACGTATTCGGCGTCGAGTGAATGAACATATGAATCCAAAAAACAAATGGTTGTGTAAAACATGATGACAAGGTCGGTCCATTTCATAACAAAAAATTACACATTTCCAGCACGACAATGATCCCAAACACACCACCAAAAGTTTGAAAACTTGCTTGGATACCCACAGTATTATTTGTTTACCTCAGCCATCTCTGTCACCGCACGTGAATCTTATCGAAAATGTGTGGAAATTTTTGAAGACGCGTGTTACCTTAAAGAAAACATCAAATACCAAAAAGTCATGGGAGGCTGTTCAAGAAATTTGATATTCCATTCCAGTTGAAGTTTGCCACAATCTTACAGCCTAGTCGATGTGCCGCAGTTTTGAAAAATATAAGCTATCCAACAAAATTCTAGTAAGTTGATTTTAGGATAAACGCGTACTTTTCGAATCTGGCTGCAAAACTTCGATAAAACGCCTAATTTCTGAGATATGAGCTTTTGAAAATTGGAAGAGTGAAAAAATCCAAAACGCTAAAAGTTTTTTGGGAATATTTCAAAAACCATTAGAGACAGCATTGTGCACGTTTCGCCAGTCTATTCTACGTAACATTCTCTATTGTGCATGCTATTTCTAAAGACGCACGAAAAAGGAACAAAAACCGTATATCAAGGACAATCCTAAAATCAGCGACTTTTTTTGTAAATTTGTCGAAAAATCTCAAGCCCATCCCTCTCCATTGAAAATTTGCAGAAAATAAAAAATGGTCCATTGGTGATGAAACGCATCTCTAATGGTTTTTTAAAGGTTGTTAGCTTTCCTTTGCGGTCATACTGATGTCATTCTTTCACTATGAGCTTTTTTCCCTTCGTCAGACCAAGCTGTTCCGGTCTTCTTAAAATTTTCTTTCTGGCCAACCTCCCAAACGTTAACCTTGTATCTGAAACAGTTTCTATCCTGAATGTTATCCCTATTTTAGCTCTACTCCTATTTTCATAAAATTCAACTATTTGTCTAGTTCGAGAGCCTACTCGAATGCATCATCATCATCATCACCATCATCATCATCATCAGCCTGTATTGATCCACTGCAGGATGAAGGCCTCTTCAGCATGCCTCCAACTTTCACGGTCCTGGGCTTTGTTCTGCCACTCGGGTCCAATATACTTAACGATGTCATCAATCCATCGTGCTTTCGGTCTTCTTCGCGGACGTTTGCGATCAAGCGGTATCTACTGCAGGATTGCCTTGGTCCATCTGTCATCCCATCGCCTCGCTATATGGCCTGCCCATCTCTATTTCAATTGCTTTACTATTCCAATGATGTCACAGACTTTTGTTTGTTCCCTGATCCATGCGCAGGACTTTCTGTCTCGTCTTGTAATACCAAGTATACATCTTTCCATTCCCCTCTGTGCCACCCGAAGTTTTTAAATTGATTGCGATGTGAGTGTCCAGGTTTCACTTCCGTATGTCATAACGGGTAGAACACACTGATCGAAGACTTTTCTTTTTAGGCAAAGTGGGAGTCTGCTCTTAAACACTATGTTGAGCCTACCAAATGCCTGCCAGCCACATTTAACACGCAGTTCCACCTCCCGGGCGGTATTCCCCCCCATTGAAGTCCTCTGCCCAAGATATATAAAGCTGTCTTCAATCTCTAAATCCCTTCCTAAAACTGAAATTCTTCTGCCCTGAGCGAAGTTATTGTACATAACCTGACCCTTTTTCAGGTTTATTTTCAAGCCAAATGGTTCGCCTGCCCTTTGCAGTTCTTGTATGCGTCTTTGCAGCTCCTCTGGGTCTTGTGAAATGAGAATAATATCATCTGCAAATCTAAGATGGTTTAAGTTTGCACCATTGATCTTTACACCATCCTGTTCCCAATCCAGTTTACGGAATACTTCTTCAAGGCCAGCCGAGAAAAGAATAGGCGATATCCGGCCGTACACCTCGTTCTATATTAATTCCCACTTCAAGATCATCAAGGTGAATTGTGACTGTAGCTCCATCATATATCGATTCTAATAGGTTTACATAGGCTCTCTCTACACCTTGGCTAAGCAGTGCATCCATTATCGCATGCTTTGAGATGGAATCAAATGCTTTTTCGTAGTCGATAAAAGCCAAGCACAGTGGCATGGTGTATTCGTTGTGCCTTTCTATGACCTGCTGTACAACCTGGATGTTATCCATTGTACTGAATCCATTTCGGAATCCTGCTTGTTCTGTTGGTTGTGCGTCATTCAGTTGTTTTAATATTCTTTTAGAAATTATATATATATATATATATATATATATATATATATATATATATATATATATATATATATATATATATATATATATATATAACGAATTTCTAATACGTTTTATCAATAATAACAGACCATTTTCTATAACCATTAGAGTTACCAACTGTAAAACAAAAAAAAATAGTTTGAAATTTAATTCCATTTTTGACCATCTATTACACGTTCTAGCTCAAAATCTATTTTTAATAAGATGGTGCACAATTTAGAGTGTATTTTGCAGAACCTATTCGTTAAACTACTAGAATAAGCTCAATATTTGTAGGCCTTAACCCTCTAAATTAGTTTTTGTGGAGGTTTTTGAGAAGCAAAGTTGAGCTTTTAAAAAAGAGAATAAAACATTAGCGTAAGTCTATTTTATTTGGTTTAATCTGGGCAGCATTTAACATATACTTTGATAAACAAAACAATAGTTGTTTCTTCCATGCAATATATCTTTGTTTTTATTTTCAAACCCTTGAAAATGTTAATAAACAAAGAGATGAAATTTGGCAAAGGTGTGCATATACAACTTTGAAAAAGAACTTTATAAAAAATAAATATCTATTATGTCATCTATTTTTGGGACACGCTGTATATATAATCGATGTGTCTTAAAAAATAAGGAAGATATTTTCGGAATAATCCATCGATGAGGAGTTTCTTAACATGTAATGTAATCTGATATGGTTTCAAATAATTTGATTAAACTTTAAATTACAATCTTAATAAGTAAACTACTACTTACAGGAATTGTTAAGTCGATTTCCAATAGAGGTAGAGTGTCAAGGTTAATTTCTTGAAACTATGTTAAATGAAGTAACAGAAATTATTTTTACCAGGTGTGGCCGTTAATACTTATTTTTTTTCTTAAAAAAAACACTTCTAATTTGAGAGAAAGGAAAAAAATGGTTTATTCAAAGTATGTGCCATCGCTAACTACCCATTTTCCCCATCTTTCTGGCAATTTGTGGATGCTCTCCCAGAAAAACCGTACATCTTTTGAGGTGGTCCAGTCATCAATCCATTTCTCCACATTTCCCTAATTGTTGAAGTGTTTCAGAGAAAGTGCGTGGTGGCACACACCTGGTGAGTATGGCGGGTGGTACAGCAAGTGCAGAAATGGTGTCTCTGATCAATGCATGGTTCAAAATTATTGATGTCAGCGAACGGTATTAACTGTTTTACCTGGTTTCAGAAGCTCATGGTGCACGACACCCTTCTGATCCCACCAAACGCACAGCATTGTTTTCTTTCCAAAGCATTTAGGTCTTGCGGCCGATATTGATGGTTGTCCTGGGTCAATCCATGAGTTTCTGCGCTTTGGGTTTTCGAATTTATATGGGTATTCCGTCTCCAGTCACGATCCGATGCAAAAAAGTCATTCTTTCATGATTGATTTCATGAGAAAGCAAAACTTCGCACACCGTTTTTCGCTTTTCCATATGTCTATCGTTTAACGGATGTAATACTCATTTTCCTGCTTTCTGGGTCTTTTCCATGGCATGCTGACGATCATAAATGGTTCGGTGATCAATATTTAAACTCTCTGCTGTTTGTTGTTGAGTTTGCATATCGTCTACTTCCAACAATGCTTGCAATTCTTCATTTTCTTTTTTTTTTTTCGGTTGACCTGGGCGTTCTTTGTGTTTAGTCGAAGTTGAAATTACCACTTTTGAATCGTCTAAATCAACGTCCACAAGTGTCTTGTGATGGGACATTGCCCTCATAAGTTTCCAAAAGTACACGCCGGCTTTCACCCGCGTTTTTCTTTTGATTGAAGAAGAAAAGTACTATTTACCACAGATCCTTTTTATTTGGATCGAAACTCGACATATTTACGATACGAAAAAAAATATGACGCTAACTCGAAATTGTCAATGGCGTTTTGAAAGGTACTGTCGTTAAAACAAAATGACATAAGAAATTAGGCTGAGAACAGACCGTTGTTTCTAGCGCCATTTCTTTAAAAAATTATGAATTATTAACCGCCACACCTGGTATTATTTGTTGCTTTGATATTACGGCTCAAAAAGTTTTAATAATCTGTAGTGTTTTGTTAATAAATGTTTTAATTTTAATTATAAATATTAATACAATAATATTATTATTATTATTATTCACGTATGGGCCCTGGTGGACCACGCGAAGTACAATTAGAGGCGTTTGTTGTTGTTAGCCTTCCTTTGTGCCCATATTGATTTAATTCTTTCGCTGTGAGCTTGTTTCCTTTCGTCAGACCAAGTTGTTCCAGTCTTCCTACATTTTTCTCTCTGGCCAATCTTCCAAACGTTAACCTTGTGTCTGAAACAGCCTCTATCCTGAATTTCACTTTGTGTAATATTTGCTGATCTTAGGTCCTCTTTAATTGCAGCAATCCATTTAATTATTTCTACTTTAGCTTTACTCCTATTAATCTACTCGGATTCATCCGTTTTGTGTCCGCAAAACTTAAGTCTTCTTTTTCTCATATCGCTATGTATATCTGTGTATTGTTTGATTTCTTGGTTTTCTCGAAGTCGGTATGTTGTGCTATTTATTTGTTTGGGCCCTACGATTTTTCTTATGATTTTTCTTTCCTTTTCAATGTCCTCGATGTCCCTCTTTCTATTCAAAATGAGCGTTTCCGCAGCATATAGACATTCTGGCTTAATAACTGTATTGTAATGTCTCAGTTTTGTGTTTTTAGATAGGCATTTTTTGTTGTAAATGTTTTGTGTAAGTCTCAATGCCCTTTCCATTTTTTGACATCTACCCTTATTGGCCGCTTTTTCCAACCCATTTTCCATGATTATTTCACCCAAATATTTGAATTGAGAGACTCGTCTGATGTTACCATATTTTGTTTTTAGAAATGGCGTTCTTAGTCTGTTGCAGGTCATGTATTGTGTCTTTTCAAAGGAAATTTGGAGTCCTACATTTTCTGCTGTTTCTTTTAGGATTTCAATCTGTTTCTGTGCCGTTAATACATCTTGAGCTAAAATTGCTAGATCATCAGCAAATGCCAGACAATCAATTTTGATGTTGGTTCTCCCCAGTTTAATGGGCTGGTCAATATTCAGGGCCGACTTTTTTTCACGCCACTCCTGTATTACTTTTTCTAGAACACAGCTAAATAAAAGTGGCGAGAGTCCATCCCCTTGTCTCATTCTAGTTTTAATTTCGAAGGGCTCCGAGATCTTACCCATGAATTTAACTTTTGACCTTGTGTTAGTTAACGTTGCTTTAATAATTGCCAGCGTTTTCAGATCTAGTCCTTGTTCTTTCAAGATTCGGAATAAAGATTCGCGGTCAATAGAATCATATGCTTTTTTGAAATCCACAAATGTACAGACGAGATTTTTATTGTACAGTTTTTGATGTCTTAGAATCAACTTCAGATTCAGGATCTGTTCAGGGCAGGATCTGCCCGGTCGAAAACCTGCTTGATATTCACCAATGTTAGGTTCTAACTGTCCCTGTGCTCTGTCTAGTAGACATTGAGATAGAATCTTGTAACAAACTGAGAGAAGAGATATCCCTCTATAGTTGTTTACATTCGTTCTATCTCCTTTCTTATGTAGTGGATGAATTAGAGCATCTTTCCAATCTTCCGGAATCCGTTCGGTTCGCCAAACTTCTTGTAGAATTTTGGTTATTTCCCTCATTGTACCTGCACCAGCGGATTTCAAAAGTTCCGCAGTGATTCCATCTTCACCAGAAGCTTTGTTATTTTTAAGCCGCTTGATTTGCCTAATTATTTCATCTTCATTCGGTGGTAATGAATCTGGGTTTGTTTGTTTAGGCTTTAGTGTTGCTAATTTGTTTAAGGGCTCAGGACAGTTTAGTATTTGTTCAAAATATTTCGCAAGTTCTTTGCAATTATCTTGGTTATTTAGAGCCAATTGTCCGTTTTCCTTTTGGAAGCAAATACTTTGCGGTTGATAGCCTGTTACTTTAGTTTTAAATGTTTTGTAAAAGTTTCGTTATGTTTTTGGAAATCTTTTTCTATTTCATTAAGTTGATTGTTTTCATATTTTCTTTTAGTTTGTCTAATTAGCTTCGATGTTTCTTTTCTTACTTCCAAAAATATGTTATAGTTTATTGCTGTTTTTTGACTGTTCCAATCTTTGAATGCTTCACTTCGGCTTAATACTGCTTGCTCGCAAACTTCATCCCACCACGGATGTTTTCTACGTTTTTGTAAAGGGACCAACTTTAAGGCTGTTTTAATAATTTTTTGTTTCAATTCTTGTCAGTTCTGTGCTGGTTGTTTATCAAGTTCTTCTGTTAGGGCTGGTTTTATTTTCGTTGGGTCAAACTTTGGTATTAGCAACAATAATATTATATTAATATAAAATGTTTTAATATATTTAATTATATAATTAGTACTATTATATTATTAGTACTATTATATTTCAATTCTTATATTAGAACCTTCGGTCTGGAACACTAAACTCCAAGAGATTCAGCACTAAATACCAAATCACTTTTTTAAACTTCTCGACGCGCGTGTCGCTTCACCATGTTAGCAACATCAGGAGATGATCTAATCTGGTTAGTATATTTAGGAGATGATTCAATCTGATAGAATCATCATTCAATCACATATTCAACAGATAAAGTTGGTACTGGGACTAAATGTCTAATTCTGGGACACTATTCTAATGTAAACTTTAATGTGAACTTGTGTCCCACAGAACTCAAATTCCTTCGATAAAAACTACCGATCAAGGCATCTAAGAGTTATATTTAAAAAAATTATGTTTTGAGAATATCAAGCAAGGACGACAACCTGAATTGGTTGGTTTTTTTTAAATATTTCAGTCCTTATCGGAAAAACAGTAATACAATTAATTGAAAGACAACGATCATATACTACCAGCAATACGGACAGCTGAATATTTGGTTGCCTCAATCATAAGCAAGAATCTCTAAACTCAAAATCAACATCATTTATAATATATCCAAATTAAAAATTAATAATTTTACTGAATCCTTTCGATCACTGTAGTATGAAGTAGTATCATACGATAATTAACATTTAAACATTTTCTTTGATAACGATTATTTTCGGTGCTTACCCATTTGTTGCTACTTCAACAAATGTTTCTCATGGCAATAAATTCTTTTTGCTGGAGTACTTTATAATAGCTCTTATTTCAAGTTTATCAATGTTTAAATAAATAAAACACTAAACTTGAAATGATTTACTCTACTAAACACCACATCACTTTTTTTAATTTCCCATTGCGCGTTTCTCAGACTATGTTAACATCATCAGAAGATGATTCAATCTGATAGAATCATCCTTCAATCATAGAATCAATATATTGAATCCTTTGCTGATGAGGCTACAATGGTTAGCGAAACGCGTGTCGATAAATAAATACAAGTGATTTGGTGTTTAGTAGAAAGTATCTTCTTTCAGTTCTTCTGAAAGTTCTGACTCTCGGCTAATTTTATTTCCTTAAGCTGAAGATACAATTCATAGGGCAAGGAATATTTTTCCAAGAATATGGAAGCCCTTTGACATACACTTTGGTATACTAAATATTTTGCTTCAGTAATCTGCTTCGAACATCCTAGATATTTACTTCGATATTAAGGACAATAATTTCTGAGCTTTCCTCGTATATGTGTAACTTATACTATGAGCTTGAGTATGAAATAGAAAAAAATATCAAAATATTTCACATGCATTAAGCCGTTAAAGTAATCCCTTGGCCTGCAACACTTTTAAAGGTCACTTCCTGTGAGAACCACCTCGAAAGCTAATTATAATAAGTCATAATGATGTTCCACAGTGTGATTTCTTTAAACGAATCATTTATTTTCAGTTGTTTATGAAAAATATGTACTGGAGAATGTTGTTCTAGCATTATTTTACGTCCTAAACGATGATAGGAAGATGAAACGATAATTAAAATACAATTCGCTGAAAATTTAAGCATTCAAAGAATCCACAATTTGTAGTATCACAATTTGTATCATCAGATCAACTAACACGGTTAGCGAAATGTGAGTCGAAAACTTTAAAAAAGTGTTTCGGTGTTTAGTGGTAAATCTCTTCGAGTTTGGTGTTTCATACCGAAGGTTCCAATAGAAAAATTGAAATACTCTGATTATTAAGGTTATTTATTTTGTTATGGAAATAAATGCAGAAATTTTGCGAAAAAATCGACATTATTAACCGAAACGCCTATTAGCAAAAACAAAACAAATAAGATAATATAACAATGGGGCGGATTACGCTTAATAATGCTAAATAATATTTTACGTAAACAAAATAAAAGTCGAAATTAGTTCAAAAACAATGCAATTAAATAAAATCACAGTTAATTAACTATATAATAAAAGCAGTAACTTTGCAAATGAAATTTAAATAAAATAAATTAATACTTTATTATACTACTTCTATTAAAATGGATGAAATATATAAAAAAAAAACTGGAATCTTCCAGTGAACATTTTCCTGTCATCATTTATTACAATTTGAAACATTGTTTAAGTAGACAGTAAAGCGTCTACACTCGATGTCAAAATCTTAGACACACTTGAATAATTATTTCTTTAAAACTTTTCAAAAAACATATTAAAACGAACACTGCAATAAAATAAACTTTTACCCATTTTAAGTTGAACTGAAGACGTTTCTCATATTTCTCATGAAAAATAAAATTTAATTATAATTTATCAAGATTTTGTGTTCTTTTCGCGACATTTTCTTAAACCAAACAAAGTACGCGTCCCCTGCCATCTTCAAGAAAGTACCGGTTGGTTTTCCTGGAGCAGAGTCCGGATAATGTTTATCAAGCCATTACTTTGCTTCAAAGGTATTTTTCTTCATCAAAAGCAATGCTTAATCAACACATGATTTTTTTTCCATTATTTCGAAAATAACAAAAGTAGCGTCACTTAAAGCACAACAGCTCAGAAACTAGTAGACCGATTGTCATGAAATTTTGACACATGATGTTTGAAGGTTGGCACAGTCGACTATTGATAACGATTTTTTCCGAAGTGACGCCATCTATATGTCAGACCGGGGACTTACTGAGCTGTGTTTGTTCAAGGTTTTTTTTTATAACGAGAGGGAGTCCTTAATTTTGTACTTGTTTTTCTTGGTGATCGTTTGTTTATATTCGTAATAAATGCATCAGATTTGTTTTGGTTTCTCAAGCATCTAGCTAAGAAGTCTCAAATTATGAATAAGGGTCAGGTTAAGTACAAAGCTTCGGTAATTATATAAACTAAACGGTTTTAGAGAGTTTTTTATGATTTATAATAAATATTTTTTTGGCGACATAATTTCTTTTAAATATCTCTTATCTATCTTAAAAATCAACGTATAATTATGAATAAAGTAGTTGTTTCTATTTAAATCAATATTATGTATGCCTTCTAAATGCTTGGTAAAGTCATTTTGGAAAATAATATTGTATTAGAAACAATATAAAAATGAATTGAAATAAATAACATATATCAATAAGGCTCCGCCACTTTTACGTTATTGGCCACTACTGTATGTAGATGTTCAAGGTCTGGACTTTAAAGTACTTGTAATTTAACAGGAAAACCTAACGTTAACAAATCCAGTCAACGACAATTTAGGAATTATCATTTTATTACTGTAAACATACCGAACACTAACCGGTTATTTAATTAGCAAAAACGAAACAAACAACCAGATAATACCACAACAATGATGCGGATTTCGCTTTATACATGAGAGAATGTTAAAATTCAAGAAAAAAAAACCCAGTCGAAATCGCATAGGAAAAAAAACAATTAAAAAATATTACAATGAATTGTATAATAACGAGACATTTACATTTTTATTTTGCAAAACCACTCTAGCGATCTACTTTCGGTTTTTCTTTATTTCTTTCTTTCGTTCTCTCTCTCTATGGGTTCTTTTGTCTACTTTGCCACCTGTTACCACAAGCACGAAAGGCTTCGGCTTCACTTGAAAGGTTTTTAGGAACAGACGGCCCTACAATGGGTAAATTTTCAAAGGGAAAGGTACTTTCGGTCTTATCAAACTCTCAAGACTTTTTTTTGTAGTATTTTGGCTTAGTGAAAAATATTTGTAGGTTTTCTTTGTTTCTATCAACGAGTTTACAGTTTTAGAGGTGTCAACGGAATAATAAACTAATTTTATTTTAAGCGTTTTTTAAACACAAGAAAATGAAATGTATTTTTTTTAAACTGATAATCTATAGTGCTCTTTAACCCGTAGGTGTCGAGGTTGCCTATATTCGGTTTCCATACGGTCACCCTCCGTATATTAAGCACGTCCAACGTCGCTTAACAACAGTTATCAAGAACTGATGCTGTACGCGGTGCGACTTTTGTCCTAATATATTTTTTAAATATTTTATTACAATTGAAGATATTCGTATTGATAATCTGGCCATCCATAACTTGGTAATGTACAAGTTTAATAGCGTTTTTGGAAGGTTTTTAAAACTAAATTTATTGCTCGGTAAATTATTGCCTCTCATTCTTCTTCTCTATGGTTTGCTTCTCCCTAAGAATATCCAAGTCTTTTTTACATAACATCTATAATTTAGTTATATGAGAGTGTCGCCTTTTATCCAAATATTTTCTGGACTCTTCCGTTGTCAGTGCCCACTTCTTTTTATTCCTCCCTCCACAATCACTCCCACATCTCTTCCTTGGATTTTGATCCCTCTATGCTTTTTTCCAATATATTTTTGGCTGATCTTTCGCCTTCTGTCCAGCCTTTTGATCTGACCCCACTAACGGGTTTATTTGCTGCTGATTTTCTTGACTATATCTGGACTATTATAGATTGTTGCTAGTTCCATCAACCATCAACTAGCAACTTCGAGGAGACATTCTGAACTATGCACCAC
Organism: Cosmopolites sordidus; assembly: GCA_031761425.1. Taxonomy (NCBI): domain Eukaryota; kingdom Metazoa; phylum Arthropoda; class Insecta; order Coleoptera; family Curculionidae; genus Cosmopolites; species Cosmopolites sordidus. Next base: position 108,917 of record JARFXV010000725.1, on the reverse strand, counting down.
GTTGTCGAATCCACGTTTCTGGAGCACTGTCCTTAGACCGCTGAGGCCAGACCTAGCCCCCACTGTTTCGAATTCTTGAATTTCGATACAGTATTGTTATATCTCGATAATTAAGATATTTTCGCCTAAATTCAAGCTACGAGTATGCAGTTGCAATATTAAAATAAGACCAGACACTTCCAAGATACAGCAAATGATACGAACGGTTGAAATTAGAAAGCATCGGTGGGACAGAATTCGAAGCGAGGACCTTCGACAACAAAATAGGATACAAGACATCGGAAGAGGGGTTTAAGTAGCGACGGAAATTCCCATCGGAAAAATAATTGAAAGTAAACCACCAAAACGGTCGAGAGAAAGTTGGACATCTACGTCTGAAGAGGCATAAGATAATTATGACAGGCAGTGACCTACCTTCATAGTGCGTCCAACCTTCATAGTGCGTCAAGTATCAGCACTGGTGTGGAAAAATGCGATTAAAACAAAATACCTGACATTTTTATAAATTATTATTCGAAGTATTCCACTCCCGCTTAGATACATTTGTTACAGCGATTCAATAATGATTCAAAAGCTGACTCCAACTCTTTATTTGGAATAGCCTCCAAAGCATGCGTCGAATCTGTTTGGATGGTCTGAATGTCATCAAAAAAATACACTTTCAGCTTTAGGGACAAGGAAAAGTCACAAGGGGTTAAATCTGGTGAATATGATAGGTGGTTGATTATACAGACTTGGGTTCGGGCCAAAAATTGACCTACAATTAACAATGGCATTCTCGTGCAATAAACTCCAGTTGTCTGGATCGCGATATTTTGGCCGAATGCGAATAATTCTGTACATCAACCGTTTCAAGACTTCTAAGTAATACTGCCCAGTGAGAGTTTGCCCAGTTGTAACGAACTCGTTGTGGATTTTGCTTTTGCTATCGAAGAAAACAATGAACATGAAGGAGTTTTTCATGTTTTTATTTTTTCTGCGATGAGTTTTTCGACTTCCATTCCGCACTTTGACGCTTAGTTTCTGGATCTGCTCATCCGTCAACGCGTGTGAAACAAACTTTGCCCCTTTGTTTTTACCCAAATCCTTGTGAAGAATGAGTCGGATCGTTTCTTTACCGATATTTAAAACCTTTCCATCATTTTTAGTGAAGCATTGAAGTCATTTACTACAAAATCGCGAATTTTCTCGCTCATTTACGTTTGTCATTCTCCGGCGACGCTCTGCATCCAAAAAACGTTTATGCCACAGAAAAATATTTATTCTGCTTAAACAATAATCACCGATTCATGCTGCATCACTCAGAATGTATCCGTCGCAGTTTTACCGCGTTTAAGTTTAATAACAGCTCTTGGTTCCATGATTTTATTTATACATCAAAAAATGTTTGGCTTGTAAACAAGACATCATAAAATCAATAAATAAGAACCGATCGTGGTAAAGTACGTTTCGTTAGGTACAAGAATGTTCAATCTTTGAAACGACGCCGCTCGTCAATAGATGACGTGACTGGTTGCTGAGATATATCTTAAGTACTGATACTTTATCGACGTACTGTGTGTACGGTCATCCATATTAAAAAGAAAGAAGGGGATAAATCACATTAAACTGAGAGACTTCAATGATTTCTTTGTGTAATGCCGATAACTTTTCCTACGACCCTCATATAATATATTGATAAAAGTAATAGATTTTGCTAAGAGATGGCATTGCAAAATGTTACAATGTTGCAAAATGTGTAGAAAAATATTTGGAAAACGTTAAATGGGACGGTCTACCTCACCCGCCGTATTCACCGGACTTAACCCCTTCGGACTAATACTTATTTCGATCGATGCAGTACCTTACAAACCAAAAGTAACCATGGCCAATACTTTGATAATTATTTTGCTGAAATACATTTTCAACCGAAACTGTAGAAATTTATTCTATTATTAAATACACTCATTAAAATTTTGTTAAATGATACATTTCCCTTTTTATATTTAGTTTATCACGGTTTTTCCTCTGCTACTTCTCTATCTCTCTTTTGTAACTATATACCGTCTGTTATTTGTTCCATAACTATAACCCGCAAGTGCCTTCTTCCTCCCTTTCCTTAAACTGTGTTTATAAAGCAAAGGGCAAGCCTTTAAGCTGACTTTTAACAGCTTGATTTTTTTACACCGCCCACTCTACCGTAAAAAGTTTTATAGCAGGTACTGGAAACACATTTTTTCTATTTATTATGTCGAGTAATTATGTATAATAAAAGATTGTGACAACATAGCAAATTACATATATTTTTAACAAACCCGAATAGTGTTAACTAGATTATCGCCACGGTTCGTGATATTCACTTGTTTTGTTTTTCGTTTTCATTTACATGTACCACTTTCGAATGTTTCGAATTTCGAGTAAACAGTCAGATGATTGCGATTAAACGTGTAATAGAACTAATGAGAATGCAGCAAATTGTATGACTTATTCCTGATAAAATTAATTATATTTTTAGGGCTCTATAAATGGCTTTGCTTATCTTTGACGTTATTATCAGAAAAGTAATACATTTATTTATATCTCGGAATTTTTTAAGAATAATTATAAAGCATATAACAGTTTCAGTTCACTGACTAATTTTTGATATATTTTCAGCCTCATTTCTATGGCAAAATCTTTTTCGCTATGCACCAGGTGTGGTGGTTAATAATTCTTAATTTTTTCTAAAAAAAACACGTTTAATTTGGGAGTATGCCCTCCCAGAAAAACCATCCATCTTTTGAGGACTTAATGGAAACTGCGTGAGACATCAATGAAAACGAGTGGTAGTGGAAGGGGCCAAGTGAGTACGGCGTGGGGGTAAGAGTTCCTAGCCAAGTGCAGAAATGGTGTTTCTGACCGCTTGGGCTGTGTCGTACAGCAAAATCACTTTTCCGTGTCTTTTAGCCCATTCTAGGCGCTTTTTGTTTAGTGCATGTTCGAAATATATCAAAATACTCGAAATATATCAATTTTTCGTGTCCAGTCATAATCCGATGCAAAAAAGTCTTTCGTTCATGCCGAGAAAGCAAAACTTCGCACATCGTTTTTCGCTTTTCCATCTGTCTGTCGTTTAGCTGATGTAGTACTCATTTTCCTGTCTTCTGGATCTTTCCCATAGCCTGCAGACGTTCACAAATGATTCGGCGACCAAACTTTGCATTCAGTAGAAAAAGTAGAAATAAATGAAACTGTATAACGCAAACAACAATAATTTTAAAACAAAATACGGAAGTATGCAAAAAGTATCTGAACATGTTATTATTCAAAAGTGTTATAAACAAAGATGTTATTTAAATTTTATTTCAATAGCCTGTTGGTCCACCCTTACTTTTTATATCAGCCAATAAACGCTTTTTCAATGAGAAAACTAATTTTTTTGTTACGTCTGGGGGTATATGAGTCTATTCCTGTAAAATATATTCTCTAAGATGCTCTTTGTTTTTAATCCTTTTCTAAAAAAAGTTCTCCCTCAACACGCTCCCACAAATGCTCGATATATTTCAAATTTGCCGATTGGGGTGGTGTCGAGCTGTCTAGATGCATTGTTCACCTGCGTGTGTTTTTCGAGTCATATGATTGGAAATCGTTATCTTGTCGGAAGGGAAAGTATTTTCTACACCCAATTTAATTCCACTATCCTTTAAATTATGATTTAATATATAGATTTACATGTATTGATCCATTATCCCATCAATTATCTTCAAATTTCCAACTCCATATTGGACCGACGGTACAATATATTTTAGTTTTAAATGTTACCCTGGCTTGCGCCACACTTTTTTCCTCCCATCCGACTCTGAAACATACCCCCCTCCCCAACCCCTTGCTTGAATGCTTTTTAACAAACTCGAGGCGTTTTTTCTTGTTCTGCTTGCTTATGTAGGGCTTCTTCCTGGGCGTTCGTCCAAGGAACCCTTTTTTTTTTAATAATATTACGGACTGTTGTTTGAAGCATTACCGATGAGAAGAGATGACAATCTTGATTATGAGTATAGTTCGTTTCAAGATATTTCGTTTCGTATTGTATATTGTATATATTGAAGTTGCAATGAATACAATGTAGGCACAGTTTGCTCTTCATACATAGCATAAATTTTGTTTCGAATTAAGTCTTCGTCGCTTTCGTCAACACATTTGTTTTTACCAGAATCATTACGAACTTTTTTGGCTTTAATTGGCTTTGTCACAATATCTTTAAGTGTAGACAACAGCGTTTTCGTTAATGAAGACGTTTTTGCTGCGGCTGCATTTACATTAAGCCCCCTATTCAATAAAGAAACATACACATTTTGAACAATTTTCTTAGCATCGGACGATAAATGTTTTCTTTTAAAATTAGCCCTACCGGAGGCACAATGATCCTTATCTTGCCCAGAACGCCACATTTTTAACACTTTTGGAATAATAAAAATACAATCGAAATTATAGAACTGCACTGTTTAAGAAAAGATTGCGAAGTAAACTAAAATATTTCTAAACTACTAAACCAGGTATAAAATTAAGTTTATCTGTTATTTTATTAGGCCCGACCCTGTTTACGTTTCTTGCAACTTTGCCGGGTTTCGTTACGGCAGGGATTGTTAAGAGTTTATTACAGCCAATCAGTCAACAATATATCTTGAAACGCACTTCACCTGCAATTCCGGTGGCACGTGTACATGGATTGGTGTTGACTTCTTCAATAATGCACGCTTTTGGATGCTGTTTAACGTTTCTTGTCGTCCTGAACGAGGTCTACTGCCAGCATTGCCGAGCTCCTTGTACCGGGAAATAATGTAGTGAATTGTCAGCGGTGGCTTTAAAAATGTTTCCGCCGGTCGCGTTGGTGCGGCGGTAAGAGCGTCTGCTTTGCCGAATCCGCGCTGGAGCGGTAGCTGGTTCGATTCCAGCGCTCGGATGGTTATTTTTCTTTCTTCTGTCCGTTTATCTTTCCTAAATGTTTGTGATTGTTTATAGGCAAGAGTGTAAAATCCGACTACGAATTACCCCTCAGTCACGCCAGTTAAAGGCTGGGTAAGGCCGGATGCCTTCTGAGAAGTGTTCTACGTTGGTCACTCGCCAGTCGGTAGGTTTCCTGATAGACTTATGGGTAGGCACATAACCAAGGGTTTATAGCCCGAGGGGGGTGCTGGCCTGGGTTTGTCGGAAGCTGATGACCGTGGTTCGGAACCCACGTTAAGCTGTAGGTCCAGTCGCTAAATAGCCTAGTTGCTGATGCGCCGCTAACCCAAACACTTTTTAAAAATTGTCGAAATCGTCGAAATTGTCGATTTTAAATTTGTCGAAATGATTTTCCTTCTCGATACATTATAATAATCACTTCTCGAGTAGTGCACGGACTTTCCATACTGAAGGCAAATATTAAACTGATTGAGTAAATCATGAATTGTATTTAGATAAAACTGTGAAACATAAGCAAAGGATCAAACTGAAGACGGTGTACTTTCGTAAAGAAAAGCGTCTATGTTATTGTGTTAACACCTACACAGGTGTTCAAAAACTTTTTTGCTCTCTGTTTTAGTAAATTCGTCATTAAAATGGAAATAAACACTCATTAAATTTAACCTTTGACTTTTCAATATTCAAAAGTTTTTAAATAATATATGGGATTAAAAACAATAATATGTTTCATAAATATAAAAATTAAATGCTGTTCGTTGGTAAGTGCATCACTTGAGAATGGCTGGACCGATTTGGATATTTTCTTTTTAATGTTCGTATTAGTCGGAATAAGGTTTTTAGGGAAAAACAATGGAACATTTTCTGGAAAAACTGAGAGTTCTTTTTTTTATGGAATTTTGATATGAACTCAAGATCATAACTCACGATTCGAACGATAGATATGCGTAATTCCTTTTTTGTTTTGTTCATTATGGTCTTGGAAAAGATTTCAGGAAAGAAAAATTCGAGACAAATATAAAGGAAAGTCGGAAAATTCGGACAAACTGCAAAAATCATAATTTTGTATGTACTCTCGATCATAACTGACGACAGGAACGACATATTTGATGGATTCTTTTTTTGTTTTGCTCGTTATGCTCTCGAGATGGAAATAACGCAATTGAAAAAAAAATCTGGAAGATTTGGAGAAATAATTGGAAAATTGCATTCCAGCCTAAATTAAAGTAAAATTACATTTGTTTTTACTTTTGTGTTGTTTCGCGATCTGTCCAACAAATTTAGTTATTTTACTTCTATTCGAATTTATTTCCCTACGTCCTGATTGTCTGTCAAATTGTGAATCAACTCAATCGGTTACATAGTGACGAAAAATTGATTCAGTTGTTTATTTCCAGTTGAATTGGGATTCTGCTATAAGTTAATCGTAATCGTTTCATGAAATGGATTAAATTTCGTCGTTTCATCTCAAATTTGCAGATTTACCTACGAAATACGATGAGTCTTGAAGTGACAAACGGTTATACCGTAACAACAAACTGAATCAATTGTCCATTTTCAATTGAATTGTGATTCTTCGCATCGCACATTGTGTTATCAATCGGCACAATTGCATTCAATTGTCACAATTTAATAGCAGTGCAATGCCGCCAATAAGACCGAGCACTTTAGATCGCAGAACTCGCAAAGCTACAAATCAAACGAATTTTCGATAGAATCGAACTGCAGAGCAACGCGAAGAGCGAAATAAAATTGAACGGAATCGATTATCACAAACACGTTCAGCATGTACACAAGAAGAAAGAGAAAATGCAAACGAAGATGATATGCATTGAATGAGACATCATCGGTTAGTAGAAACCAATCGTGCGACAATGAATTTGAATAATCGTGCAAGAAAACAAACAAATATTGCGTTGAATACTCATTGAGCTGCATTCCGTTACAACATGACAATTGATTACGGTTCAGACCAATTCGTTGCTATTGGATCGATGAGCGATGTGTTCCCATATTGAATGGCATTAAAATAGAGAAATGAAATCTCTGGATTTATTGAAACTTGGACAGGACGTCCGTCAGGTCAGCTAGTAATAAATAATTTGCAGCACATATTTTCACCAAGCAAGTAAAGTGTTCGCAGACTTTTTTTACTGAGTGTAACCTCTGAGCCATTTGTTGTTGATTCTGCATATTCGGCGTCTAACATTTTTATGGTTGAGCTGGGCGTCATTAAAATCAAGTTTGAAATTAAAATTATAGTAGTCGAATAACAAGAAATAAAAATTAAACTAATCATGGTTATTTACAAAAGAAAATCTTATACTGCCACAAAATAGTTATTGTAATATTCTGAATGTTCACATTTTTGTCACTTAGCATAAGTTCGAGAAACTATCATAATAAATTCTTAAATGAGAACCAAGAACAAAATACGTATGCATCCTTCACTCTAGGTCAGGTAGGAGGCACCGCTGACTCATACGTACTGAATTCCTACTACCTTCTGCTCTGTTGCCATATTTAGCAAGATATTGAATATGTCATCCGTATACTTGAAAACTACAAAAATTTGCATATTTACTGAAGTTAAACATTTTTAGCTAAGGAAAATGTCTATTTTAGTTTGTTTTTAATAATTGTGGTTCTTTTTTTTTGGTAATTTTGATTTTCGAACCTTTAGTTTTATACAAAAACTTTATAATGAGTTTTTCTTAATAATGAGTTCTGGTAAAGGGGTTCTATATTATTAAGAACTTAATTTTTTTGACAGTTATGATAACTAGCATTGTCCATTACAATCACGCTTTCTTTAGGCACATTAGGCAAAAGGCCATTTATAAACCAATCTTTAAAAAGTTCTGCTGTGGTGTCGTCATGGTAGTCCAAAGATGAAAGTTTAATATTTTTAGAGGACGATTTTCTAATCTGTATTTTTGTATAGCCTTTAAGTAGTTAAACCTCCATCGTCGTAATCGTGATTCCATTAATATTTGTATTTAATTAATGGTCCGATGATATGCAAAACCCGTTTGAGATAATATTCTCCGGAGGCTAGTTCTGCTGCAAATAATGTTTATTTCATCGTTCCTTAGTCGCTGTTGTAATGAATGCAATGTAAGCACAGTTAGCTCTTCATACATAGCATACATTTTGCTTCGAATTAAGTCTATGTCGCTTTCGTCAACACTTTTGCTTTTACCAGAATTACTACGAACTTTTTTGGCTTTAACTGGCTTCGTCAAAATATCTTTAACTGCTTTCATTAATGAAGGCGTTTCTGCCACGGCTCCATTTACATTAAGCCCCCTACCTATTCAATAAAGAAAGCACGTTTTTAACACTTTTGGAATAACAAAACATACGATCGAAATTAGAGAACTGTACTGTTTAAGAAAATAATGCGAACTAAACTAAAATATTTTGAAACTACTAAACCAGGTATAAAACTAATTTTATCATTTTACCTGTTATTTTATTAGGCCAGACCCTATTTACGTTTCTTGCAACTTTGCCGGGTTTCGTTGCGGCAGGGGTTATTAAGAGTTTATTGTAGCCAATCAGTCAACGATATATCTTGAAAGTACTTTTACTATCTCCTAAAATGAGTCAGTCTATGTCCGATGCTTTACAATGAGATTTTCGTAATGTATATTTTTACGAATAAATATAATTATTGTTAATTTTTTTTTATAAAATATAAACATTAAGGTAACATCACTGTGTATCTATTATCTTTAAGGAAGCTTTCAAATATGTTTTCATTTTAAATAATAATTACAGTAGAAAATATTATAAAGGTAATGTTGACCGATGATAATGATAATGATAAACATTAGTGGCGACATTTACTATGTTATCATATAAACATTAAGACCTAGTCATAATGTTAAAATTTAAACTTAATGCAGAAATGAAATCTCCATAAATTTCTCTTTCTTTATTTCATAGCTCCTGGTGATCCTTGGCCTTGTTTACAATTGTTTTCCACTCTACTATATTCAAGTTTTTTAGTTATTTTTAATTTTTTTTCTAAGGTTTATTGCCTTCTGTATTTAATTTGCTCGAGTTGGTCTGTTTATATTAAAGGGGTTTTCAATAAGAGTGTTAGAACTTTAAAATTAGGCATAATGATAACTGCAAGTGATAATCCGATAATTTTAATTATATTGTGAAGAACAAATAATTATCTTTTGAAAATTATGTCGTTGAAATGTCCCGTTCGGCTTCGTCTGATGAAATAGAATCTGGAGACCCAATTTTCGATTACTCTTTCATACATATGGCGTGGGATGTTTTCAATGGTGGCCTGAATGTTTAGTTTAATGTCAAGAATTGTTCGGGGTTTATTTCAGTAAACTAGAAATTTAACAAAACCCCACAAAAAATAATCCAAGAGCGTGGGATCGGATAATTTTGGTGGACAGTTGACATTACCATGAGACCAGGGGCCGTTTTTTGCAGTAAATCGATTAGCTGGCGAGATGTGTGACGCACAGTCTGGTTGAAAGAAAACATTGGTTATATCCACATTTATCACTTTAGGTCAGATATATTCTTCACCATTAACAGTAACACAATTTTCACCAAAAGTCCCAAAACAGTGACTTTCTGAGGATGAAGAGGTAACTCCTGAACCACTTGAGGAAATCCTGAAGTTAGACAATCCTGCACAGTGCTTCGTCAGAAAAGGTGATTTCTTTCCCAAAGTGAGGGTCGCCTTCTAACTGTTCTAGAACTCAATCCGCCTATCCAGTATCTTTCCATGGTGAATTGACACCATGATATGATAATGAGTAACATTTACATTTCAAACAGTGTTGCTGCTATTAAGTTCTGACACTTTTATTGGAAAGCTCTATAGCTTTGGTGATGTTTCCTTGCTTCAGAATATGTGCCCATTATCTAATAATTTCTGATTTAGAAATTCTTACTATGTTCTCTCTGAACAATAAGTTATATATTCTGTGGTTAGGTATGACACTTTGATCCTTTTTTTGATCAAATGGGACTTTTAATATTTAAAGGGGAGGATAATATTTCAAAAATATATCATTGCATCGTTTTTTTGGTTCTCTGTGCCTACACTGGCTTTAGAGAACACCATTCAATTTCATCCATTCAATTTTTTCCATTCAATCGGTAGAAATTATAACGGATTGGTTCGAGCAATCTAATACTTCAAAACTGGACTGGCCTGGTGTCTGTGGATTTAAATGTCATTGAAAATGTGTTTAAAGTGAATCAAGACAGTTTTGAAATATGCAACATTTCAAAAGTGCTATTCAGGCTTCATGGGAAGAAATTCCACAATATATAACAACATGTTACATAAATATATATATATATATATATATATATATATATATATATATATATATATATATATATATATATATATATATATATATATATATATATATATATATATATATATATATATATTATGCCTCAGTTTTAAAGAAAATATAATTTTTTTGCCCAACCACGTACTCCAACTTATTTTATCGCCCAACTTTAACGAACTGTACCGGAAAAAATGTACTACGCTATTTTGGCAAGTAATTTTAAAAGATGGCGTGTTTAGTCCGGATTCCAAAACGGTATGAGACTTGCTAGATTATTTCTTAAATGAGGAACAAATATTTTTTTGTAAAGAAATCCGATTTCAAAGCAAATTCTTTTTACTTAGTTAAAATGCTTCTAGTGCACGCTAGGCTTTCTCCAAGTCCGTAACTTTAAGGTACAATTTTAAGTGAGACGGATAGTGATGTTATTATAGCAAGTGTGAGCGAGACAGATAGTGACGCCACTTTTACCAAGATGAGTGAGACGGGTAGAGATGCTATTTTGATCAGCGTAACTGAAACGGGTAGTTTTTTCTGATAGCTGTCGCCACTTGGCCTCTCACCCGTTTCCAGCCTGACATTGACTTTTGGAACACCCTGTATATACAGAGTCTTAATGAATAATTGTACATACTAAGTACATAATAAATCTAGTGTACTTACTAGACAATCTATAAGCCAATAAAGCTGCAGTGTTTAAATAGCTTGTCTGAGTAAAATATCAATTTTCAACTTGAATCATCCTGTAAAACGATTCACTGCTCTTGACTTTATATAATTCAATTCTTATTCATACTAAGAATTACTATTAACATTTTCAAGGTGACCATAAATGTTGATAATAATAATGGTCAACTATAGACGTTAATAAAGGTAATCGTGAGTTGAATAAAGGTTAAAATACATAATTATACCATTTTGTGAATATTTGTAGGTTGGTCTCTTTACCACAGTTAAATAGTTTTCCCCATTTTTTTTATGTAATCAATAATAGATTTTGTTGTCACAACAATAAAATATTGGGTTGTTTAGAAAATTCTTTCCACTTTCACAAAAAGATTACATATATATATATATATATATATATATATATATATATATATATATATATATATATATATATATATATATATATATATATATATATATATATATACATATATATATATACACATATATATATATATATATATATATATATATATATATATATATATATATATATATATATACATATATATATATATATATATATATATATATATATATATATATATATATATATATATATATATATAGGGCTGGAAATAAATGAATAGAAAACAAAGGATAATGCATATGCATATGAGAAGTCCAGAGTGCGGAAGTTATAGACACGAAGAAGTGAAAACATTAAAATATCTGGGACGAATAACCGATGGAAAAAATGACAGACAGAATGGATATAAAACATTCCATATCAACAAAAATTTACTGAAAGACAAGAAATTAAGCGCAAGGAATTGTATAAGAATATACTAAACAATAATAAAACCAATAACATATGCCGAAATAAGAGGAAAACAAACTAAAAAAAAAGAAAATGGAAAACAATAAATTCAAAACCCCGATGAACTATAGATTGGCAAGCTGTTGAATGAAGAAAACAGAGTAAGTACAATTAAAGCACAAAGAATTAGATGGTACAGACACACAATGAAAAGAGAAAATAATACACCAATAAAAAGAAAGATAACAACATGTAAACCAACCTAGAACACCCTCTAACAACCCCAAACCAAACCGCCAGAAGAGGGTGAACCAGAACTAGATGGAAACAATAAGTGGAAGAAAATATAAAAACACTGAATGTAGAGGAATGGAGGAAAATGTCGAAAAGGCGAAAGATCAGCAACAATTGTGAGAAAGACAACAAGAAGAAATATGGACCAATCTACCACATTAAAATAAATTGATAAAAATAAAAATAATAATATTTGAAAATTCCGTATATGTATATGTATTGAATGGTGAAATTATCATGACAATGCCCAAAAAAATCTGAAGGAATGACAGCTAAACGTATATCTCCAGACTCCCGTTTATTCTCCAGATTTGGGCTACGCGGATTTTCCGATTGGTACTACACGCTTTGGTAGAAATAAAGTCTAAAGTCGGAAATGAGCCGATTAAATAATTTTCTCTTAAGATAAGTCATTCTTTTACTTTCAATCCAACTTTTATTAGAAAGTAATATAATAAGTAATGTAAGTAATTACAGTAATGAAAAAAATATTTTTAAATAAATACATTTTTCAATTTCGACTTCTGTGAGTATTAAGAGGAATATTTAAGTCAGGATATTTTTCAAAAATACAAACAGTGGAAATTGTGTTCAGCGCCTATTCGATGGGTGCCAAATCAGGAGGAAATAATGCAAGCAACAGCACGTTTTAAACAATCATGTTGTGCTGTGGTGCTGTCATAATAACAACATTTTATGAGTCGGTGTTAATATACATTTCAAGTGATTATTTGTTAGTTTGTAGAAAGTAATAATAAATAATTTTCCTTCCAGTCCAACAAAACAACAATTGGTACATTCTTCTGATAGAAATCTGTTTTGAACTGGTTCATTACGTCTACTTTATAACTGGAATTAACACCATTCGCCAATAGTATAATTTTACCCGCATTGCAGGAACTCATCACTAGTAATAATGTAAATAATAAAATTCTTTTCTGTGAAACCCAAATATCAAGTTTTGAAATGAAACCAGGTCGTTTCAAACGTTCATAAATATTGATATATTCAAGATTATAGTAACAGTTATTCAAGATTATAGTAACAATTATGCTACCGCTATTGTGAGTATATCCTGAAAGGTCAGTTGTAGACGCGATATCATTCGAAAACCAACATTTGAGGCTCTGTCTTCTCTTCACCTTCAACTGAGAATAATATGCAGCAGAAGTTCAGGGCATGATGTGTGATTTTGGGAGATAATACTGTTTCGTACAATACTTGTAATAAATGGTTCCAGCAATTTCGAACTGAAAATGTTGGCTTAAATGATGCAGAACACGTGGGATAGTCACTTAATGTTGAGGATGAAGAATTGAATGCTCTCCTGGAAGAAAATGCTTATTGTATACTGCTAGAGGTCGGGCAGGAACTCGGAATAACACCGCACGTTATTTCTGAAGGTTTACTCCAGCTACGGCAAATTCAGACCTCTATATGATGTTGTCTCGTTGCTCTTGATATTCAAGAAAAATAATTTCCTGCATAAAATCTCCACATATATTCTGCACGATAATCTAAAAAGGCCAAAATCGTGAATTAATTCTGGTGAGCCAAATCAATCAGTACCCCAAAACGAAATTCCACCCGAAACAAGTATTGGTGTGTATATGGTGGAATCAGCTTGGCGTCGTGTATTATGGGTGGCTCCAACCTTGTCAAACGGTCACTACTGATAACGGTCAGCAATTAGTGTTGACCGTTATCATTAGTAACTGATTTATGTTAGTAATGTTCTGGAGAAAAAAAGACTTATACTCGCAAGAGAAGAAGGGAAGTCATTTTGCTTCGGGACAATACACGGTCACATATTGCAAAACGTACTCTGGTAAAGATCACCGAATTGATCAGGGAGATTTTATCACCCGGTGTATTCTCCAGACTTGGCCCCTTTGGATTTTAATATTTTTGGATCCCTGCAACATTATCTGATTGATACATATCTTGAGGAAACAGCCTCAATGACTTGAAAATATCACCTTAAAATCCCCATTTTTTTTTCGATCTGATTCCAACGTTTCTCTAAGATTTCGATGCCTTTTTTGTAGAATGATTTATCCTTGGCATCAAAATAAGCTTCAATTTCGGCAATCACTTCTTCATTGGAGCTTAATCTCTATCCCTGGAGCTTTCTTTTTAGGTCTGCAAACAAGTAGTAGTCGCCGGGAGCCAGATCCGGAGAATACGGTGGACGGGGAAGTAATTCAAAGTGCAATTCATGCAATTTTGCCATTGTTGCGAGCGACTTGTTACACGGTGCATGATTCTGATGAAAGAACACTTTTTTCTTCATTTGGGGTCGTTTTTTCTGAATTTCTTCCTTCAAACGCCATATAATATTCGCAATTAATGGTTCTTCCTTTATCAAGGTAACCAATGAATAAAATACCTTGCGCATCCCAAAATGTCAGGTGACATTTGCGTTTGTAGTCGCTTTGGGCGGCTTTCGCCAGTTGCTGTCCACCCAGCTGATTGCCGATTTGACTGTGGAGTGTAATAATGAATCCATGTCCATTATCACATACAGCATGAAACAATCCTTTTTATTGCGCTGAAGCAACAGCTCGCTGAATCGTCGACGCGTTGCTGGTTTTGATCGACTGTAAGCAAACTCGGTATACACTTCGAACAGTGCTTTCTCATGGACAAATGTTCATGCAAAATGGTGAATACACTGCCTTCTGATATCTTTAAAGCATCAGCTATCTCACGTAACTTCAATTTACGATCGGCCAAAACTATTTTGTGGACTGTTTTTATGTTTTCTGGAATAACTGCCGAATTTGCGCGGCCAGAGCGTTCAGCGTCATCGGTATTTGTACGGCCGCGTTTAAAATCAGCAAACCACTTCTCTACTATTTGTCTCGAGCAGAGTCCGAATAACACTTGTCAAACTATTGCTTGAAACTTATATTTCCATTGCTTTCAAAATTACACGAGTAGCGTCACTAAAACCACTGTAACTTGTGAACTAAACCTCAGATTGTCATGAAATTTTTACACATATCAACTGAAGGTTAGTGCTTTCTAAAACTCATATGGATTTGTCAATAGTGACGCCATCTATATGTCATCTTACGAACTTATTGAGTGATGTGTTAAAACTACGAAATGAATAAGTCTCAGACCTACAGTTTGTTTTCTGTAATCTCAAAATTTTTTGAAAAAACACTACTTAAAATATTGAAGCCAACTCTTGAAGGTTAAAACCTAGCCCCAGAACACCAGTTTGGCTTTAAAGAGACACATTCCACTATAAACCAAGTCCACGGTATTATATACATAATTAACAAGGGGAAAAAAAAGGTAGGTAGTCATGAGAATTGCCGACAGACAAGAAAACTTGAAACTTTGGAATAACTGTGTTTTTTTTTAATTATTAAATTAATTATTCTTTAAATGTATAATTTAAAAATGTATATTTTTTTTTCAAGTAGGATCGAGGATCCAAACAAATATAGAAAAAAAGACATATAGAAAAACTAGTTATATTACAATATTTTTTTGTAAAGTTCTAATGGCGATATTGAATGATATACGTTTATAAATAATCATTTTGCAAAAAATAACAAAACACGTATTTTATTTCTGACAATTTAAACCAATAAACAATAATGTTGAGAAATTAAATTTATTATAAAATTATATAGAATTTTTAATTTTACAATACGCGACAAAAATACTATCGAACAATTAGAAATCTGTTTTACCACGCTAGTAAGATAACTCCTAAGTCACTATCTATGAAATAAGCATTGCACGATTTGTTGCAGGTATTAAATATTAGAAAAAGAAATATCAAATTTTTCAACGCAAATATAGATACCAATATTGGAAATATTCGAAAATAAATGCTTTGTTTTTGTTATTCATTTTTCTACATACAAATATTAGCATATTAAGTACTCATTCTTGTACTGCACAGTGATTCTACAATTAAACAATTAAAATAATGAATATCTAAAACACAATTTAATTTAAAACACTTTAAAACACATTAAAACACATTTAAAACACATATAAAACACAATTGGCGTCGCGGGTCTGGCGCAACACGTCACTAGCATGTCGGTGACGCGAACCCATAAGTTTCTCTTTCGTCTTCCTTGATGTGGCACACGCTTTTGATAAGGTGTGACATGACGCGAGTAAATTAAACAAACACTTGCCTAAACAATTTTCACAATTATTGAAATCATATATATATATATATATATATATATATATATATATATATATATATATATATGTATATATATATATATATATATATATATATATATATATATATATGTATATATATATATATATATATATATATATATATATATATATATATATATATATATATATATATATATATATATATATATGTATATATATATATATATATATATATATATATATATATATATATATATATATATATATATATATATATATATATATATATATATATATCAGATAGGGCTTTTACAGTCATGTAAGAAGATTCAGTCAATCCTTTACCTACTATAAATCAGTGATGTTCCTGAATTAGAGTGTAACACGATAGCCACCTTTACCAACGACACTGTTATAATGGTTGTAGGTAAAGATCACGAAGAAACATTAATACATTTGTAAACCTTAGTCAGCAAAATTAATAACTGGACTAAGCAATTGCGAATCAAATTGAACGAGGCTAAATCTGCCCATGTCCATTTCACAAACAAAAGAAGTCAGCATATTCCTATTGATATTGGGCACATTGTTACCGCTGAACACGTTTAACCAATGCTAGCATCCATTTTATATATCATTTTTCGGAATCGTTTCAATGATCGTAATCGTTCTCGTAATGGTTTCTTGTATATATGTAATATTATCATAAAATGTTCATTTAATGGCCAGTTTGAGTTTCGGGAACAACAAATAGTCACGCGGTGATAAATCAGGTGAATACGGAGAATATTGAAGCACACAGATTTGGTTTTTCGCTAAAAATTCACGAACAGCGACGATCTTGCGAGATGGTGCATTATCATGCAACAAAAGCCAACTTCCCAGCGCTCGATATGTCTTTGGTCATATTTAATTCGCCCGCCAGTCACATCACACACTCGAGTTCACATTGTAGGCGATCATTTCACGGACTTTTTCCACCAATTCGGCGCGATTTTTGTTTCTTAGCCGGCCTGGCTTTCCACAATAAGAATCATATCAGAAGGTTCAAGAGGACTATACCTTTTCAACTAGTTTAATGTTTGTGTGAGTTCAAAGCAGATTATAGTGGTAGTGTACACGTTAATATTAGTGTAATTTTATTAGAAACTAACGGGTACTAATGAGTAAAGTTTTAGAGTTAAGGTTGTAGTGCACACCATTACCCGTTGATAGATTTAACGATCAGATTGTAATTTCGGCAAAATGCCTGCAAGGGTATTTTTTATTAAAATATATATGGAATCGGGGTTTTGAAAAAATAATTTGTAAAGTAAAGTAAAGTAGTTTGGATTAGAGGCGCATCAGCAACTAGGCTATTTAGCGACTGGACCTACAGCTTAACGTGGGTTCCGAACCACGGTCATCAGCTTCCGACAAACCCAGGCCAGCACCCCCCTCGGGCTATAAACCCTTGGTTATGTGCCTACCCATAAGTCTATCAGGAAACCTACCGACTGGCGAGTGACCAACGTAGAACTCTTCTCAGAAGGCATCCGGCCTTACCCAGCCTTTAACTGGCGTCACTGAGGGGTAATTCGTAGTCGGAGTTTACACTCTTGCCTAGAAACAATCACAAACATTTAGGAAAGATAAACGGACAGAAGAAAGAAAAATAACCATCCGAGCGCTGGAATCGAACCAGCTACCGCTCCAGCGCGGATTCGGCAAAGCAGACGCTCTTACCGCCGCACCAACGCGACTGGCAAATAATTTGTCATTAATAGAAAGATCATATATAAGTTTTATAACAAAACTATTTTTATTTCTAGTTTTTTCCTTATCATTAAAAAGTTATATCAAATTAAAAATACTTTTTTAAACCTAGTGCCGATGACGCGTCGACATTTCCCGAAAAAAACCGATCGCGTGTGATGTCACAATGTTTATTTCCCCTCAACATTACAGATAGCTGATATCACTGTTTTAGTTTTTATTCAAATTATTCTTGTTATTATCATCAGTATAATTATTTATCGTGCCTGTTTCGTACCATTTTGTATGAATATTACAAAAACAACTCCACAAAAAACTCTTTTTAAATATGCCATAAGATGTTAAATGTTCAAATCAATGGTTTCAAACAGCACGACATGTTAATCCTAAAACGACATCAAATTTTTACAACCACCTGTCATCAAATATATACAAAATATTATTATTTATAACATTATATCAATTGTTTATGTTTGATTATATATTACCTGCTGAAGCTACACAATCATGACAATCACAGGTTTTCATTAATAATGATGGCCGATTACGCTTTACTCTCCAGAACTTTATGTTCTGGACATACACGTCCCTTCACCTTACTATCACTTACTTCACCGCAATTACAATTTTTGCGATTAAATTGAATATAACCTACAGCCTTGTCACCATAACTATCGCGTGACATCCTACAAATAATTCAATTATATTCAATAAAAATATTTTGTTTCTTATTTAAATTTACATTATTATTTAAAAAAACCTCAAATTGATGCTTAGCACCTCGAACTTCAGCTGAATGGAACCGAATGACATTTTTGAGAAAATCTGTGACCATAAAAATTTTCACGCCAGGTATATTATCAGAATTGGCCTTTATGAACCCTTTGTCACATTAATGAATTAAATTAGTAACCAACAATATCTTTGTACACTAAACTTCAATATACTTGAAGTGAAAATACGTGAAAATATTTTAACATAATGACGTCACAAACATGGTAGCTAATCGGGGAGCTTTCGTAGTGAGGTGATTTTATTTTAAGTTTTATGCAGTTTAATTCATTTATAATTAATTGCAAACAATTTTTTAAAAGTTTTTCGAATCGATTATCAATATTATTTATGATAAAGTATTAAAATAAAGTAAAAAATCGATAATTATTTTTTATTCAAAAACCCAATTCGACAGTTGCCTGTAAGGTTGCGAACGTGTATAGAAAATGAGGGAGATTCTTTCGAAGAATAAGTTTGTATTAATTTTCTTCATAAATAAATGTAAAAAGCCAAAAATTAAGTTAACGTTACTAGTAATTCATTATAAACGATCAATTAAAAAAAAATACACTCACATTTACTTCACTTAAATCTATATGTTACAGAATTTTTAAACTCAGTTCATCCTGTAAAACGCTTTACCTTTAAATTAATTTAATTTGCTTTAAGGAAGCACCATAATAAAACCACCTCCATTGAAGGTCAAAGAAAACTGTGACATAAGATTTTTATAAGAATAAACATTAATTATCCTCATCAAAGCTTTTTTTTTAATGCGGAAACGATAAAAACACTCGAGCTTAATACTGTTAACCAGAGCCAAGGTTTCACCGAAAAGAAATGAGACGGGTGCGAGATATTTTGCCCAATTTGGCAACGCCGGCCTTAACCCGAACAGAAACGCGGAATCCTCTCCGTACCGCTTGGTACCAACCATCGTGGTACTTTTACTTTTTAGTCGGCCCATTCGCAAAGGTTAATGGGTCCGTTTGGAAATATGGTTAATGACGAGTTATGGTAAATATAATTAAAAAAAGACGATTTCACTCGTGTTTTTTTAATGTGGAAAATAGATAAAAAAATAACAAACCTGTTATTGCAAACCTGTTATTTCTTAATAAAAAGTGTTTTTTTTTTGTTTGTATAAAAAGGAGAAATGTGGAGGCTATACGAGATATCCGTAAATTTTATATTGAAACATTCGTCTACTGTAGCATCCCTGTATACCAAACAGAAAAAATGAGTTTTCTTGAGCGCCTAGAACTAGAAAGCAGAAATGCCAAAGTTCAGATAAAAAGAACAATTTTTGTTTAATTAAATTGTATTCCTAGAAAATTCAAAATTGCGAAAAAAGTCTTTAGTGGAGACCTTTATTATTTTTTTTAAGATCATCATAATACAATCTTTACAATATACAATACAATAATTTTCAATACAACACCATACAGCCTGTATGTCTAGATCATACGCTAACATAATAAGAATACTAACCTACAACCCACAAAGCACTACTTGGGTGTGCGTCAAACCTAAGAAAAGAAAATAGAAATTTTAGAAAAGAAAAATTGTCACAACATTCAGCACATGCACTCACATTACATGAAATAAGAACAAGAACAAAATGATGAAAAAGGATACAATCCTACCCTTTATATTACGGCTCAAGAACAAGGGAAATCAATTCAGTCATGCTGACAAACATCGACCTGAATCAGGCGCGCACAATTTCTTTATATTTTGCTTAAATGCCAGATAACTGATGTTCTTCTTTACAATGTTATCTCTTATGCTTTCCGGCAAATGATTAAATAATCGAGGGGTCAAGACGTAAGAGGACTTTCTCACTCCAGTTTTGTTAGTGAATGGAATGTTTAAAACAGTCGCACCACTAGCCCTTGTATCATACTGAACGTGTTATTTATATGTATACCCCAGATAGCTAAGATGTTTACATAGAACAGCTATCTCTACATAACACTGGCATTTCAAAGGAAGAAGTCCCGTCATCATAAAAAGTTCACTACTCGGATAGCCCCTCGGTTTTCTGCACATTATCCTTAGAAATATTTTTTGCATTCTCTCAATCGACTCAAGGTGGCTGTTGTATGTACCACCCCAGGCAACAATTCCATATGTTAAAATAGAATTGGCAAAAGCGTAGTACATATGTCTTTATATATCAAATGACATACACTCTGATGCTTTCTTAAATTGACCCATCATAACAAAGAGCCTTTTCTTTAAATGTAAGTGTTTAATCACCACTCAAAAGTCAATTTTTTCTAAATAAACAAAAGTGTCTTGTTTCAATCGACAATAAAAATAAAACCATGTGATTGTATATCACTGAGACTTTGACAGCTATCTGGTAAATAATGATGCTTACTAAAAACAAACCACTTCCGATGCTACGAGCACCATCTCTTGAATTTTCTAAGGACTTATAGGCTTAAAAGACTTAACACTGAAATAGATCATAGTTAAGTTGGATGAAGTTCATGGCACGTCTGCTCCTGTGTTTGCCACTGTTTATAATTGGGCAAATGAGTTTAAACGAGGCCATACATCCAGAAAAGATGAACATCGTTTGGGACGTCCAGTGGAAGCGACTATTCCCGAAATGATTGACAAAATCCACGACATATTTTTAAGTGTCCGGCGAATCAACGTGCGATAAGCCTTGTCATATGCCACAGGCTTATCGCAAGGTACACTGTTTTCAATTTAACGACCCTCCTCAAACCCCATCTAATTTTAACCTTAATATTGTGACAGTATTTTTAAATACTCGATGGAAAAGTTGTTTTCCGCAAAACAGTATTTATTTAGATGATATTTACAATTTTATAGTTGCATCGTCTATCGCGTAAACCTTCGTTGGATTTGAAATAGGACAATTTAAATTCCTGGAATGTCTCCAATACTGCAACTGTGTCGGCGACGATTATTTCCAAATAATCCGACCGAAAATAGATTTAATATTGCAACGTTACTTGCTATTTAAAAACGTATTTTTTTCGTGTTCTAATTAACACAAATTAATTTAAATTATGTTAACAATTTTCAATCGATATTTGATCGATTCACAAGAGAAAGTGGCATAATTATAACAGTATATTATGTACGTACACCGAGGTGCAAAATAACGATACTATCGCAAAATAAAAAAAAAAATATACCAAATACGAGGTATATTTTTTAAATAAGGTCCGTTTTTTAGTAAGAGGAAAAATCAATTCTTTTATTGGAACCTTTGGTGTGAAACACTAAACTTGAAGAGATTTAGCACTAAACACCAAATCACTTTTTCTGAACTGCTCGACGCACGTTTCGCTAACCATGTTAGCATCATCAGGAGTTGATTAATCTTAGATTAAATGCTAACATGGTTAGCGAAACGTGCGTCGACCAGTTCAAAAAAAGTGATTTGGTGTTTAGTGCTAAATCTCTTCAAGTTTAAGAAGAAAAATATTATAAATATCATTAAAATATATATTTTTTTCTATATTCTACATACTTTTATCTATTTTTCTACATAATTTCCATTTTTGTTCAAACATTTGTCATTCCGCTCTACAGGTCTCTTATTGTATATGATCTGTGTAATATTTAAAGTAGTTACAATTTGTGCTTTATTTCACTAATAGCGAAAAATTTATTTAGATATTTAAATAAACTTGAATCTGAATATTTATAACATATTTTAGTTTCCATAAGCCTATTATTTCATTCTTAGAATTTAATAGCAATGAATAAGTCCAATCAGAGTAAAATTCAACAATATGATTAATTCACAAATATAATTGTTTATTTTGTAACTAATATTACTTCGCAGGTACAGAGATGATAAGAATAGATAATTTTATATAATAATATTAATATAACCTTGTTGTTGATTCACCGAACTAATCCATTATACAGGGTGTTAGGTAAACATGCGGCAAAAATGCAAGGGGTTATTCCTTGTCCTATTCTAAGAATATTTTGTCCTATGATGATTTTTGAAAAACCCCTTTGTTTCGAAGATACAGGGCGAACAAAATTTGCAACAACCATATTCGATATTTGTTGAAATCATTAATGTAAATAAAAGTAGGGTGTACGTCAATGAGTTTATCAAGTACAAAAAATTTTTTTTTCGATCTCGATCACTTGGAACGGCTGTTTTATCTAGTAAGTGGATTTCATCGATCGCATTTGTTTTCGTAGATTGAGTGACGTTTGGCTGCCTGACGTGTCTTAAATAGTGAGTGAAGTCCTGTATCATAATGTATACAAACGCCGAGATGACTGACATCCACTTCATGTATAGATTTGCTGATGGCAATGCATTACAAGCTAGGCGATTGTACAGTGAACGAATTTCCAGTCCGTAATGTCCCTAACCGAAAAATCTTCGAAAACATTCATCGACGTATTCGTGAAACAGGCATATTGAAACGAACTGAAGGGTCAGGAAGATCATTGACTGTAAGAACGGTACAATTGGAACAGAATGTGCTGGACATGATAGCGGAAGAACCTGGTAGTTATATGCAAAAAATTGCAAATATTTGAATGTGAGTCACTGGACAGTTTGAAAAATTCTTAAGGACAATTTGTTGTATCTATACCACATTCAACGTGTTCAGGCACTACCACCTGTTGATTTTCCTCCACATATTGCATTATGTCAATGGATATTGCAAACTTTACTTCGCATCCCTCTATTCCTGACACTAATTCTTTTCACCGATGAAGTCACTTTCGCAAGAAACGCAGTAAGGAATTTTCATAATAACCATGTGTGGGCAGATGAAAATCCGCATGAGGTATGCGAAGATAGTTTTCAACATCAGTTCTGTTTGGGTTGAAATTGTAGGTGACTATCTAATTGAACCGGTATTTCTATCACAAAGACTTACTGGTGTATCGCAACTTTTTGGAAGCAACGCTGCCTGAGTTTCTGGAAGATGTACCATTGGCAACAAGGCTTGAAATGTGGTTTATGCACGATGGTGCACCACCACATTTCAGTTTGGTTGCTCGTGATTTCTTAACAGCAACATACGGATATCGCTGGATTGGTCGAAGTGGGCCACACGCATGGCCTGCTCGATCCCCGGACTTAAACCCCCTGGATTATTTCTTCTGGGGATATCTGAAGTCATTAGTTTACGCTACTCCATTGAAGAATTTGGATGATTTGCGAAATCGGATAATTGCTGGGTGTAACTCAATTAGAAACGACCCTGGTGTGTTTGAAATAGTTCGGCAGTCAATGACGAGAAGATTGAATGCTTGTATCAAGGCTGGAGGAAGTCATTTCGAACATTTATTGTAGATTGAGCAACTTTACATGTACTTTTTGATAATAAAATGTTGTTAATGTAAATTTTGTTCACCCTGTATCTTCGAAACAAAGGGGTTTTTCAAAAATCATCATTCAACAAAATATTCTTAGAATAAGTCAAGGAATAACCCCTTTAATTTTTGCCGCATGTTTACCTAACACCCTGTATAACATAAATGTAATTATATATATTTTAAAATTGGAAAATTAGAAGTTTTCACTTCTATCGTGTAATCATAAGCACACCCCGATTTTTTTTTTCATTTTAAATGTTATCTAACTCAACAACAACGTATCGAACATGCATCATTTAATAGAATTATTTCTAGGTTATTTAACAGAATTAGAAAAAGTCACAAGGACTCAAGTTTGGTGAATATGGAAGCTGTGGAGCCACAGTGATGTTTTTACTTGCCACAAACTCGTTAATAATTCTTGAATAATGCACAGATGGCAATTGTGAATTTGCCTAGGACTTACATGACACATGTATAGGTGACAGGTCATACATGACACTTCTGACTCCAGAAGTGTCATGTATGACATTTATAAAAATGGTATCGTACACAATACAACAAGGCGTTAAAATTGTTGATTTCTTTTATAAAAATAAGCGTTCAGTGAAAAATGTTTTTAGAAAATTATCATCGTGATATTTATGGTTTGCACAATCGTCCATCTGAAAGTACTATCAATCGAATTGTTCAAAAATTTCAAGAAAGGTTCTGTGGAAGATAAAAGAACAGCAATATATAATCGTAGTGGTCGTTCGCAAGATCATATTGATTTGCTAAAGATCCAAATATTTCCATTAGTCCATGTTCACAACAATTTAGACTCAGTAAATCCACAACATGACGTACCTTACGAAAGGATTTATCTCTGAAGACATATAAGGTTCAAATACCACGAGCATTAAAGCAGTGGACAAATGCATGAGATCTTTACTTCTGAGTGTATTAATACTTTTCTTATTGTTTGCAGTGGTCCACATAATATAAATCTGTGTTAAATACTTTCAACATTGTAGACTCGTTATTTCATCGCGGTTTCTCCTCTTTGTTTCGGTAATATCATGCCTTTCTTGTAAGAATAATTCAGAATTCTTAGGTTTATTACAAAATAATTCAAATTAAGTCAAATATCCAAACAGCTTGCAGTAATATTAGAAATTAATCAAACAATTAGTTTATATCTACGTAAAAATTGTTGTATACGTGGGGCATTATATAAGTTTTAAAAAAAGGTATTTGTTTACGTTTCTCACCGAACTTATGTTTTTCACCGTTTTCTGTACCGGACGCGGAGGGGACAAAAAATCCAAAAGAAAAAATCAACATAAAAAAAAATAATCCTGCTATGTTCAAAAGTTTTAGTGTGTCTGAGCTTCCAATAAGGGTCACTCTCAACATTTGTCAACATCATAGTATATTGCGTTTCAAGATATATCGTTGACCGCTGCAATGAACTCTTAACAACCCCTGCCGTAACAAAACCCGGCAAAGTTAACAGGGCGCCGTGCCTAATAAAATAACAGGTAAAAAAATAAAATTAATTTTATACCTGGTTCAGTAGTTTCGAAATATTCTAGTTTAGTTCACATTGTTTTTTAAACAGTGCAGTTCTATAATTTCAATCGTATTTTTTGTTGTTCCAAACGTGCTAAAAATGTGGCGTTCTTGGCAAGATTTTTTAGAAATTTTAATAGAAAACATTTATCGCCCGATGCTAAGCAAATTGTTAAAAATTAAAGGCTTAATTCGAAGTAAAATGTATACTATGTATGAAGAGCAAACTGCGCCTACATTGCAACAGCGACTAAGGAGAGATGAAACCAACATTCTTTGCAGCAGAACTAGCCTCCGGAGAATATTATCTCAAATGGGTTGCATATCGGACCGTTAATAAGACAAATATTAATGGAATGACAACGATTGCGATGATGGCGGTTTGACTACTTAAACTCTATAAAAAATACAGATTAGAAAATCGTCCCATTATCTACCTTGATGAAACACGGTTCGATGCACATGAGACGCCAGCAAAAGGATTGATAGATACATCAAGAGAGATATATATATATATATATATATATATATATATATATATATATATATATATATATATATATATATCCAAACCAAGGTTCCGAGGATGGATGGGTTCCAAATTGTTTACAGTTGTCCTCCAAAAATATTAAACATTCATCTTTGGGCTATAATGCCGACACCACAGCAGAACTTTTTGAAGATTGCTTTATATATAGCCTTTTGCCCAATGTGCTTGTGGAAAGCGTATTGTTATGGACAATACTAGTTATCCTAACCGCCAAAAAAAAATAATATTCCTAATGCAAATAACACTAAATTGGAAATTCAGAGCTATATGTTAAAAAACGATATATACTTCGAAAATACATATAAAAAGTGTGATCTAGAAATATTAGATATTTAATATTAAAAAGGAATATGTATGTGATCTCAATAACTACCGATATGGGACATCCGGTTACGCCTTCCCCGGTATTACTGAGTTTTTAATCCAATTGAGCATATGTGGCATCAGGTAAAATCCAATGTTAGAGCAGAAAACATTTCTCCGACTCTAAGTGCCAGTGCTGCAACATTAATTAGGAAGGTTGTAGGTAGTATTCCCAAAGAAACTTGGCTAAATTCGATTAACCATGTTATTAAAATAGAAGATTCCTATGTATCATTTACAAATAATATAGAACCACTTATTACTAATATAGATCAGTGGGAGCGAAACCGAATTAAATCTATAATTATATTTAAGTTATAATTTTTATTGTACTAACAGATAAATTTATTTATTTATTTTTAATGATGGTTTCATACTATTCTCTGACATATTCTTTTGGCATTGTTAAATGGTCTGAAGCAGATCTGGATGAACTGGATAGATTGACACGAAGAACATTTGCAAAGTTCCGATGTTTACATCCAAACTCGTCCATAAAAAGGCTTTATATTCCAAGAAAGTTGGGAGGCAGAAGGCTTGTAAATATCAAGAATCTTTGTCTCAGCCAGGAGAATGGGATGCGAGAACGCTTCATTAATTCAAATAGCAGACTAATGAAACTGGTTGTAAAGAAGGACCAGAGTTGCACCTCGCTGAATCTAAATAGACAAAATCGTGTTGATAGTAGAACAACATTGAAGAATATCGTTCAAGAATGGAAACAACAGACAATACATGGGAGATACCCTAAATCACTTGAGGATGACTCCATTGATAAACATTTGCCTCTAAAGTGGCTTACCGATGGACTATTATATCCAGAAACAGAAGGCTTCGCGACAGCTATTCAAGATAAGGTAGTGAGAACAAAAAATTGTGAAAAACATATACTACGTATGGATGTTGTCGACAAGTGCAGAAGGTGCGGTGGTGTGGGGGAGACAATTGCGCACCTTATTGGGGGTGTACAGTCCTTGCCCCTAATGCCTACTTGCATTGCTACTACAGGCATAATCAATTGGCGAAAATTATATACCAGCAACTCTCTTTAAAGCACTCGCTAGTTGATAAGATACCTCCACCATATTACAAGTACACGCCTTCGCCCATACTTGAGTCAGCCGATATCATTCTTTACTGTGATAGACCAATTACAACAGATCAGACGGTTGACTATAATAGGCCGGATATTGTTCTAATTAGCACAAGAGAGCTTTCATAATCGACATTGCGATACCACTCTGTCACAACCTCAGAAAAACTGAAACGGAAAAAGGCACGAAGTATGAAATCTTACATTTGATCATAATTTAACAATATTTTAATTTTCCCAAAATGATTCAGAAGTTAAACCACTCCGGCTCTGACGCCTTTTAAGAACCTCGGAATATTTTTATTGAGACTTATTGGGGCAATTAACATTTTGCCGAATGTCAACGAAATATCTTGAAATGGACTTATACATCAAATGTCTGGCAAATCATCATGGAACGTTTGACATCAAGAGCAGCGCTTGCTAATTGTCGAAATTTATTATTAAAATCAGTGTTCTGTGCACCAATCTTCGCTCTTCGTAGAGCACTTCCTGAATTTTATGATGCACATAATGTATTCGCCGAGTTCGATCGATAAATTCTAAACTCATTTCACGTTCGATATTAAAACAAACACAAGACCAGAAACTGTGTGTTCCGAAAATTTTTATCAATTCGTTAATGGGGATCGTTACAGAGCGATGATCAATGATTTAATTTCGAATTTGAATAGTACTGAGCTGGAGGTGATGTGGTTCCAATAGAACGAGATTCCATATGTCGTACTGCCAAGGCGATAATCGATTTATTGAGGGAACATTTAGATTATTTTGTTTGATGTTATGTTAAACCTTTGGTTTTGGTTTATTATATGGACCTAAGACCTTAATAGGTTCAAAAAGTGGTTGGAAATTGGATTGGCAGAATGCGCTCTGTCAGAAGTAGCCGCGGCGGAATGGTCCGAAATTGTTTTTGAAATATGCCATTGAATTTCACATACAATAAATAGTTCCAAGGCTTCTAATTTGGTTGTTGCTTGGCTGTTGCCAGGTTTTTTCAAGGCTTCTAATTTAATAATAATTAAAACACTTGGTATTTGTTTCACAATATATTCAAAATATTCTCTGATATGTTTCGGCCTCACGACCATTCATATATATATATATATATATATATATATATATATATATATATATATATATATATATATATATATATATATATATATATATATATATATATATAAACTAAAGTTTCAAAGTGCCTTTGGCGTTGCCGTCAAAGGGTGGGTATCTTCGAAGTCTAGCTGAGTGTTTGTTAGGTTTTTACCGTCTTATATGGTTTTTTTATAATTTCAGAAATTTACGAATAACTTAACCTGCCTGCTTTTATTGCAACTATGTATTAATTTGACATTATTTATGTTCAAAAAATAATTCTGTTCTATATAATGTTCGGCAAAGCCCGTCTTTCTTTGATTATATAAAATTAAATATTTATGTCAATTTATTTAAGTTACACTTTTCCCGGGTTTTAGCAACTCAAAGTATAGCACCTCTTTCATATCCCACCAAATACATAGCGATATTTTTTGGCGTGAATATTCGACTTTGCACGTCGATGGTTCCCTGGTTTTTTGGGTTATCGTATAGAACCCACTTTTCATAACCTGTCACGATTTTAAACAGAAAATCCTCCCGTTTAAATTTGACAGCAGATAAACTGCTGTGTCTCGTTTTATTTTCTGGCCTAAACACGTACGGGACCCAACGACAAGCCTTCTGAATTTTACCCAGCTTCTGCAACGGATGGGAAGTCGATTGTTGAATGATACCCAATTGCTTAGCAAGCTCCTTTTCTGTTTGACAAGGACTTTCTTGCAACAGCTGATCCAACTGCTCGTCTTCAACTTTTTTTGGCGCTCCCGAAAAGATGCTCCCGAAAGCGCTCCCGATGTTGATCGGAAAAATTTAAACTTCCCGTCCGAAACTTTGCGTACTATCTTTTGCTCGTACTCTCAGACATCCCATTTGCCCCCAAAGCAGGGCAAATCATTTCCATCGCCCCGAGAACACTTTTTTAGTTGAAAAGCGAACAGAATACAGTTCCTCACGTGGCTGTCGGACGACATCGTGCTTACTTGTGACATTTGTGAGGTTATATCGTGTAGCAAAGTTTTCATATGCGGTTTTTTTTTATTTTAATGATTGGTACTACGAATTCCCAAAGCAGCGGGAAAATGATTTTAACTTAAAATAGTTATAGTTGGTTAATTCGGAGAGGCCAGAACTTATTTGTACACCTAATACTTCTAAATATAAACCCTAAATATTTTCATACATGATTTTGTTAAATTTTGATTAAAATCGGTAGAATTATCATCCGATACTTCATCGAAACACAAAAATTTCACAGCGAAACGAATCAAGGACTGTCTAATAAGAATGTCAGAATTTAAAATTGGTTTGAATGATAACTACAAGTGATAAACCGGAAATTTTTATTATATCTTGAAGAACAATTTGGCATTATGAATACATCTATTTAAAGGGAAGTCGTAGTAACAGAAAGTTTGGAAACCACTGCTCTAGATCATCCAGAGTAAAAGCTTAATCCTCATCACTTCCATTTGCGATTAGAATTCGGTCAAATACCTATTTTTGAACCACCCTGCAGATGCCTATAGATAAAATTTATTTAAAAACATACTCTGCACTGCACTACAAATTTTAACAAATAAAAATGTATGCCAGGCCGTTTGCAAGCTGTCGCAGATAATGCCTAACTGTATACAACATTTTATTTGCAATTGTTAGTTGTTTTTTTGTAACCATTAGTAGTTAACGTGACAGTGAAGTAAATTAAAAAAAAACGGTTTGTTCGAGTCCTTTCCTTCATGTAGTATCTGTAGTTGGAGGGCAATTTGAAATTTAGATCAAAGTTATGCGTGGTATATTGAAAGAATTTTGCGAAGGCCACTAAAATTTAAATAAATCTCTAGGTGTGCTGGTTTTTTGTCCACGGCCAACCTGATTGTGATGACAATGAAAATGGGCGGATAAACAAAAAAAAACCGTATTGTATTTCGATCGTTGGACGCGTATTTATCAACATAGAAATTGTTTTCACTTAATAACACGTCGTGGATATTGAATACATGTAAACCAGTTGGAAAATTGTGCTTTTTTCAGAATGAATATTACAAAAAATCTGTCAATCTTACCTCGCCAACTTGATCTGCCTTTCTCTAGGTATGTCCAAAAGGTATAAGAACCAGATCAAACACAAAACAAGAAAATTACAGGGAAAGTCGATTTTCCTAACATAGCACCTGTTTTCCCGATCGATTCGGCATTTCATTAACAGATTGGGCGATTTTGTCACTGATTTATTTTAAAACTGCGTAAAATAACTGGACAAAAAACCGATAGAAATCGGCGAAAGAACTGGGTTCGCTGTTGCAGCGCGGACGAGCTGGTTTGTATTTCTTCGAATGTTTAGGAACACTGAGCCTTAGAACAGTGTCGATGCCACTAAGCAAGCGCTGATAAAGCCATACCTGAGAGAACGTTAGCAGATTGGATGTTATAGACGAGCAATGCCTCGTGGTTTTGAATTCGATAAACCTGCCAGTTCCTTGAGGGTTATTAGAACGAGTTCTACATACTATGTGTCATTACTTACTACAATACATGAGTTACGTTTTACAACACGGTTTCACTCAAAAAAATATAACTTTATTTTTATTAAGATTACACAATTAATAAAACTAAATAACTAAATTAACAGAATTACTGCTTTTAACAAGAAAGTGAACTATTAAAATGTACCTAAAACTAATAATATAGCCATATTTAAAACTGGGTCCACATCAGTACAAATTTGCGTTGTATGGGCTGTATGTGTTAAGCTGGATACACATCAATACAAATTTGCGTTGTGTGGGCTGTATGTGTTTTATGTGATGTGCCTGCGTGGCAATGTAGACGCTCTGGCACACAAAGTCACACACAAATATTGTCGCCGCACAGCACGCGCACGAACCATATATTGTCCACCAAATAACTGAAATAATTTGTTCCAATAAATTCAACACACACGCAAAATTTTATTGGTGTGGACCCAGCTTAAGATATCTGTCTAAATAAAAAAGGGTCTATCTTAAGGTATCAAAAATGTAAACAAAAAGGTATTTCCTTCAATATAACTCATGTTTATTTTTTAGGTATAGTGCGGTTCAAGATGTATCGTTGACCAAATGGCTGCAATAAACTGTTAACAGTCCCTGTCGTAACGAAACCCGACAAAGTTGCAAAAAAACGTAAACGGGGCCGGGCCTAATAAAATAGAAGGTAAAAAGATAAAATTAATTTTATATCTGGTTTAATAGTTTCAAAATATTTTAGTTTAGTTCGCATTATTTTCTTAAACAGTGCAGTTCTATAATTTCGATCGTATTTTTATTATTCCAAATGTGCTAAAAATGTGGCGTTCTTGACAAGATAATGATCATTGTGCCTCCGGTAGTGCTAATTTTAAAAGAACATATATCGTCCGATGCTAAGCAAATTGTTAAAAATGTGTGTGTTTCTTTATTGAATAGGGGGCTTAATGTAAATGCTCTAGCAGTAGAAACTTCGTTGTACATTTAAAGATATTGTAACAAGGCCACTTAAAGCCAAAAAGGTTCGTAGTGATTCTGGTAAAAGCAAATGTGTTGACGAAAGCGACAAAGACTTAATTCGAAGCAAAATTTATGCTGTGTACGAAGAGCAAACTGTGCCTGCATTGCCTAGCCTAGCTGCACTAGCCTTCGGAGAATACTATTTCTAATGGGTTTTGCATATCGGGCCATTAATAAAAGACAAATATTAATGGAATCACAACGATTGCGACGATGGCGGTTTGACTACTTAAACTCTATAAAAAAAATACAGTTTAGAAAATCGCCCCATTATCTACCTTGATGAAACATGGTTCGATACCCATGAGACGCCAGCAAAAGGATGAATAGATCAAGAAAATGTCAAAACAAAGCCCCAGCAAACAAGGGAAAAATAATTACAATTTTATATGCTGGTTCCGAGGATGAATGGGTTCCAAATTGTTTGCGGTTGTCCTCCAAAAATATTAAACATTCATCTTTGGACTACCATAACGACACCACAGGAGAACTTTTTGAAGATTGGTTTATAAATAGCCTTTTGCATTATGTACCTAAGGAAAGGACAATGTTAGTTATCATAACCGCAAACAAATAAAGTTCCCAATGCAATTAACACTAAACTGGAAATTCACAATTATATTTTAAAAAACGATATATACTTCGAAAATACAGATAAAAAATGTGATATAGAAATATTAAAGACATTTAATATGAAAAAGGAATATGGATGTAATACCATTGCTGCCGATATAGGACATACGGTTCTACGCCTTCCCCCGTATTACTGAATTTTTAATCCAATTGAGCATATGTGGCACCAGGTAAAATCCAATGTTAGAGCAGAAAACATTTATCCGACTCTAAGTGCAAGTGCTGCAAGATTAATTAGGAAGGTTGTAGATAGTATTCCCAAAAAAAGTTGGATAAATTCGATTAACCATGTTATTAAAATAGAAGATGCCTATGTATCATTTACTAATAATATAGAACCACTTATTATTAATATAGATCAGTGAGAGCGAAACCGAATTAAATGTGTAATTAAATTTAAGTTATAATTTTTATTGTACTAATAGATACATTTATTTATTTTTACTGTACTAATAAACTTAAAATACACAAACCAATAAATGTTTTAGTCATATATAATGATAATAATAATAATTTAACAATATTTAATTTTTTTTTCAAAATTATTCAGAAATTAAGCCACTCCGACTCTGGCGCCTTTGAAGAAACTAGGAATATTTTTATTGAAATTTATTGGGACAATTAACATTTTGCCGAAAGGCAACGAAATATCTTGAACCGGACTTGTCGACCGTTCTTGTCGTCTGAAAATTTTATTAGCATCCAATAGTGTACGAAGGTCGATCGAATATGTTACTCTGACGAAACTATTAGGCCTTTTGAAAAATACTTTCGGTTTTCACAAAAACATGGCTTTAATAATTGTTTTTTTACGCTTTTTAAAATGGTTGGTGATAGGGTCTCGGAAAAACCTAGAGCGTCGACTTCTAAACTGTAATAAAATTCTGAGCAGAATCAACAAATCTTACATCCTCATCCTAGTGTGCCCTGAGTCCAGGAGTACGTTACGTGTATTAGATATGCGGGACATAACTAACGAAGGAGGGTAATGGCGAACACCCGGCGCCTAAAAAACGGAATCCGTTGTCTACAGCATGGTAACCCCCTACAGAAAAGTCCCTAGTCCTGCAGGATAGCGGATTGAGTGTGAGTACATCAGTCCCGTCCCGGGAAACAATTGTTGCTAGTAAACCTTTAACACAGCCTCCGACAGGATTGATTCAATGTAAACAAACATGCCATTGAAATATGGAAATAAGATTTGGTACATGAGACATAAGGAGTTCTAAGTAAAAACCTTCATCAGGTAAGAAAATACGATCTGGATGTAGTAGCACTCCCAGAGATGGGATAGTTAGGTACGGAATCTCAAAGGAAAAGGTAAGTATCAAATATCACAGCGGAGATGACAAGAAGAACGAATTTCGGGGTGGGTTCATTATAGGAAGAAAATTTGAGTCGACTGTGTTAGTCGAGACTAGTCTATACTATATTAGTATAGACTCAGTGAGAGAGGATCTGCTATATCGGGTGTTGAGTTGATTTTAAGAGATTGTGGAATTCGAACTTATTAACAATTACAAAATTTGAAAACAGACCTGACTTTTTGATGTTCTCGACCTCTGCGTTGTAGAACTACCAAGACAAGTCAATTTAGCAAAATAATTATTAATACATTCTTCCACAGTATTTACTTGTCCATCGTGATAAACTAAGTTTTTTAAATAGCCCCACAGAAAAAAATCGCAGGGCGTTAAATCCGGGCAGCGTGCAGACCAAGAAATGGGTCAATTGCGCCCTATCCATCTGTTAGGAAATTCATTATTTAAATGTTCGTGAACTTCTCGTCTAAATTGTGGTAGAGCTCCATCATGTAGAAACCACATATTCTGTCTAACATTTAAACGAACATCTTGTAATAATTGTGGCAGATTGTTTTCAAGAAAGTCTAAATAATTTTCACCTGTCCGTCGACCTGGCAGAAAGAAAGGCCTAATAAGCATGCCATTTACTACGTCAGCCCAAATATTTACTGAAAATCTGTACTAAAAATGGATTCTTTTCACAGCATGCTCTATTTTTGTACCAAATTTGATAAAATGTTCATTTCTGTTGTACTGATGTAAAAACCACTGACAAAATTCAACTCTTTTCCGATAATCTTCGGATTGTAACGCTTGTACCCGTTGATAATGATAGGGACAAAAGTGTTCTTGTCGTATAGTCTTCCACTCTTTACTATAACCAACTTCAATTTGACCTGCTATAGACCTATTGCTCATTGTTGGCTCGTTTTCGACACTTTCTAAAATTTCTTCCTCAATCCCTATCATTTCGTGTGGAGGAGATCTTCCAGCGTGACCTTCTGGTTGTGCCTTTAAGTGTCGCGAAGTCTTGTAACTAAATTTACAAACATCCGCTGAGCCGGATGATTTCTTAAAGGAAACCTTTCCGCGTACAAACGACATGCTGCGGCTGCATTTTTTTTTGACACTCCCCGTAAATTAATATTAAGTCCGCTAGTTCATATTTTAATAGCAGAAAGTACCCACAAATTAAACACTCATTATTAAGGAATTATTACCACTGATCAAATCGAACATCGCACTCAAAAGAAATATCGCAAAAGAATAAAAAAAAAACTAGTCATACCCAGTATGCAGCAGTAAACAAATACTTTGTGTTTACAACGCAGTGGTCGAGAATATCAAAAAGTCAGATCTGTTTTCAAATGTTGTAACTGTTAATAACTACTTTATTTTGCAAATTTTATATAAATTATTTTTGGCAAAATTACTTATTTTTACGAGTTCTACAATCTATTAAAATAAATGACGCAACTTTAAAAACAACCTGTGTAAGAATGGAGCGAAAATATAATAAGAGCGATAGGTCTTACCTCACGAATATACAGTAAACCAAAGAGACCATGTCACGATAACATATAATACTCAAATGTGCTTGACGTAAGGAGTTATAGCAGTATTATCAGAGTCTGGCCACTACGTGGTAGCAACAAAAATACGACTAAGGATCTGTGTCGCCAGCAAAGAATCAGGAACCAAGACAAACAAATACGACATACGAAAGAGCTAGGAAGAAATGCCATCGTCAAGAGTTAGAGAAACCAGAAACTTATAGAGCAGTAGCAGAGTCGATAGATGATGGATGGACAACAATAAACAGAAGCATACAACAGAAAGGAGACAAGAAAGTTCTACCAGACTAGTGAGACAATAAAAAACTTTCACAACAACGTTGTGCTACAATGATGGAATACATATTTTGAAGCGCTGTTAAACGCTACTACAAGACTACAAGAAAAGATTAAAATTATTGGCTACAGTTTATGAATGCTGCCCAACCAAGTATCATTGTTGCCGGAGGTGGAAGAAAGTTTAATGAAACTCAAAAACAATAAACCTCCAGGGTTAGACCACATATCTTTGGAACTACTGAAGCTTGGAGATGAAGAATTAGCTCAAGCCTTTCATCATTTAATAGTCAACATCTGGAATAGTGAGTTAGTGTCATATCATTACTTTGTACAACTTATAAAATTCTAACGAACGTGTAAGGAGAAGAATAGTACTATAGGGGAAGGTGGGGTAAGACGGGGTAGTGAGATAAGATGGAGACCCACGTTATTTTGATGTTCCGATTGAGCCTCGATGGTGCTACTAAGCCATCTAGTAGTATTTCCTCAAAGGTATTCAGTGTGCCGATTACTGAAAACCGGGAGGTGCACTTTTTTTTAGACATATGGGATACGTGTCTGTTCGTAAAATAGGTTTTACTGCTTCTTACATAAATTTACCGCAAAATATGTTCTATTTACTAAAATATAACCGCAGTTTACGTTCGCGCCCTCCTACCCGGGATTATTTTCTAAGGGTATTCCATTAAGAGGTTTCGAATGTTGGTAACGAATAAAAGAAACGTTTCATAACATACCTGAAAGTTATTTATGGCCGTGCGAAGCTGGATAGTGTACAATTATACGTGGAATACAACATCTGTCAAATGACCGCCACGACTTCTCTGGCAGCTCACAATTCTTTTGTTGAAATTCTCGATTACTGCTGAACACATTTGCGGAGTTATGTCACGAATTATTCGCCTAATTTCTTCTTTCAACTGTTGAACGGTTTGCGGATTATTTTCGTAAGCTTTGCTCTTCACATAGCCCCACAAAAAATAGTCTAGCGGCGTCAAGTCGCATGACCTTGTTGGCCAATTTACGTCCCCATTCCGGGAGATCAGCCTCCCTCCAAACTGTGTATGCAATAAAGTCAATGTTTCACGTGTTGTATGACATGTCGCACCATCTTGTTGGTACCACATATTCTCGAAATCCATGTCCATTATTTAATCCCATAAAAAACATCAATCATCGTTCGGTATCGTTCTCCGTTTACTGTAACAGCTCGTTCATCTTCATCTTCAAAAAAATACGGTCCAATGATACCCTCAGCCCAAAAACCGCACCAAACTGTGACACGTTGAGCATGCATCGGGATTTCGTGGATTTCTCTAGGATTTTCATTGCCCCAGATACGACAATTTTGTTTATTCAACAAAAAACATTTATTTCAACAAAAGAATTGTGAGCTGCCAGAGAAGTCGTGGCGGTCATTTGACTGATGTTGTATTCCACGTATAATTGTACACTATCCAGCTTCGCACTGCCATAAATAACTTTCAGGTATGTTATGAAACGTTTCTTTTATTCATTACCAACATTCGAAACCTCTTAATGGAATACCCTTTATAATAATCCCGAAACTACACTGGTGGTAGATGGGATAAGGTTTCCGTAGTCGAAAGATACCCACAAAACGGTTATCTTCTCTTCCTTGGTGTTTCCGTTGCTTGGCCGCCGAACGGGGTGGGCATATATATATATATATATATATATATATATATATATATATATATATATATATATATATATATATAGTTATATAGGTCGCCAAGTGGAAATTGAAGATGAAGATGTGGCATAGCAGGATACTGCAAAGTATCTAGACAACAACATACGAAGAATGCACGGATGAAAGCCGTGATCGTAGCGAAGATGGCTTACCCACTAATTTGCAGAGCATGCAAGTTAGATGTGAAGCTAAAAATATTAATGATCAGATCATTAATGAGAAACGTTAAGATGTATGGATCGATAGCATGGCGTTATGCGGCAAAATCCTACATCAAGCAACTAGAAAGTTTTGAAAACAAAGTGGTAAGACCTGCTCTG
Source organism: Cosmopolites sordidus (assembly GCA_031761425.1). Classification (NCBI taxonomy): domain Eukaryota; kingdom Metazoa; phylum Arthropoda; class Insecta; order Coleoptera; family Curculionidae; genus Cosmopolites; species Cosmopolites sordidus. Next base: position 70,815 of record JARFXV010000725.1, on the reverse strand, counting down.
GATGCCCCATGTTACATCTTTAATGTACAGATACAAAAAAGACTTCCTTTAGGCATTTCATGCGAGAAAAGGCGGAAAAAGCCTTTCTGAAGATAACTGACCACCCAAATCAAGAACTGCGGTGATTGACGGACTACCGTTCGGAAGGCATCGCATATTTGGGTGGCAGAAGACACAGAAGACTGACACTCTAGCTTTTGGAGGACTAGGTCGACTGATGTCCAACGAGGGTACCAGTCTGTTCTTCCGACGTGGGAATTCGCCACATGGAATTCCATGTCCTGCGTTTGGAAAAAGAAAGGAACAGTGAACAGTGAAGTTGGAGTGTTTTATTTTTAGGAATCGTCAACATGGTAGGTGAAAACGTAAGTACTTTTTGAATAGTGCCGAATCACTTTAAGTGCTTTCGGCAAATGAGATAGTCAAATAATATCTTAAGATTTTATCCCCCTCTGGTTTATCCCCCAGAGGGGCGTGGTGCAAAACGCTTGGCCCACCCCGTTCGGCGGCCAAGCAGCGGAAACACCAAGGAAGAGAAGATAACCGTTTTGTGAGTATCTTTCGACTACGGAAACCTTATCCCATCTACCACCAGTGTGATTTCGGGATTATTATATATATTTTAGTAAATAGAACATATTTTGCGGTAAATTTATATAAGTTGCAGTAAAACCTATTTTACGAACAGACACGCATCCCATATGTCTAAAAAAAAGTGCACCTCCCGGTTTTCAGTAATCGGTACACTGAATACTTTTGAGGAAATACTACTAGATGGCTTAGTCAATATATATATATATATATATATATATATATATATATATATATATATATATATATATATATATATATATATTATATATATATTATATATATATATATATATATATATATATATATATATATATATATATATATATATATATATATATATATATATATATATTGATAATTTGCAATATCTTGCCAAAATCATACCGGGTGTCGATCCGATAATTCTGTGAAGAGTCACGACGTTTCGCAAAAAAATCTTTAATTAAATCTTAAAATTTTAAGTATTATCAGCTTCGACTGAGGAGTCCTACTGGCGTGCACGGGTTGTTTTGCTCGCTCTTATAGCCGACCGGCGATTGCGCAGATTCAATCGAGGTAGTTCGGGACTATTTACGGCGCTCGGCAACGTTGTGGGCGTCCGTTTATTGATTTTTCTACCTCGCCGCGACGTTGCCGCCTTTCTTCTTTTTCAGAAGGGATTTCCATACTTTTGGAATGTTGTGAGCGTCGTTTCGCGTATTTAGCTCACCCCTTTCTTCTATGTCAAGGGCTTCTCTGATAGTTCGGACCTTGTAGTTTTCAATATTCGCTATTCCTTTGGCTCCTTCAAAATTGATTTTATGTCCTGTTTGTAGATGGTGCTGGAACAGAGCGGAAATGGTTTGTTTGTTTTTATGTTCTTGTATTCTGGACGAGATTCGCCTGTTTATCGTATGTAGCTTCTGTTGCAGTCGGAACAAGATATGTTATACCTATCCTATCTGGGATTGATGATCCTCTGTTGTTCTACGTGTTTGGATTTCCTGACGGCGAATGGCCTTTCTGATGCAATTTTCTGACTATCCATTTTGTCTAAGGACTGTGGAAATTTTTGGTAGTTCTTCGCTTCGTGTATTTAGTACTGTTAGTCGACAGGATCTGGAAATCAAAGTGTTCGCTACTGCTTGGATTTGAGAAATTGGAATTGAAAAATTGTTTCCCTACCATTTTTCACCTGTTCAAAATTTATTGCCACAAGATTTGCCGGCTAGATTGGAATTTTGTCAAAATCTACTACATAATAAAACATGTTCCTGAAAAAGATATTGTTTACTGACGAGGCAACTTTTACCAGATGCGGAATTTTTAATTTAATTTTAATGGAGATCAGTATGCATAGTTTTTATCATACCTCTAAACTTAAGACAAGACATGTGGTTCGTGCAAGATGGGGCGCCACCGCTTTTTACTGTTTCAGTGCGAAATCATTTGAATCAACGTTTTCCACATCGATCGATTGAGCGCGATGGTGAGTTTCCTTGGCCACCTCGTAACCCAGACATTAATATTTTAAAGACTTTTATTTATGGGGTCATATGAAGTCTTTAGTTTACCACGATGAAATCAATAAACGAGACGAACTTTTACAAAAAATTCAACAAGCGACCAATGTTATTAGAAATGAAGAAAATATCTTCTCAAATGTGAGGCGTCCCTTAACAATGAGCCTGCGAAAGTGTATTAAGGTAAACGGTGAACACTTTCAACACCTATTGAAGTAAATTTCAAAAAATTGTTGTTTTAAATAAAGTCCGTTGTATTTTTGACATCTAATTTTTTTTCTCGTATTCAAGGCACACTTTGTAAATTGCAGATTTTTCAGCCATCGACAAGATGTGTAATGGAATATTCGAACACGAATATCTCGTAAACGGCGTGAGATATCGATATTGACCAAGTTAACCTTTTTTACGTGGGAATTATGACTCTTCTCTATTTTGAAGCCCAAATATTTCCAGCTTTGTACGGTAAAAAATATGAGCGATTTAATTCCTCACAAAGTAGGTAGCAAGCGCCCTCTATGAATTAGGTTCCAGTTAGTATCAAATTCAGATTTGTCACTTTTGAAAACCCAACTACCCCGATTTTGAACCTGATATCTTCAATCGCTTTTAAACTATCTCAGTTTTTCGAAGATTTAGTTTAACTTTCAACACCCTGCATCTTTTTAATAACTAACATTTGCCAACACATTTATTGACTAAATCCTCTTATTTTCGATCTCCACTATCACCAGTTGCTCTATGGCGGATAAGTTATGGGACATCCTGTATATATATATATATATATATATATATATATATATATATATATATATATATATATATATATATATATATATATATATATATATAAACCAGGGTAGTCTGAAAAGTTTCCAGCCTGTTTCAAAGTTGTTCTTCAAGTTGTCAACATGAAGATGGCGTTACTCGTCAAAAATATTCTGGTAATATAATTGCGCATGCGTTCAAAGATAACATTGAAAATTTTGAAAGCTCACTCAGGATCAAAAACGCATTTGAACGAAAATTTTCGAAGCGCTGTGGAGCAGTTTAAGCGAAATAACTCGACATTTTGACGTCGATTAATAAATGTAGATGCAACTTGGATACACCACTAGACTCCTGAAACCAAAGTCGAAACAGTGGACTTCGAAGGGTGAATCAATTCCGAAAAAACCGAAGACCGTTCCATCGACTGGGAAAGTGAGGGCGACTGTTTTTAGTGATATTAATGGGAGTTGTGTCAATTGACTATGTCGAAAATGGAAAAAATAATAATAAGGGCATACTACGCATCATTACGTTGAATGCAGAAATTGCGGAAAAACAGCCGCATTTGCACCACACTTTTTTGCCGCACACTTCAGGAAAAAATATAATGTAAAAACCAGTATCAACTTAGTAATTTTTTTTTTGAAAATATTGTACCACATAATAAATTGCTATATTTTATTATTATTATTATTCAGGTTTGGGCCCTGGTTGACCACGCGAAGTACAGTTAGATGTGTTTGTTGTCAGCCTTCCTTTGCGCCCGTACTGATTTCATTCTTTCGCTATGAGCTTTTTTCCTGTCGTCAAACCAAGTTGTTCCAGTCTTCCTACATTTTTCTCTCTGGCCAACCTCCCAAACGGTACCCTGATGTCTGAAACAACCTCTATCCTGAATTTCACTTTGTGTAATATTTGCTGATCTTAGGTCCTCTTTAATTGCAGCAATCCATTTCATTATTTCTACCTTAGCTCGACTCCTATTTTCATAAAACTCGACTATTTGTTTAGTTAGTCTACTCGGATTCATCCGTTTTATGTGCCCGTAAAACTTGTCTTTTTTTTCTCATATCGCTTTGTATATCTGTGTATTGTTTGATTTCTTGGTTTTCTCGAAATCGGTATGTTGTGCTATTTATTTGTTTGGGGTTTAAGATTTTTCTTTCCTTCTTTTCAATCTCCTCGATGTCTCTCTTTCTATTCAAAATGATCGTTTCTGCCCCATCTAGACATTCTGGTTTAATAACTGTGTTGTAATATCTCAGTTTTGTGTTTTTAGATATGTATTTTTTGTTGTAAATTTATATATATATTTATATTTATATCTATATGTTAGTATTGCTATTATTGGAAATTGAAAACTCATAATAGAATTCGTAAAACTGTATCAAATTCTTTATGTAATTCCTTATGATAACAAACAGAATCTACATTCCAGTATTAGCTTTTGGTGAAGTTAATATGCAAACTCTTGTTGAAAAAAAAAGAATGATCAGAACTTACCGCAAATGTATTATCAGTAAGTCACTTTATAAAGAATAGTAATAAAGTTCTTTTTTCAACCAAATGGTTGCAAATTTACAACAAATAGAAGATCTTAGTTGATAACATTGATCGGTTAAATTTCAATAACCTACGGTTGTATTTATTGATAAGTTAACAGTGAAATGTAAATTGTGATTTAAGAATACCAACGACTAACCCGCGAAAACATGTCTCAAGTTTGTTCAGAATAATGGAAGGGTTTGTTTCATTTAATTCATTGTCAATAATTCTTAGAATTTCTAACATAAACCCTTTAGTTGAATTATATGAGATTTTGGATGTTGATAATTTCTTAACAGCATTGATAAAAGTTAATGGTTAATTTAGTATTCACTTATCAGTCAGCATATTTTAAACGTAAGTTAGATAACCGAAATATTATGTGTATCTTTTGGGTTGCATATGTGCCAACATGTTTACATGTTTTTATTTAATTAGATTAACCTCATTGGGTTACAGTATAAATATATATTAACCAGAGTTCATAGCCCTTTTATATACATTTTATTGTGATGTAGAAGCGAAAAAAACAATGTGAGGTTGTTATGTTTTTCACAGTTTATTTTCGGGCGAGTTGGTGGAGCGGATTGGATTTTGGAACATTTTATCTAAATAATTAGCCACACTAACAATGGATGAGAATGTGTGTAAAATTAGAGACCAGCAAGGTTTTGAAACTGCCTTAAAGTGTAATAATTGTGAAAGTTATTTAAATATGCCTCCTATTGTATACACTAATAATGAAGGCAATATTTGTAGAAGATGCTACCCCAAAATGCAGTACACAAGACCTGACAGACAAAATCTTTACGAATCAATTGTGCGATTTATGAGTTTCCCATGTATGTATAAAAATTATGGCTGCCTTGAAGAGGTGAAACCTGAGGACATTACAACACACGAGAAATCTTGCAGGTATGATAGTTTTAATAGTCACAAAAACAACAATATAATACATTAGTTGCAAATAGTTAATTTGCAAAATTTTAAATTATTTACTTTTTTGTATGATCATGCTGATAGAATAAGAAATATATTTAGTGTGGTTTTTTTTCCGAAAATCACCATGATATACTTCTGATGTCATGTTTCCTTAAATATATATGTGAATTTATTTAGCACAGTCTAAAAATAGTTATCTTGTCTGGGGTAGAGATGTTTTATAGATCAGCCAACGATTTGTTGAATTGGGGCTGATCAAAGAGTTTATATAGTAACTCAAAAAAAATCAATTTGCAATGACACCTTTATTTTTCAACATAGCCCCCCATATCTTCAATAATTTCGTTCCTCCCTTTAAGGGACTCTAAATACTACTCCAAAGTGACAGATTTGCAGTGGAAGTTCAAACCATTTGTATTTCAGTTCATTCTATTTGACCATCAGGAAAACAGTGGCGGTTTGTGGGTTTTTAAAGTTGGAGGGTATAGAAGAGAATAATGCTGCTGAAGATTTTTTTGCTTTCCCTTTCCTCATTTTTTACTTTTCGTGCTATACAAACCTTAACCAAATAACTTGATATTAAATTCCGGACACGCGTTTTGCTAACCATGTTAGTATCATCAGGAGAGGATTCAGTCTAATATAATCGAAGGTACTAGGAAGACTTAATTCCTTGATGAACTAACTTAATATCTTGGTCAGTTGATTTAGTATTCCTCTCTATCCACTCTCAGCAGTTTATAGTGATGGATTAGTCACTTATCAATAAAAATTGGTTGCAAATGGATCATATTTGAGGTGATTATTCATTTAATTTTCTGGTTGAATATTGTTCATAAGTTACATAGAAAGCTAAACTTTGTATAAGCAAATGCCAAGCATATGAAGTATGTAAATAAATCAGTGAGACTAGTGGTGTAGTGTTTAATCTGGCAACCATATTACATAAGAAAAGAATTGTTACTGACCACCAAGTGACTCCGGGAGTTCAAACTCTTACTTATGCATTAGATCTTGGCCTGCCTCCTCCCCATAGAGGAAGCCAACAGTATTGTCAGGTCGAACTCCGTGCCATCACTCTCATTACTAATAAATCACTCTCATCACTCTCATTACTAAATAATCTCTTCGGATTATAAACCAACTGTCAAAAAATCCTTAAAACAAACATTACTTAGAACCGTTGTAAGTAGAATTGACTCTTGAAGGATATTTTGTTAATTTTGCAGATATAAACCTTTAAATCGTCCTCTATCCCACTTGTTTGATATTAAGGCGTCCGGTACATGGATGGAAAACTACTGCTTTATCAGATCTTTATCACTTGAAAATCGACAAGGAATTATTTATATATCCACCTATAATTGAATATTCAGGTGCTTTAAAGAATATCCTGTTTTTTACAACTGCAGGTAAGAGTATTATCAAATAGAATCTGTAAAGATCAATACGGTTTTTAATGTGTACATCTGAAACGATATAAAACTCATACGTCGGAATGTCCCATTTATTTTTATTTTATTATTTTATATTAAAATGTTTAAGGGATTAATATAATACGTAGAATGATCAATGAGATATACAAGCCATAACTTGTTGGAGGTTTTCAACTTGCCTTCCAAAGATTTTTTAAGGGGTCAGTATTGTTTATAGTCTAATCTATAAAATCCACCATGTGATCTAAAAACAAGTTCATGTTTGTCTCAAATATTTTCATAAATGCTGCAGGAATACGTTTGTTGCTGCGGTATCGCATAACAACCTTAATCACGAAAATATTCTTCTAGTAATGTAACTTAACTTAGCAATCTAGCATACAAACAAAACAATTTATCTTTGCTACACTCTAAAATCAACTTTTATATTTTTAAGACTTTAGGGAACAGTTAAGTATCTACATCACTCAACTAAAACTCTGACATACTGAACTTTACACAAAATGTTTAAGGGATTAATATAATGCGTAGAATGATCTATGAGATATACAAGCCATAACTTGTTGGAGGTTTTCAACTTGCCTTCCAAAGATTTTTTAAGGGGTCAGTATTGTTTATAGTCTAATCTATAAAATCCACCATGTGATCTAAAAACAAGTTCATGTTTGTCTCAAATATTTTCATAAATGCTGCAGGAATACGTTTGTTGCTGCGGTATCGCATAACAACCTTAATCACGAAAATATTCTTCTAGTAATGTAACTTAACTTAGCAATCTAGCATACAAACAAAACAATTTACCTTTGCTACACTCTAAAATCAACTTTTATATTTTTAAGACTTTAGGGAACAGTTAAGTATCTACATCACTCAACTAAAACTCTGACATACTGAACTTTACGCATTTCTGATGCCAGTAAATTTATTGCTTATAAATCCATTAACAATACTCTTTGGAGTATTAATTTTTTCTGCCCGCCTTTCAGTCGACCACATTACTAAACTTTTTTATGCTATAATGAGAAATGATTTTCTTTGCACTTATTTTTGATGGGTTGCTCCATCACAATTGTCCAGCGAGGATTCGAAATTGTTGCATTTCACGATAGATAAAGATTTATTATCAGTATAAACCTGTAACACTGCAAAACATGAACTAAAATAGATTATCTATCTACTGGTAAGGTGTCTCAAGCGCGTTATACCACAGACTAACCCCGAAAACGTCTGACACTTCTACATCCAGCATGATCACCTAAACAAAATCTATACTTATCACTAAAGCAAATAGAGTTATATCCAGATTACGTTTTCTCCAGTTCGGCGTCATTCTACGCGACGCGTTTTGTAGTGCACTGCAAGAGGGAGCATCCAGTACAGACAGTGTTTATCATCCTTAGTGGGTCCTTAATCGGTATAACTCCAGCGCTCAAAGTTGATTAATAATCATCCTCTCACCCTGTACTGACAACAAAGGCATTGCGTACTTGCTGAATGTTTTCATATCGATTTTAAGTTCTTATCTTCATCAGACCATCCTTTTGTCCCATCCTTGGATACTTCTAGGATCACCAAAACCTTATACTCGTGCATAACTCTGACGTCCAATCATCTTATCTATGTTTTCATAAGTTAGAAGTAACAGTCACCTCGCTGTTTTAGAAAAACCTGCTTGTTTCATGCTTCTTTGATCAAACCTGCTTCTTTCATACTCACAATGTTCATTTCATTTCAAATTCGGATAACAGTCTAAAATGATGTGGTGTACAAACTCGTAGCATTTTAGCACTTTTACCAGAACCATAAAAATACTGCTTAGCCTAGTAGCATAAAAAATGCCTCACATGATAAAAATAAAAAAATATTAGATGACATTTACCATTTTGTCTTCCAAGATATGCTCTACAATGAGAATATTGTCAGTTTGGCTCAAAGGATGTTGTACATTTTTGTCCTCCAGTATATCTTTTTGTATCACCTTACACTATGGAAGCTCTTGCCAGTTCTGGCGAATAGCACCATTCACTAAGGCAATCTTCTCCTTAACTTTTAATTGGAGGCATTAGTGTTTACCCCCTAAAGTTCTTCATCAGATCGACAATGCCTGTCGTTTTCATAGCCAACTGTTTCTCATAGCCATCTAGTTTAAAATCTTGTCTTCATTTGGATGACCAAACTCAAAGTGTATTTTCCAAGCTTCACTAACCGCCTTGACTAATACACCAGTCTCAAAGACATCATCAACGACATACACTTGAACATACACTAAGGTAAAACTTCAGGAGAGGCCTATGTTATCATTATTATGAAAAGTTTTTTTTTTCATCGCTTTCAATTAGTGATATGTAGTAGGGTTAAAATTTGCAAGACTATAAATAACTACAATTACCATAAATCCGCAAGAATATAGTTAATATTTGTTTATTAATTACATTTCACTTTTCAGGAAATCAGTCATTTGTTATAGTTGTCAAACACAGAGCAATGAAAAAATATGTATTTTCAGTAACGGTAATTGGTGATAATCTGGACAGTCAGTGCTTCAAATATTAATTAGAGTTATGGAATGAAGACATTGGTAAAATTTCGACATTTCATCAAAAAGCTAAGAAAACAATAGTTAAATATGGTATAACCAAAAATAATGATAGTACAAGCGAAAATAGTGAAAAAGGAAACAAAAATGTAACTGTTGATATGAATTTGTTGAGAGATTTGGAGGGTCCAATTTGTAATGTGTATATGTTTCCTCCAATATACATGTGTGTAACAGGTAAATAAGAATACGAAATTAGAAGAGAAGTATACCATGAGACTAACCAATTTATTTCAGGCCTTAGTCACATCTGTAAAACAAAAATAGCCACTTGTCCAATTTGCAGGGGTGGTATGGCTGGACGTTGCTTTGTTTTCGAAAAACTGGTTAAAAAATCAAGTTGCCATGTAAAAATACAGAATCAGGTTGTACATTTGTGGGAGACTTTGATGATATTAAGGAGTACGAAAAATTTCCTGCACTTTATCTGAATGCAATTGTTTATTAGAGTAAGTAAATGAATATTTAGATTCTTACTGGTACAACAATTTGAAAGTTATAGTAGCTGCTGTAGATATATTTCAAAATATTACCACCACCACCTCTTACCATTAAAAGGTAATTGTTGCAATGGTAGTTCTATTTATTTATTGATTGATTTGTCCATTACTTTGTGATAGTTCATTTTTTAAAAAGGAATAAAAAAAAAATTACTATAGTCACACAAATCTATGGTCACAAAACTATAGTCACACAAATTTTGTTTAAAAATAAAAGTGATAGATAACAAAATAAAAAATTGTTTTATTCCTTTTTAATGGTAGTTCTATTAATCTCTGCTGGATTTACTTAAAGGCTCTGGACAAAGTATAGTTAGTCAAGCAGTATAACATAATATTATTTTTCACTATTGGCTTTTAACAGTCTTAGTTAACATTACGAAATGTCGTACCGCTGATTGGTTTCAGATATTTTCTGCAAGCCGTAACAGAATATACGGTAACACATCAATAAACATACAGCTATTTGTCCAAGTTTATATTTGACTGCTTATATGACTGCTGATAAATTAACAAGTAACAAATTCAGGAAATTTCCCTTACAACGCTATACAATCGCAGAGCACATAACGAACAATGTTTCCAATCTAATTAAAATTATTAAAGCGACCGGTTAACTACAAGACCATACGTGTGCATCCCTCTCGCTTAGAACAAAACATAACCGCAGTAAGGGAAAGTCTTTCGAATACTCATTTAACAGTATTCTCAATACTTAGCTCTTTCACTATTTATCGAATTAGTTTCAAGCGATTGGGTCTGTGGAGATGCCAATTTTAAAGGAAAAGTTGTTCTTTAAAGGAAAGCAGTCAGCAATATGCAAAACTTGGATTCGAAATTGGACGGCATATCCAAGGGAAGCCAATGCACCCGAAACGAGTTACTGGTGCGGCTTTTGTGTAGAAGGCAAAAGAGTCCAAACTCCTTTTGAAAATAATAATGAAAAGTCTTGGGGCGAGGTATATGGTGGTGATAAAAGATTATTCTCTCCTAAGATAAATGTTATAGACATGACAGATTTAAGATGACGCTACATGCCATACAGGTGATTATACATTAACCACTCATTATTATTCACTGTTATTTTGCACACCAAATTTCAATGTCATGTAATTTCGAAAAATTGATATAGAAATTAACCAAAATCATATGACTTTACATTTATGATTTTTTTCCTTTTAAGATGCGTTAATAGGAAAATATATGCTAATAATTCAGCGGTGATTCATAAACAGAAACAGCTAGACAACTGCCAACAACCAAATCCCTGTAGCTGAAATAGAAGCGCAACATGTTAAAAAATTATAGAGAATATTAAGAAAAACGTCGAGGTATGAGAGAAGAGCTAATGCGGCCATTTAGACGATGTAGTATTCCATACACAAGTCCTTTGTATCTTTTAACTATAAATTAATAGATATGCTGGGTTTATCTCAGTCCGTTGCTTTTGTATTAAAACAAAAACAAATGCTAGAGTTCCTGTTGAAATGTTGCTATTATACAGAGTGTAAGGGAAAATAATTTTTTTTGTTATAACATGTATCCAAAAGGCAACCATTTCCACGGAAAACATGTCCGAAAACAGGTTTAATTTTCTTAAAAATGGCAACGTCTATTTTTGCCGTGTTTATTTCGATTCATCGGGATTCTGTTTCTGTTGCATTGGGCTCTTAAGGTATTATTTGAAAATAAAATGCAATATTTTATAGCAACTTATTCCATACGTTTCTGCATAAATTTGCTTTGTTATAAAAATAAAGAAAACTTAATAAAATGTCTACCATCCCATCCTTGGTAAAAGAATCTTTGTCAATTGATCAAATATTGAACAAAAAATGTGGATTCCTTTGGCTTTACCCCTTTACCCTCTGTCTGTCATAAAGGTAAAATAATTACTGTTTTAGTACTCCATGTACAACCCAATGGGAAATTCTAACTTGTCACACAACACTTCGAGTAGTTTTGATAGAATCCTCTTCAACAATATGTAAAAATTGTTTTGACTTCAGGACCAATTATTCGCTGATGCCCACATTCTTGAAATTTTGGAACCACGCTACCTATTTCCAAAAATCTGAGAAACAAATAATTGTCGATCTAAAAGCGGTCTTTCTGGGTATTGTTGCTCATATGTATGCCTAGCCCCTTTAGAATTTTGGAGAGCTTCTCCGTAAACAGGATGCATATCGTGATATTCGAGTACAGAATAAATTTTTCGTTTTAAATCGAACTTAAATGCACGCACTGACAATTAATATTTGTCAAATATACTTTTACACATATTTGCTTAAAAAGTTAATTCTTATTATAGTGTTTCGATTGCTAATTTAATAAATGCAATGTTTTTTCTGTAATTTTTAGGTTTTTGGTTCTTTTGGTAAGGAACTTTTTTCTTTGAAAGGAGGTGAAGAATCGTTGGTTAAATTTACGAAAGTACCTTCCTTTATACTCTGTATAACATATTTATATAAGGTTTTCCATTAGAGGCGATCGAACTTTGAATGTAAATAAAACAAGTTGTGTATGAAATCATTATTTTTTTTTTATTTGAAGGCTTCGCTGGGCGTATTCGACAGGTCCAGCATTGGTTATGTTGACTTTTAAGACATGAATCATCTGAATAACCATTCGCATAGACCCGTGATTTAACATAACCCCACAAGAAACAGTCTAATGGCGTTAAATCACACGATCTCTGTAGCCAGTTGACGTCGTCGAAACGCGGGATAACATTGTCGTCGAATTTGTCGTGCAGAAGATCCATTGTTGCATGTGCTGTGTCGCACGTAGCGTTGCCTTGTTATCATCGACCTGTACCTTTCGCCGGTGACAGTTTTGGTGGCGCCAGCTTAATTTTGGAGGAAGTACGGGTCAATGACCCCGTCGGACCAAAATCCGCACCAAACAGTGAGTTTTATGGATGTATTTGCAATTGATGGATCTCATGTGGATTGTAATCTCTCCAAATGCGACAATTTTCCACTTCCAACTGCTCCAGAACCCAGTCAGCGAATGCTCGACGTTGCCTATGGTCGTTTAGCTTCAGTTCCTGGGTCAATTGCATTTTGTACGGGTGCACGGTGTAGTTCCGACACAAAATTCGCCAAGTTGAGGTCTGCGAAAAGCCAAGTTCTTGGGCGCGTGGAGGAATTAACTGCTTCGGGTTATCCTGTACACTCTCGTTCTCTATAGCAATGTTTTCTGCAGATCTTGGGTTTCGACGACGCATGGGTATTGTTTGATTGTTTACTGAACCAGTTGATTCAAATGTATCCACCAAACGACGAATAGCCGACTCAATAGGACTGCACCATAAAATTCACGTAGCGCGTGGAACGTAGCTCGAACTGAGCACTTATTTTGATAGTAAAATTTAATGATTTGCACGCATTGCCCAACACTGTAACTTTCCATGATGATTTGCCCACATATATAATACTACTATATTGCGAATATCTGTAAGTGGATGTGCCACAGAGTAAGGGAGACAGTAAACGTCTGCTTCTATGTCTTCTTCTACTACTCGACCCGTTATGCGCAAATGTCGCTTTAAATAAACGTGACACAAAAACATAAAAATATGCAAACTGACGCACATCTATAAGTATACTCGATTCTCGGACATGCCCATAAGACTCAAATTAGTAGTGAGAGAAACAGACGCATATATGTCTGCTCGATAATGATTTCGCCGATCTTCAGACCTTGCTAGCAATATAGTAGTATTATACCTATAGATTTGCCCAACATTATTTACTATAACCTCCTAATTTGACAACTGTAGCTTCACCAACATGGCCGCTGTACACTGTCAACGTTCGAGCGGCCCTACTGGAAAACCCTTTATAACATATATATATATATATATATATATATATATATATATATATATATATATATATATATATATATATATATATATATATATATATATATATATATATTCATATGATCTGAATAAATATTATCCTTTTTAAAAGGATTTTAATAATCCACTCGTTTCTCTAATGAAGTTAGCATCATTTGGAAGATATTAAAGCTCTATTTTTAAATCAAATCTTGATGATGATAACTTGGTTAGTAAAACGCGCGTCAAGCAATTTCAGTGTGATCTGATTTCGTTTTTTAAATATCTCCTCTTAAGTGTAAAGGCCCGTTTCAAGCTTAACCTTTATACCCATATTGCTTCATATGGTTAATTTATGTATTACTTTTTTTTGCAGTTGCGGCTGGAGAAGCGTTAAAGCCGACTTCTACAATCATGTGTTGAACAATCATAATGAAAATATTTGAAACACTGACTCTTACCACTAGCTGGATTATAGCAGTGACTTTGATATATTTTATAACATTAAACATGTGGGTCTATGAAATAAACTTAAGAAGTTCGATTAAAAATATAAAATTCAAATTTCTGAGTCAAGTAATAATTCCTTGACATTTGCGAATAAGTGCCCGAAATGGCTTGAAGATGATAACGGGATGAATAAAATTGTAATTAGTGAGGGCTTACTTGATGTTTACTCAAATGAGGACAGTTATTATGTAAAGATTAATATTGCTAAAATGTGATACCTATTTAAGGCAAATGTAAGATATAGCAAACATAGAAATATTGTTGTTAAAAGTTGTTTCATAAAAGATTTTAACTTCATATTGTCCATTTCCGTTAGTATTAAGTGTTAAACTGTTAACTGTTTAGTGTTAAACTTGGTTTCAGTCACCCTAAAACTGAAGGAATGTAAAAATATGTGCTGCTGGTTGTGGTTTGTCTTTAATGTGTGACATTGACAAATTTTGGATACATGGTATAAAAGTACAGGCTACGACATTTTTACACGCTTCATTAGTTTTAGTTTTAGAATTAGATTAAATCATCTGATGATGCTAACATGGTTAGCGAAACGCTCATCAAAAAGTTAAAAAGAGAGATTTGGTGTTTAGTGGTGAATATCCTTGAGTTTACTGCTTTACACTGAAACTTCTAATAGAATAAGTGTTGAGGAATGGTTTTTAATTACAAAGTAAGAATGGAGACTAGTGGGGTAGTAATAGTGGACCTATAAGTAAAGTCGTTTTGTACAATTTTTAAAATCATTGCAAATAAACATATTGTAATTAATTATATTAAGATTTAGTATGCTTATTGTTGAATTTTGAATAAAAATAGATGACCCTTTTAAGGATGAAAGAGCAAAGTGTGGTTAAGTTCCATATTAGATATTTGATGCTTTATGAGTTTCGACAGCATAACAATGCCATTAATGTTGTTTATTCTGTAGTTTGGACAACAGAACATGTCAGCATTGGTTGACAAAAATTTAGAACCGTGATTTCAACTTTATGGACGGCATAAAGTCTGGAAAACCTGTTGAGTTTGATGAACATATGTTGTTGGCTGAAATTGAAGCTACGCCCAAACAGACCACCCAGAATTGAGCCACAAAGCTCAAACTTCGTGGTCAAAAATACAACGGTGTTTAAAACAACTGAATAGAGCGTAAAAAAGAAGGAATGTAGGCAGGTGAGGCAGAGATCATTTGGATCTCTGGGTGTGAAAAATGGATATTATACAGCAATGCACATACGATAAAACAAAGATTGCCACTAGAACAACCATCTTTGCCCACTCTTATACTAGGTGTTCACCCTAACGATGGGTTACTGTCAGTGCAATGGAATTTTGCAGAAATTATTCGGTATGATGTTCTGAATTCTAATGAAACAAGCACACAAAGCTTATGTAAAGACCACCCAGAACTGACGAGAAAACAGAGGTTCCATTTCTATCTCAAGATTAACGAGGGCAAAATAACTATAGTTTGTAATTCATACTGTGTCCATAGGTAACATATAACGACAACATTCAATCAATAAATTTAACATAAATTCACTTTCCTTCTTCATTAAAATACCTATATATTCATTTAGTAGCTATTTCTATATTTTATATTTATAAAGCATCTAACAAATTAACAACTACATAGATAAATAAGGGATAACAATATTGTAGATTAAATAAAAATAGTATTAATAAATAATCCATTAAACCCTAGAGTGGTACCTCTATATTTTATGTAATGCATTAACGAATGAGGATTTTTTTTTTATTTTTATAAAATAAAATAATCATATCTAATAAATTTATTTTTAAATCAAAATAAAAACAGTTACATTCTTTTTGGCCAGTATTATACATGGTCAGATCATTTTTTTGCATAATGTCTACGTGCATTCGTTTCTAAAATTACCGTCTAATGAACTGTCTGTCTTTATTTACAGTAAACGAAATAAATGCTCTAGTTATGTTTCCTTAGGTATTTTACTTATTTGACAGTCATGTAAATTGATTCGTTTATTAATAATAATTAAATAAAAAAAAACAAGTTTTATTTAAAAACGTCCATTTTTTTGCAAATTAAATATACTTGTTTAAAATAAAACTGGAAAAAATTGCTGCTAATAGATCTACCAATGTTATAATCTGCTTTAAAATGGAACAAAATATAGCTTTTCATAAATAATCAATATTTTTGGCTGTGGCTGTATGTGTATATTAAATATATTTCAAGGCATTAAACGATCCGTATAGATAAAACTTTTATATTTTGATATAAAAAATATCGTATTAACAATCGGTAATCTCCGCTGATCAAAATTCACATGTCCTATTGGTTCGTTTAAGGCAAAGCCTACATCGTTTCCGTCTTCGGTCTCACTTGCGAGTTGAAAGTCATTTCGGAAGGTGACCTCGTCGTCAGCTCGCAAGATTTTCCGATTTTTTCCTCGGTAAAATGAAAAGATTTGTAATATTTTTCGTGTTCGTTGTGTTGTGCATCGCTTGGACCTCAAACGGGTAAGTAATTAGCTTATACTAGTAGATATTAACTGAATTACAAGATTTTCGTTTTTTGTTGGATAGTTTTTATTAACAAATATGGCGACCACAATTCCGGCAATCCGGAATCTGATTGTTCGGCAGGCCTCACCTGCGCAGGTACAGTCTTCTTTTTTCGATCGTGGCTACTTGCCTAAGATTTCTGTTCCTGTCTAAGATTTATGTGTCTGTCAATATCCATGTAAAAAAGTGTTTATTTTTTGAATAGAACGAAATTATATTTTTTCATAATACGGTTTATAACTTTCTAAAGGAATATTAGATCTTTACCTATATTGAACTATTTAGTGGTGTTTCGATTTAATGCTAAGTTAATTTATGATTACTTTTTTTAATATGTTATTTACTATACATTATATTTTAAAGTTTGGGTAACAGAATGAAAGTAATTGCTTCTTTTGAAAACTTGTAGGTAATATTGATAAATTGGAATTTTAAAAGCACATTATAAGTTATCCTATCAATGTTTTAAAAACTCTTATAACTTACAGTAAGTAAAAAAACCCTTTGCACATCATGTGTCTTTCAATCTTTAGATTTTTACAACACAACCTTTTCTAATTTTGGATCATTTTCATCAGCACTTTTTCATTTTGTAAACAATTTCACAAAATATAATTTTTAACAATTTTTACTTGCAAAAACGGTCGAAATTTTGTATTTGTTTTTAATAAGATCAGATCAGATCTGAACCTAAGTTTTTCGGCACTTGGATGCAAATTTTCTCTCAAAACGAAAACATGTTAATCCCTGATTACTTCTATAAATTAGGCAGTTTTTTCCTCAGAAATCATTATGTTTATAAATTTTTTTTTGTATAATTTATACGTCTTAAAATTACCAGCTAATAAAATGTTTTTCATTTGCAGTAAACTAGATACTTTCTAGTTATATTTCCTCAGTATTTGCTTCTCTTATAGTCATAAATTAATTTGTTTATTAATAGTTATTTAGTTGATAAAGAAACAACTGTTTGTATTTAAAAATATTCATTTTTTGTAAATTGAATAAGGAATACGATAGAATGTCAGAATTAATAAAAACTTTGTAGATCGAATAGATTTTTATAGAATGCTTATTATTTTTGGTTGTACCTGTAGATTAAATATATCGCAAGGTATTATGTATGGATGAATAAAACGTTTATATTTTGATATAAAAAATGTATTAACAATCGTTAATTTCCGCTAGTCGAAATTCACATCTCCGATTGGTTCATTTATGGCAAAGTCTACATTGCTTCTGCCTTCGGCTCTCACTTGCGAATTTGAATTATTTCGGTAAGTGTCCGCTCGCAAAAGTTTCCGTTTAGTAACCTGTAGTTTTTTACTTAGTAAATTGTAAAAGGTTTTTGTTTTTCGTCTTCGTTGTCTTGTGCGACGCTTGGACCTCAAAGGGAGTAAGTGATTATCTTGTTGGGGGATATTAATTGGATTATAAGATTTCGTTTTTTTGTTGGATATTTATTATTAACAAATGTGGCTACAACGGGCTCTGATCTGATTATTGGGCAGGCATACCCTGCGCAGATACAAATCTTTTTTCTATCATGGCTACTTGCCTACTAACGTTTCTACTGCTAACATCTATATAAAAAATGTTTATTTTTTAAATAAAAGTATTTTTTTATAATACCGTTTATTCTAACTCTCTGAATGCATATACCATGATTTTATTCAATTTGTTCATACATTAAAATATTTAGTAATGTTCAGCTTTATATATAACATATTATAAATTGTCCTATCAATTTAATAAAAACCTTAATAACATACAGTTAATTAAAAAGTTTGTGTACATCGTTTATTGGTAACCTTCTTTTTTATTCTTTTTTACGAGACCATAGATTTGTTATTTTATAAACAATTTGACAAAACACAATTTTTAAAGATTTTACATGCAAGAAAGATCTATAGAGTGGCTTTTAAAGTTATATTTATTTTTTATAATGGTAATTATGTTTAAGGTATGTAGGTTTAATGGTCGCGCCATTGCTGTTTAATAACTGGTCTTTAGAAGAAACTAAATTTGGTGTGATGTTAGCATCCAATAGAGACCATTCCTCTTCTTAGATGTTTTTTTCTCTGTGGGGTTCCTTCGGTTTCCTTCAATTTTCCCTAGAGATATTGGATTTAAATCCGGTGATTATGGTGATTCTTAAGTATTTTGGGGTATTATGGAGTAACCATTGTCGGTGTTTCGGATCATTATCCTGTTGGGAAATTAAATCAAACCTTAGTCTTATTTTTTCGGCTCTTCGATACACATTTTCTCTCAAAATTTCTATGAGGACATATTTATTTATGATTCCTTCTATAAATTTTAGTTTTCGAACGCCAAAAGAACTCATACATCCCCATACCATAACTCCTCCACCGCTATGCTTTAAAGTAGGGCATCACTAGCTCACTTTTTTTCCAGACCTTCAAGTTACCGTCAGCTCTAAGAACATTGAATTCCCATTCGTCGCTGAAAATCACGTTCCCAAAAGTTCTTGTAGATATATTGATTTTTGATATGTTTGACGTTCATGATCCTTTTTTCGACGCTCTGATTTGGATTTGCCTAAAAGAAGCTCGGTCTCTTCATATCTGTTTACAATATTTGAAACAATTAAAACGTATTCGATGATGCTTTTTATTAATTATTTTTCCGATTTCTCGGAGAGACGTTTCACCTTTCATTTAAATTTACTACTAACTACTAACTTTCTTATTTCCAAATAAATTTTCATTCTGGATAAAAAGAAACAAACACTTCTTTCTTCGCATGCACTTGCAAAGATAAACTGTCATAAATAAACTGTAAGAGCTTTACTGTGTATGTCTTTCTTTATTGAAAATAATAAACGATATTGTGTACACAAACTTTTGCATAGAGACAAGATTAACATCCAGTCCTTCTGTTTCTCATTTTTCCTGCTTGTAGTTTTATGTTACGAGTGTGATTTTTAAAACCTAAAAGCCTTATATATAAATTTTATCCTTTTTTTTATTTTGAAAAAGGTCGCCCATTAAAATTTGACCAGGTGTACACAGAGTTTTTTTACCAACTGTATGTTGGAAATTCTGAATCATATTGACAGTGGGTCATATAAAACGCTCTTTCATTATTCAAAATAGACGTTTTGTGTTTTATTTTTATTATACTTCTAATGCCACTTAACATGTTGCAGTGGCGGCTCGTGGGTTTTTAAAGTGGGTAGGCGTAGATGTGATGCTGATGATTTTTTTTTCCTTTCCCCTTTTTACTATTCGGGCTATTGCAAACCTATACAAGAAGTAAAAGATGGTGATTTGCTCTGAAAAATAGTTTATTGTGATAAATGCTGGATGGGCAGCGCCCCATCACCCTCCCTAACGAACCACCAGTGATATGTTGACATTTTAATTGTTGCCACTATATATAAATATAAATTCAGGCATAATTGATCATAATTTTAATCGCAGCAAAAAATTGAAATTCTCCATATCTGATAATGATTCTACAAATTTATTATGCTCATTACATTTTTTCCGGCGATTTTCCAATTAATTTATTCCATTTCTGAAGTAATTTTCTGGAAGTTCTTCAAAATACTCATCTACGACTGCTATAACTTTTTCATTTGATGACAAACGCTTGTCACGTAGGAACTTTTTGAGGTTTGGGAACAGATGAAAGTCAGGGGGGCCAAATCTGGTGAATATGGTGGATGCTCCAACAATTCGTAGTGTAACTTCTTCAAATTGGCCATTGCAAGAACATCTCTCTGAGCTGGTGCATCGTCTTGATGAAAAATAATATTTTTCTTCACTAAACCATGTCTTTCCTCACGAATTTTTGCATCCAATAGATCCAAAAGGTTTGAGTAATACTGTCCTGTTATTGTTTTAGCGGTTTGAAGGTAATCAGTTAACAACCGCCCAAATCAACCAAACCAAACCGTCCCAAAAAATTGATGTCATAACCTTTTTGGTCGATTTTGACCACTTTGGCAGTTCAGGATCATCGTGGTAAACCCTTCTCATCCATAGTTACAAAACAACGTTTAACAGTTTTACTGGAAGTCGTTTTTGATCAGGATTTGCGGCACCCTTCTTGCCCATAACTTTCTCAAGCCCAATTGCTTTTTCAAAATATGAAACACCCATTCAGTTGAGATGTCCATGGCCTTAGCAATTTCACTCAAAGTCAATTGTCTGTCATCCATAACCATATCATGTATAGAATTAATTATTTGTTCAGTAGTTAGGCTTATTGGACGTCCAGAACGAGGATCATCATCCAGGCTTATACGACCACGTTTAAACTCACCTGCCCATTTACAAACCTTTGATTTTCAAGGAGCAGACTCCCCTAACACATTTACCATTTCACTATGAATTTCCATTGCATTTAAACCTTTTTTTTTAGAAATAATGTAATCAATGCACGATTTTCAATATTTTCCATTTTAAAAAATACCACTGATACGTTTACTTTAAGTTGTGTTTTTGTACGAATGAATTGACAGATTGACTTAATACTTCACATATGTTCATATGAAGGATGAAACTTCAATATGTAGTAGATTATACGGGGTGTCCCAATAGTGCAATTTCGGTTGATATCTTGATAATGGCTGGAGATAGAGAAAAAGTTTAAGTATAAGAGTTCTACAACTAAATAGGCTGCATAATTTAAAATTAATTTTATTTATACATGGTGTCTCACAAAACCGTGGCGGGGTATAGTTTTGTTTTTTCTTATCGAACATCCTATATGTTCATGCACTTTTGCATTCTGCTCTTGATTTTAAACATATTTCGTGAAACATGTCTTATACCTAAACCCAATAGTTTTACCGATATCCGCCATTTTGTAAAAAATATCAGAGTTGCAGACTCTGTTGTGCAATGTCATATATTATTTATTTTTTGACGTCTGATTATCATTTTTGGTAAGAATATTAGTGAAACTATGACTCAACTTTTAATGCAAACAAAATTTGTTTACGTTATACAGGGTGTCCCGGATAACGGAGATAAATGAAAAAATTCAAAACATCTAATTTTTTTTAAAATAGGATGTATATAATTTTCATTTTACAATTATAATAATATTTTTTTCATTTTACAATATTCCTAAGACAAAATACTTCTATTATTGTTAAACATGTCCTATGTCTATCTGTAATAATTTACGAGATTTTTAAATTTTTGTTTTTAATATATCGTTTGTAATGGAATTCACGTTAGGCTTTATGTTATTATTAAACTAATGAATAAATTCATGATAAGTCATAATATACTAAGAATTTAGGTTGTCACATGTCTTAATATTTGATTAGAAATAAATTATTATAGAGCAACAAAACTTATTGTTATAGTAAACAAAACGTCATCAATATTTAGTTTTTAGTAAGATAGTTTAAGTCAGTGGCGGCTCGTGATGGAGGGCGTTGGGGCGCCGCCCCTCCAGCATTTATCACAGTAAACAATTTTTCAGGGCAAAACAACAGATTTTATTTATGTTCAGTTTCTTTTCTTTAACTCAATTTCCTTGTTCACCTCCAGTATAGGGTTTCAATAGCACGAAAAGGAAAAAGGAGGAAGAGGAAAGCAAGAAAATCTTCAGCAGTACTATTTTCTTCTAAGCCCTCCCACCTTAAAAATCCACGAGCCGCCACTGATTTAAGTACAAAGATTTATAAAGAAGAAGTCACTTCAATTATTTAATTGAATGTTCAATATGTCTACCATTTTGAGCAATACAAACTTTAAAGCTATGTTCAAAAGAACTATTGACTATAATGAGCATTGCCTCATTAATATTCATAAACACATTTTTTATTCTAATTTGTATGTCCTCTATTATGGTGGCATTTTATAAACTTATTCTTTAACTAAACCCCATAAGAAAAAATCTAGTTTTGTTTGTTAATTCCGGCGATCTGGCTGGCCATGACAAAGGACCTCCCCAACCAATCCATTAATTTTTATAATTCGTGTCCAAATATTGTCTAACCTGTCTGCTAAAATGCGTAATAATCCGTATCATATACAAACGAATTGTTTATGATACGGATGAAATTTATATTTCCTAGTTATTCTGTTCGTTGTGGATTTTTTAACGCCTACCTCCTTTTCTATCTGCCTGCATGAAATATGAGGATTTTAAATTCATCACGAAGAACTGAATATTCGTTTTTTTTTATTCATAGCTCTTTTCTGCCGTCCCAATTTTTTTTCGTAATCGGCACATCCAATCAAATCGATCTTTCAGTCGTACAATCGCTAATGCTTTAGGATAACTTTCGGCATTAGGGAATCTTCGCGCAAAAAATCTACTTGCTAAAAAAGAGTTTTGATCAGTTGCACCCAAAACGTAGATCATGTTTATCAGTTCCTCTCTAGAAAAATTATTTTTCGTTCTAGTTTCTGTTCTAATAAACACCGTACTACACATTTTCACAGTTCACAAAGTCCAAATAATTGTCTAGAGTGTTTTAGGCCGTCTGCATGCTTTAAGTTGTAATTGGATATTCATATTTCTTTTCGACAGTCAAAATAATAGATCGTAACAATATTTTTTCCTATTCGTTTATGAAAGAAGTACACTCTTTTTTCTGTATCATATAAAAACTGTTTAAAAGTTATTCTAGAACAATATTTGCCATTTGAATTGAATTTTATGACGTTATTACTAAAACCTCCATTAAAGTGAATTCCATTAAAAACGAAATATTAAAAACAATAATGTAAAAATCTCGGACATTATGACAGATAGTTATATGACGTGTTTAAGTATCTTAGTATTTCATATATCATAGAAGTATTTCATTTTAGGAATACTGTAAAATGAAAAAAATATTAGACATTCCATTTTAAAAAACTGAAATATTATGTTTTGATTTTTTTTCCATTTATCACAGTTATCCTGGATACCCTGTATAACGTAGACAAATTTTGTTTGTTTTAAAAGTTAAGCCATAGTTTCACTAATATCCCGCCAAAAATGATTATCCTACATCAAAAAATAAATGATATACGACACAGCAAAATAGTATGCAACTCCGACATTTTGTACAAAATGGCGGATATCGGTAAAACGGTTGGATTTAGGTATAGGATATGTTTCACGAAATATGTTTAGAATCAATACCAGAATGAAAAAATGGAAGAATATATAGGGTGTTCGATAAGAATCAAACAAAACTATACCCCGCCACGGTTTTGTGAGACACCCTGTGTAAATACATTGCAGCCTATTTAATTGTACCTATTAATTATACTTAAAATTTTTGTCTATCTTCAACCATTATATAGATATCAACCGATATCGCACTATTGGGACACCCTGTATAGTTTATTTACTGCTCTATACGTGTCGCTCTGCGAACTTTTCCATGTGTTTAGATCTCTTATAAAATACTGGGTTTACAGATCATTTATAGGTACTTTATCATTATACAGAGCAATTCTATTGGGGTCACTCGCCAGTCGGTAGGTTTCCTGATAGACTTATGGGTAGGCACATAACCAAGGGTTGATAGCCCGAGGGGGGTGCTGGCCTGGGTTTGTCGGAAGCTGATGGCCGTGGCTCGGAACCCACGTTAAGCTGTAGGTCCAGTCGCTAAATAGCCTAGTTGCTGATACGCCTCTAACCCTAACACTTTACCTTTTTACCTTTAATTCTATTGGAACCGTCGATGTGAAACATTAATCTCGAAGTGATTTACCACTAAACATCAAATCACTTGTTTTTGAGTTTTCGCGCGTTTCACTAACCGTGTTAATATTATCGGGACATGATTCAGTCTGTTCTACTAAACTATGTTCTGTTTATATGACATCGTACCTAATGAAACGTGTAAAAACCATAAAGCGTTACATTGATAATTGAAACACTTAAAAAAAACAGAAAAAGAAACACACTGAAATAGGTCCTTTATTTCGGATCATGTTTTTTTTTTAAGTTTTCTATTTGAATGCTTTCATATGCATCCAGTGCCCTTTTATTATTTACATTTGGAGAAGTCTTAAATTGCCATTATTTATACCATGGTCATGTTGGGTAACGCAAGATTTTTCATTTCTACAATATCTAATGTATTATTTAGATCTGGTTAATCTTTAGTTTACCCAATATACCTTCGATTACAATCTTCTAATCAATTAATTCCATAAATCGATTTTTCATGTTGATCTATCTAGTTTATTGTTTGGATTATCCAGGACTTCTTGCATAGTTTGTAGACTCGAGTTAATTGGGCATTATAGGATATTACCATGCATTTATTTTTGTTCTGTTTCTTTTGCAAAGTCAAAGATTCTTTCAATAATTGTC
Source organism: Cosmopolites sordidus (assembly GCA_031761425.1). Classification (NCBI taxonomy): domain Eukaryota; kingdom Metazoa; phylum Arthropoda; class Insecta; order Coleoptera; family Curculionidae; genus Cosmopolites; species Cosmopolites sordidus. The sequence goes on along the minus strand of JARFXV010000725.1, from coordinate 45,721 downwards.
TAAACTTATGTTTTCTAATTAATCTATCTACAATATTGTTATTATAGTCATTCAGTTCAGACACCTCCCTGGGTAATTTTAATTCTTATGAGGTAACGTTGATGAAAATAGATGTATATGAAGTAGTCCTAAATCCGAAAATGATAAGCTAATTACTGTAATACGTATTTTTACAATCTATTTATTTAATATAAATATGTAAACCGTGTTTAAATCTATGCAAATTCATTAGTGAGGATTATGGGAATAAAAAATATATTACATAAGATGACATATAGCGACAGAAACTTTCACTTTTTCCTCTTGTGTTCTGTAGCATCATCTCATTTTAAACACCAGCAGTAGTCGCCCAACATAGATGGGTTCCAGTGCCCCTGGAATCTTACTTCGATCGTCCTGGTGTCCTCGTGAAACTTCTCTCCTTGTTTGTCCTGGTGTCCTCGTGAAACTTCTCTCCTGGTTCGTCGCTTACTGCACCCAAAAAAAATCCAAATTGGCGTGTAAAAAAATGCATTTTTAAAAACATGCGACACTCTTCATAGGCTTTCAAGAGATCATCTGTCAGGTTTTTATAGTTTTCATTTTTCCTGTTGCCCAGAGATCCTTTCACCGCACAAAACACTTCCAAGTTGACAATTCAGTCTCATTTAATTTTTCTTAAAAACGGAAATCACCTAAAAACTTCCTTATTTAAGGTCCAATAAATATGCCTTCATTTAGTTTTACATCACTTAATTCAGGAAATATTTCTTTTAGGTACTTGAAACCATCTTCTTCTTTTATTTTTTTCCTTTATTTGGGTTTATCGCCACTATCTAAAACTCAAAAAATATCAAAATACTTGTTGTTGTCAATGTAAATATCGTTGACATACACAAAAAAATATATTTATTTTCACTCGTTACTTTATATATTACAAATTAATATAATTTATTTTTTAGTTTAGTTTTGAACACGGGGGGAGAGTACCCTCCGAAACGTTAACGTTAAAAGTTTGTAACATTTTTTATAACATTTTTATATCTTTAAAATTTTGGTCGTTAGGCATATTTATTACAAAAAAGAATCACTGAGAAATTTGTCTCCGTTTGGTTTTTTGTTTTTACCCAGTGATTCTTTCTTTACATAAGAACAGGTCTTTTTGATATTTTTTGAGTTTTAGATAGTGGCGAAAAACCCAAATACAGGAAAAAAATATATGAACACGCCACAATCATTTAGACATTACATTACCTTCTTTGTCTATGGCTTTGACAAAGTATTTCATTAGTCCAAGCTTAATATGGAGAGGCGAATGTTTGAGGCCAATCTTTCTTACTGTAGTATTCTTTTGTTTACCTACTGTCCCATCGACACAAAAACCAGCAATACTTTCTACCAAAGTACCTCTTACCTTTGTACTCCAAAATCAGGTACAACTAATTTAAATTTCCCCATGATATAAAGGAGAAGCAGATACTTGAAAATGGGACGTGCTACACCATTTCTGTGAAAAGGTGTTCAAAGCATTCTCATCAATGTTACAAAAATCATGTCGACCTGTATTGTTTTTGTTTAAAATTGAAATGTTTGAAACTACCATGAAATTTAAACTGGCCAATCATATGTTGGCAAGTATGATTCGAATAGTTAGGAATGTACCTCCAAGTGGTAGTGTTTTTTATAAAATTGTCTAAATCTAATCTATTTTTATTGTTCCTACTCACTAAATCATCCCCTGACCATGCTAATATGGTTAGCGAAACACGAGTCTAGAGGTTTAAAAAAGTGAGTTAAATATCTTCGAGATTTTTATATAGAGCTTACAATTTAATCCTGTAACCCACGTCACTAGTGTTTTATTGAGACTTTCATTGTTTATGTTGAATTATTTAAAGGTGGTACCTATCATTGTTAGATTGTTATCAGTTTCTATGCTTCCCGAGCAACAAAAAGAATTTAAAACGCCTCTAAAACTGGGCCCACATCAATAACAATTTGCGTTGTGAGGGCTGTATGGGTATGCATAAAGCTGGGACCACGTTAATACATATTTGCGTTGTGCGGACTGTATGTGAGGTGCCTACGCGGCAATGTCGACGCTCTGATACAGAAAGTCACACAGAAATATTGTCTCTGCACAGTACGCACATGAACCATCTGTTTTCCATCAGATAATTCAAACAAATTGTTCCAGTAAATTCAACACTCACTCAAAATTTTATTGGTGTGAACCCAGTTTTACACATAAAGAAATCATCAACAATATTTCCATACAAAATCTACGACATATGCTTCTCCTCTTCTTTTTCTTTCCATTGCATCTGCTCCGATGGAGATATTTTATTTGTTATTCACTTTAGGTTCAAAATAATCTAGGACTGATCAAATGTTATGTTTATTTTCGCTTTAAACTGTGTATATTATTCAAAGAAAAAATTATTTATATAAACTGATACAAGATTTGCCCAATAAGCGTCAACAAAACCTACCAGCTTACCTTTATCTTGTGTAACTTCTAAAATTGCCTTGTAAATACATTAACAATCTTTTAACACTTTTTCTGGGAAATTTTGGATGAATTGGCATAAGAAACCTACGAAATGAGATATCAGGACGTGTTAAAACTGCTAGATACACGACACTACCTATACAATTTTGATAAGGTAAATTTTTATGACAATAAAACTTTTATTTTCAAAGTTTGCTATCTATTCCAAAGGAGTTTTTACACTTTGGCAATCAGACATAAATATTTTCAATATATATTGAATATAAGTTTTCTGTATTCCAAGGGATTTACTATTAAACACGAAATCGCTTTTTCGGTATCCATGTTAGCACCATCAGGAGATGATTCAATCTAAACTTTCTGCTAACATGATTAGTGAAATGCGCATCAAGCAGTTAAATAAAGTGATTTGGTGTTTAGTGTTTCATATAGGAGGTCCCAATAAATAATTAATAAACTTTCTGTTCTAAAGTTATCCAATTTTCTTTATACAGGGTGGCGCAAAATAAGGTTCCTAGTTTGTTCGCTCTGTAAAATTTGAACGAAACAATAAATAAACCATCTACACAAATGAAAGTTTTATTCTAGAATTTTTTCTTATTACACATAAAACATCACATCGACTAAACGACCACCGTTCTCCTGCTCGCAAACATGTGCTCTTCTCGCAGCGTTTTCAAAGACTTCTCAGCATTTCAGGAGTTCTCATGCCGGATGTTGTCCTTTAGGGCCTCGATGGTTAGAGGGTTGCTGGCATATACTCTGTCCTTGAGATAGCTCCATAGGAAAAAAGTCTGAGACAGTCAAATGCGGTGAGCTAGGTTATCTCACTTCGCCATTTAAGAATTATTAATCGATTATTTTCAAAAAAGAAAGCGACTATTCTGGTTCTTTCAGCAATTGTGTACCTCCCCATACTTGAATTATATAACTTTTATCTTTAAGATGTAACCAAGGTTTTGCTTCTCCAAAATCTCTAATCGTAAATTATTAGTTATGATCTTTTAAATTTTGCACTAATTAAAACATTCATTAATTGCCTTATACCATATCCTAGATCATTACTTTAATCCGTTTAAAAGACATTTTTTACATCTAAATAAAAAATATTTAAGTTTGATTTGATTGATAAAGCAATTAGTAATCTTAACGTTTAATGTCTTACCAGTGGTGACAAAGCTTCATTGAAGTCTTTCTTTTTGGACATCTACTTATTGTCCCTTTCTCTGGAACTAGTTTCCATGCATCATTCTATTGAAATGATTTGGTTTCTTCTATGGCTAGTCCCGATATTTTCTATCATTCTGTCACTGTCATTGTTCGAGTTTATTAAGTTTTCTATATTAAGCCTAGTATTCTTTCTCCGTCATAATGTTAAAATGTTGGCTGGCCTAAAACTTCAAAATTTGCTCTCGTTGGAAAAATAATTTGCTTCCAAAAATCTAGAGGTTTTACTCTATATTTTTGTGCGAACTTTAGTCTTTTTCGTTTATTAATAATACTCTCACACACAATCAACTAATCTGTCATCTCTATTGTCTCGCTCACCAGTTCCAAATGGGCCAGTTACACTAGTTCTTGTTGTTCCAATTCTGGCATTAAAATCACCCATCAGGATTTTGTAACTATATTTCTCCTTGTACAAAAGCTGAGCCATATCATCATAAAAATCCTCAATTTCCTAATCCTTTTGACTTATAGTTGGTGCATACGCTTAGACGATTTGAAACCTAAACTTTTTATTCAGCTGGATAACGCATTGGGCTAGTCGGTCAGATATACTTTCAAATTTTACCACACTGTGCTTCAGCTTTCGATTGATGAGGAATCCAATTCCACCACATCGTCCATTCTCCGTACCCCGACTGTAGAGTACGTGATCAATTGAATCCAGTTGGATTAGCTCTTCGCCCTTTCTTCGTGCTTCACATAGCCCAATAATATCTCAATGTATGTTATCAAGGTCGATCACCAGTTTTTACAGTCGAGCGTGCGTTTTCATGGTCCGTATATTAAAAGTATCAATGTCAAAAGTCCAATAGCAGCCTGATCTAACCCGGTTATTCTTAGCACCCTCAAGCAGGTCTTCCCGCTGCCGTACGTAGTTGCCGCTTGGCCTCCGGGGAATGATGGCCGTGTTTAATGTACTGTCATATTGAAATACCATGTTGAAGGTATGACCCTCCCAGGAGCACATCAAAATAACATTGTCGTGTACCTTCCTGTTATATTTGCGTATAAAACAAGTGATTATTTTCGTCGTGATTTGTTACAAATCTCTAAAAATTAGGATCTGTAATTAATTTTTTTGCCTGTTGTATATTAATTGCATTCATAGTTTTTATTTTATATTGTTTAATATAGTTTTTTATACTTGAATGTTTGTTTGGTGAATAAAAAAGGGTTACAACTGATTTTCATTTTCATTTTCATTGTCATAGCTATAGCACAGAAAAATGAAGTATTTGTATAAATGAGCATTCTGAAAGATCATTTTCCTAATGTAATTTTAGTTTCAAATTTCTCAGTAGTACCTCATACAAATTTCAATGTACCTGTTGGGCTGGCCCTGAGACCTTGGGACATGAACTTCAATGTTAACAGTTGAACTCTACACTCTAACTGCATTTCAAGTTGAAACACAGTATGTAGGATTTTTGTCAAATACCATCAATTTTCTAATACAGTAATACCTCGAACTTACGCGATCGGTGCATAAATACATACAAATTTTATTTAACTGGGGCCAAAGGCTAAAGAAACAATAATTTAAAAGAAAATTGTGTATTTAAATATTAGATAATTAAACAAATTGTAATATTATTTCAAATGCAAAAACATAAACCGAAGTTATTTGATGTAGAGGGCTTCATAAAGTCAAATAAAGTGGTCTGACGGGTCAAAGATTTTTTCTTCTCAAACAAAATTTCTTCATAGCACGTTAATATTGATTTACTCCCGGTTTTGTTACTGAAACGCGCTCTTCATTGGAGTCTATGTTTTCAAAAATTTCTAACCCTTTTTTAATTGAACCGAGGGATTTCATCAGGTTTGCAACAGTCATTTGATCTTCCAAATGAAATGAGTCAAAAGAATTGGGTTCTTCAATGTTTTGCTCATACATTTCTTTGAGCTCATCAATAGTAAGCTTCTGATTATGTGAATCTGGCAGTTCTTGTTCGTCCTCATCATCCACATTAAATTTAATTGTCTAGTAAGATGGACAACGTCTTCAATAATATAATCAATTTGATCAGGCTCTGGTGCTGATTCCACCGGAGTTTCACTAGTGAAAAAAAAAATGGGCACTTTTTTTTTCAGACGCCATTTAATTTTTTTTTGTGAAATTTCATCGGACATTCATTGGAATATTTTCCAATGATGTTCACGGCATCTAAAACAATCAATTGTTTCCAAAAGCCTAACAGAGCTCATTGTTTTGCCTCATAGCTTCATGAAGATTGATTTGAGCATTTCCGCCAGGTTTGCAACAGTCATTTGATCTCCAAATTGAACACTAAGTCAAAATAATTGGGTTCTTCAATCTTTTGATCATACATTTATCTGAGTTCATCAACAGTCAGCTTCTGATTATGTAAATCTAGCAGTTCTTGTACGCCCTCATCATCCACTTCTAAATTTAATTGTCTAGCAAAATCGACAATGTATTCAATAACATGATCAATTTGATCAGGCTCTGGCGCTGATTGTGCTAGAGTTTCACTATTAAAAAATAATGAACACAGTTTTTTCCAGACGTCAGTTTCCAAAAGTCTAACAGAGAGCTTATTGTTTTGCCTCATAGATTCATGGAGATGTGAAAATGATGCTCTAGCGTAATAAGCTTTAAATGTTTTGATGACGCCTTGACCCATTGGTTGAAGCATTTTGGTGGCAAAAATTCAACTTTTACGTGAGTCGAAATTAATGAGAGTAGCAGGAAGATGACCTGGTGCATTGTCGATTAATAGCATCACCTTAAATGTGATTTGTTTTGATTGGCAATAACGTTGGAGTTTGGGTATGAAGTGATGACCAAACTAATCCTCAAAAAAGGATGTTGTCACTCAAGCTTTAGGATTTAACTTCCAAATCACGGTCAAACCAGCTTTAGATTTATTTTTTAAAGCTTTTGGATTATAGCGAGCGATACACTAAGGTTTTAACTTAGTCACCAGCTGCATTCCCGCCAACCATCATTCTCAATTCATCTTTGGAGGCCTTAAAACATGGAGAAATGTTTTTCCTCACGCGCCATAAAAGTTCTTTTAGGCATCTTCTTCCAGAACAATCCAGTATCATCCACGTTGAATACGGTTTGGCTGCTATAGCCACCTTCTTCTATCACAGCCTTGAGTTTCACTAGATAGAGAGACGCAGCCTCTTTATCAACCCTTGCAGGCTCTCCACTTCCACGATGCTATGTCAGTTACAGCAATTTTTGAATCGGCTGAACCACCCGTTACTAGCTTTAAATATTTTACTTTTGACCGCCTCTCCAGCTTCTTCTTTTAATCCCTCAAGAATCACCGTAACTTGAGAGCCCACCGTGTTCTGACCAACAGGGCAGTTTTTTTCTCTTACTTGATTATTACACCATAATTTCAGCATTGTTCCCATCTCAGCGAGAATACCATGTCGTTTACGAATGATGCTTGAATTCAAAGATATGATAGATATCAAAGATATTTTTATAATTGTTCCAAACCAAAGGCTAAAGACTGACTGTCGATTATGGTAGATCAAACTGAACCAATTTACAATCTTTTAGTTTTGTATCGAAATTCTTGATAATGTTAACTTTACATTCCAAAAATAATGTTTTTCTTTTCTTATTTGATACAGAATAATCAGTTTTACTTCGCTTACCATATATGACAGTTTTTTTTAAATGATATGATAAACGAAACAATTTGTTAATCTGCGTTGAGTCCACGCGAAACATGTCCGTACATGTCGTAACCCGAACGGGTGGTCGAAGCGGGAGGGGGAACGGGTGTGTAAGTCGGAGTATTGCATTGCCCTGTATATTCGAGTTAATTTTTTGAGTTCGAGCTATGCTCGTTCAGTGAATCGGGTGATTTACTCTTATACTTATAATTGCCACAATTTAGGGATTTTTCCCTTTCAAAATTTATTTTGTGTAATTAGATCTCAAGCAGTTACACTCAACTCAAACACTGTGTGACTTTTTGATTAGAATTGTGCCAGTGGAGAGATAGGAAAAAGACTTGTCTGTCTTGTTAATTGCTTATCTGTTTATTCTCATTGCATTGAGAATTTTAATAGTGACCGAATAATTCCTAGTGTGGGCATGGATCTAGCAATCCCACTCTCGAAAACCATTGCTGCTACGTAACCTGATGCGAGATGTGTAAATAGAGTAAAGAAACTGATTTTATATTCTGCTGAAAGTACAATTCTACATTGTCTTCTTAAAAGTAGTTGCCTTGGGGAACCACACAGAGCTGAAGACAGTTTGTTCACACGGTTTGTTCATAGCGATGCTGGAAAACAGTGCCTTCAGCTGATCGGTTATAGCCTTTTCAATGTTCTCCGATGAACATTAATGATGCCATTTGAGGTGTTTTTTCAATATTGGGAAAAGGAAGAAGTTTGGTGAATGAGGGGACTGCGGAGCTAGAGTGATGTTTTTACTTGCAGGAAATTCGTGAATTAAGTGTTTTCAGTTCATTGTCGTGATGCAGCATTTAGGTTCTTGATATTAGGTCTCTTATTTCGAAGTCTTTCAAGAACTTCTCGGTAAAATCTGACTAGGCGTTTCGTTTTGTCGCGTTCTAAGACATGTTCCCTCTTATTGTTTTTTTGATCATTCGAAGTGTTTCAGAGCCGTTTCCGCGCAGAATTTCTTCATACCCAATTCGTTGATCAAAACCAGTTGAAGGCTGCGCTGCGACGTTCATCTTCAATCAAGTCTTGGCCTTCTGAGAATGCTTTAATTCGCCTGAAATGTGAGCCCTTTACAAAACACTGTTTCCATGTGCCTGTTGAAGTTTTGCAAAAGTTTCCGTCGAACTGTGCCCAAGTCTGAATTAAAACTTGATAGCGCACCATTGCTCGAAATCTTTCTCACTCATTTTCAGAACGCACTAGTAAACTCCGGTTTACAAACATAATTGTTACGGACCACCAAGTGACCGTAGAGAGTTCAAACTCGTGCTGAAGACGCACAAATGTTGGCATGTCTTATTCCCTTCAAAGGGGATTTGTTTGCACACCTCGTATCCAGCCTCAGATTAGATTAATTCAATATTTCGATCCGGTTGGAGGCGAAGGTTGATGAAGGTCAAGGCCCACTAACTGGCTGTAGCATTGCAGGAAGAAGAAGAAAAAATTCTAGTACTTGAGTGACTGGCATTGTGTTCGGTATTTCCCTAAGGATTCTTTTGCGGGAAATATAGTTGTGAGGGAATGTACATTTAATATCCTTTAGATTGTAATCTGCGGTCGTTGAGAAAATTGTACGCATCTTTGCAGCTCCTAAATTATTTATTACTATGAAAGGTACTTTCATAATTACTATTGCACCGTGAATCAGTAGCGCCTCGTGTGTTTTTAAAATGGGAGGGCGTTGAAGGAAATGGTACTGCTGAAGAATTTTGTTTTGCTTTCCCCTTCCTCCTTTTTACTTTTCGTGATATTCAAGCCGTATACAGGACGTGAACCAGGAAAATGAGTTAAAAAAAAGAAATTGAACGGAAATAAAATATGGTGTTTTGCTCTTAAAAATTGTTTACTGTGATAAATACAAGGATTTACCACTCTAGGCTGGGTAAGGCAGGATACCTTCTGAGAGGTTTTCTACGTTGGTCACTCACCAATCGCTCTCGAGATACTTTCGGTTAAACACAAAACCAAGATTTGATAGCTCGAGGGGGGTGCTGACCGGGGTTTTCGGTAGCTGATGATCGTGGTTCGGAACTCACGTTAAGCTGTAGGTCCAGACGCTAAATAGCCTTCTCAGTTGCTAATGCGGCTCTAATCCCAAAACTTTACTTTTTTTTCTGTGATAAATGCTGGAGGGGCAGCGCCCGAACGCCCTCTCTCACGAGCCCTCACTGATATATACATTCTGTCAAAAAAATACCGGAAATTGGTCAATAAAAAACAAAATGATTATTATTTATCCAAATTTATTGTATTGCCTTCAAAGTAGGCCTCTTCCGAAAAAATACACTTATTGCCAACGAATAATACAATTGCCATAACATTTTTTACGCATTTACCGAAATCGACTTCAGTTCTCGCCGCGAATTCTTTTTTATGTTTTCTATCGACTGAAAACGGGTGCCTCGAAGTGGTGATTTAAGTTTTGGAAAGAGAAAGAAGTCGGCCGGAGCCATATCAGGAGAATACAGTGGTTGTTGGATGGGGTTTTTTGAGTTGTTGGCCAGAAATTCGTTCACACTGATAGCCTTGTGATGCGTTGTCGTGATGCAAAATCTAAGAGTTTTCTTTCTACAAATCTGGCTTTTTCGACGAATTTGCTCTCTCAAATGCTGCATAACGCTCAGATAATATTCTTTATTTACCGTCTGACCGTTTGGCAAGAATTCCGAGTGCACAACACCACGATAATCAAAGAAAACAGTCAACATCACCTTAACTTTTGATTGACTTTGACGTAGTTTTTTCGGTTCCGGCTCAGTTGAAAGGAGCAATTCCGAAGCTTGTTGACTGGTTTACATGTCAAACTCGTATATCGATGTCTCATCACCAGTTACAATGCGTTTTATGAATTTGGGGTCGGTATTGACCCGTTCTAGAATGTCTTCAGCGACCTTTACGCAATTGAGTTTCTGAAAAAAATTCAGGTCTTTCGACTGTGTATATATGTGTACACTGTATATATACAGTGCACACACACACACACACACACACACACCCACGCACGCACGCACGCACGCACGCACGCACGCACGCACGCGCACACAACCCCACACACGCACACACCCACACACACACACACACTGTGATTGACGGTGGATGGTACATTAGACATTTACGGAGACCTACATGGAGTAATGATTTTTAATTTTGGATACTTATGTAAATGAATATGAACACTATTTAAAATATTTTCTGCGCTGCAGTGTTGCCAGATCTACTCGAAACTGATTCTAACTTCGTTTTTTTAAATGGAATATCATATAGTATTGCATAATAACATATAGTATTGCATAATAACATATAGTATTGCATTTCTAGATTAAGTGAACCATTTTGAATCTTTTTATATAACACATCTTGAATCGTTTCGGAAATAAAAAATATTTTTTAAGAAATTTGGCAACAAACATCCCCGAATAAAAAAATATTTTTTTTCACAACCAACATAGATACATAAATTGAATACGGTTCCTTAATAGGTTGCTTTATGACAATATGACATGATAATTAATTTATCGCATACAGGGCGTTTACAAAATAGTGTCCTGTCGATAAAACTTAAAAATTCATGTTATGTAGGAATATTAAATGGAACACCCTGTATTTTATAGTGCAGCTCAAAAGAGCAATAAATTCTGTAACTTAATATCCTATCACTTAATACTTTTAAGTAATGATATACCTATTTTTAACGGTTTTCGACTTATAAACAAAAAACCAAAATAATGCAACTAAAGCAAAGATAATGGTTTATTTTATTTTAGTAAAAATTACACAAAATTTAAATTAAAAACATAATACTATCTAAAAACTATTTTTATAGCAAATGTTCGAAACGCTGACCATTTACCTCCAAACACTTCAACATTCTAATCTGGACCCCTTCCGTGACAGCTCTTCTTATCTCAATAGGATCTAATGCCGCGAACGCTTCATTCACCCGATGTTTTAACTCATCTCTAGTGTTTATTAGCGTTTTGTAGTCTCTCATCAGTCCAGATTATTTTGTTGTAAAAAATGTGGATCTTCCTGGAAATGAACTAATACATTTTCACAAAATTTCACTCTTTGAGGGCAGTCGTTTGCCTTGAGAAACTGAGCTTTAGAAAATTTGTTAGGGCCCATGCCGTGTTTTTTCAGTAATCTTTGTATTGAGGAAAAGGTTACATACAGCTGGTCTTCAGCTCTTATAATACAAGATTGTGGATACGCATGAAAATAAACCAATATGTTAATCTCGTTATGCCGGTCGCGTTGGTGCGGACGGTAAGAGCAGCGGCCTGCCGCTGCTGTGCCGAAACCGCATCGGACTGGTAGTTGGTTCGATTCCAGCGCTCGGATGGTTGTTTTTCTTTCTTTCTTCTGCCTGTTTACTTCCTAAATGTTTGTGATTGTTTCTAGGCAAGAGTGTAAAATCCGACAACGAATTACCCCTCAGTCACGCCAGTTAAAGGCTGGGTAAGGCCGGATGCCTTCTGAGAAGTGTTTTACGTTGGTCACTCGCCAGTCGGTAGGCTTCCTGATAGACTTATGGGTAGGCACATAACCAAGGGTTCATAGCCTGAGGGGGGTGCTGGTCTGGGTTTGTCGGAAGCTGATGACCGTGATTCGGTACCCACATTAAGCTGGTCCATTAAGGTCCAGTCGCTAAATAGCCTAGTTGCTGATGCGCTTCTAACCCTAACACTTTACCTTTTTTTAATCTCGTTATTCTTATCAGATGTTACTGGCTTGGTCAAATTCCGGAGTGCCTTCGAAAAAACAAAATTTATAAAATTTGTCTAAATTTTCTTTTGTTCATTAGGGCTAAATTAGGATACATTGCGTTAAATTGTCTGCAGGTGCGGTCGATATATTTATCACACTGTCCATATAAAATAAATACATTCATGATCACTGCATTCGAATAGTTAATTCCGTCCATTCTTTACTGAGACAATTAGTTACTTAAATACACAAATTATGAATTATCAAACTAATAATGTCAAATACAAACATTTTCATAATATTTCTTTAGAAGTAACGTCACCATAGCCGGCCGTGGCCTACTACTAAAACAAACCAATATATTTGCATTAATTGCATTATTTTGGTTTTTTGCTTATAAGTCGAAAACTGTTAAAAATAGGTATATCATCATTTAACCCTTTTAGATACAGAATTTATTGCTCTTTTGTGCTCCACTATAAAATACAGGATATTCCATTTAAAATTCCTACATAACATTAATTTTTAAATTCTATTAATCCTCACCATTTTGTAAACACCCTGTATGCGATAAATTCATTCTCATGTCATATTATCATAAAGCAACCTATTAAGGAACCGTATTCAAAAATTCAGATATCTAGCTATGGTGGTTGTAAAAAGAAATATTTTTGTGTTCAGGGATGTTTCTTGTCAAATTTCTTAAAACATATTTTTTATTTCCGAAATGGCTCAAGATAGGTATAGCATATGTTATATAAAAAAGTTTGAAAATACCTCATAGAATGTAAAATTATAATATTATATAGAGCATTCGATTAAAAAAAAACAAAGTTGGTACCAGCTACGAGTAAATCTGGCAACACTGGAGCCCAGAAAATATTTTAAATGGAAAGCTCCTATTTATTTACATAAGTGTCTAAAATTTGAAATCTTTACTTAAAGTAGTTCTCCCTAAACCTCTAATGTACCGGTAACCGTGAATTACCTTATATATATATATATATATATATATATATATATATATATATATATATATATATATATATATATATATATATATATATATATATATATATATATATATATATATAAAACACACGCACATACACAAACATGTACATACATAGGCTAACTTATTTATTTCAAGCGGATAGACTAGTTACTTTCAAGATAGACTAGTTACTTATAACTTGACTAAGAAATATTTACACACAATGCTTTCCGGTGTTGCCAGATTCCTTCAGTAGCTACTAAAACAATATTTTTTAATGGCAACACCATATTTTTTTAACATAGTTTAACAAATCTTAAAATGAATAATTGTTTTAGAACAATTAGCAAAAACAACTGAAATAATCTGCAGTCGACAGGAAGTAAAAAAAGCTAACATAGCAACAGTTGGCCTTGGAAATGAAACAAAAATTGTGTTTGAAAGGCGCCATCATTATTGTTACTTGATAGCTGTTTTATTTGAATATGTATAAAAATAACGTTTTTAATTCCTCTTTGTCCCCTCTATTGAAATCCTCTACCCAAGCTCTATATATATATATATATATATATATATATATATATATATATATATATATATATATATATATATATATATATATATATGTATATATATATATGTATATATATATATATATATATATATATATATATATATATATATATGTATATATATATATATATATATATATATATATATATATATATATATATATATATATATATATATATATATATATATATATATATATATATATATGTATATATATGTATATATATATATATATATATATATATATATATATATATATATATATATATATATATATATGTATATATATATATATATATATATATATATATATATATATATATATATATATATATATATATATATATATATATATATATGTATATATATATATGTATATATATGTATATATATATATATATATATATATATATATATATATATATATATATATATATATATATATATATATATATCATCATCATCATCATCAGCCCGTATCGATCCACTGCAGGATGAAGGCCTCTTCAGCATGCTTCCAACCTTCACGGTCCTGGGCTTTTCTCTGCCACTCGGGTCCAATATACTTAACGATGTCTTCAGTCCATCGTGCTTTCGGTCTTCTTCGCGGACGTTTGCGATCAAGCGGTATCCACTCCAGAATTGCCTTGGTCCATCTGTCGTCCCATCGCCTCGCTATATGGCCTGCCCATCTCCATTTCAACTGTTTTACTCTTCCAATGATGTCACAGACTTTTGTTTGTTCCCTGATCCATGCGCAGGACTTTCTGTCTCGTCTTGTAATGCCAAGCATACATCTTTCCATTCCCCTCTGTGCCACCCGAAGTTTTTGAATTGATTGCGATGTGAGTGTCCAGGTTTCACTTCCGTATATCATAACGGGTAGAACGCACTGATCGAATACTTTTCTTTTCAGGCAAAGTGGGAGTCTGCTCTTAAACACTATGTTGAGCCTACCAAATGCCTGCCAGCCACATTTAACACGCCGTTCCACCTCCCGGGCGGTATTCCCCTTCATGGAAATCCTCTGCCCAAGATATACAAAGCTGTCCACAATCTCTAAATCCCTTCCTAAAACTGAAATTCTTCTGTCCTGAGCGAAGTTATTGAACATAACCTGACTCTTTTTCAGGTTTATTTTCAAGCCAAATGGTTCGCCAGCCCTTTGCAGTTCTTGTATGCGTCTTTGCAGCTCCTCTGGGTCTTGTGAAATGAGAATAATATCATCTGCAAATCTAAGATGGTTTAAGTTTGCACCATTGATCTTTACCCCATCCTGTTCCCAATCCAGTTTACGGAATACTTCTTCAAGGCCAGCCGAGAAAAGAATAGGCGATATTGCGTCACCCTGCCGTACACCTCGTTCTATATTAATTCCCACTTCAAGATCATCAAGGTGAATTGTGGCTGTAGCTCCATCATATATCGATTCTAATAGGTTTACATAGGCTCTCTCTACACCTTGGCTAAGCAGTGCATCCATTATCGCATGCTTTGAGATGGAATCAAATGCTTTTTCGTAGTCGATAAAAGCCAAGCACAGTGGCATGGTGTATTCGTTGTGCCTTTCTATGACCTGCTGTACAACCTGGATGTGATCCATTGTACTGAATCCACTTCTGAATCCTGCTTGTTCTCTTGGTTGTGCGTCATTCAGTTTTTTTAATATTCTTTTAGAAATTATCTTAGTGAAAACTTTGTACATCACTGATAGGAGGCTTATTGGACGGTAGTTCTTTAAATCTTCCTGTGCTCCTTTTTTATGTAAAAGGATCACTTCTGCATTTTTCCATAAGTCAGGTACTTTTTGTTCTTTGAGGCATTTTGAGTATAATTTTGCCAGTGTTTTATGTAACGTCCGACCACCAGCTTTTAGCATTTCGACAGTTACACTATCCTTTCCTGGAGCCTTGCCGTTCTTCATCAATTCTATAGCATTTGTTACTTCCTCCACTAGGATATCTGGTATTATATATTGTTCTTCCGTGGGTATTGCTGTCCCTGACTGGCTCTGATCTTCATATAACTGGGAATAAAACCTTCTGACAATCTCTAACATTTGGGTACGCGTCCTGCACACTGTGCCATCCTCACGCTTTAAAGCATATATTTGCGTTCTTTTGTTTCTCAGCTTCTGTTTAGCTTTGTTAATTCCTTTGTTTTCTTCCAGGGTTTTTTGCACTAGCTGCATATTGAATCGGCGCGTGTCCTCTCTGATACGTTTTCTTATAGTTTTGCAGAGCTCAGTGTACTCGACCCTGCCAAAAGGACTACCTGCATTTCTCATTGCTCGCCGTTTCTTCATTAAATCAATGGTCTCACTGGAGATTTTTGTTTGTTTGAGACATTTTTCCTCTGGTGCTATTGAAGCAGCCGTTTGAAGTACATTGTTGGCGATTTCTTCATATTGAACTGATATTTCCACCTCCTCTGGATCTTGTAACGCAGCAAACCGGTTTGACAAAGCAATCTCAAAATCGCTTCCCCTCTCCAGCAGTTTTCCAGAATCCACCTTGCCCTTCTTTGATCTTACCATTTTTTCGCGCTCTTTTCGACAGTCAATCCGAACCCTTGCTCGTACAATTCTGTGGTCACTTCCAACATTAAAATTGTTAAGGACAGTACAATTGGTAAATATTGTTTTATCGTTGGTTATGATGTAGTCAATTTCGCTTGTGAGCCCAGATGGACTTTTCCATGTCCATTTTCTGCTGATATTTTTCTTATAGAATGAATTCATAATATATAGTTCTTGTCCTTCAGCAAAATCAACTAATCTGTCACCTCTATTGTCTCGCTCACCAGTTCCATATGGGCCAGTTGCATTTTCGTCTGTTCTTGTTGTTCCAATTCTGGCATTAAAATCACCCATCAGGATTTTGTACCTACAATTCTCCTTGTATAAAAGCTGGGCCACATCATCATAAAACTCCTCAATTTCCTCATCTTTATGGCTTATAGTTGGTGCATAAGTATATATATATATATATATATATATATATATATATATATATATATATATATATATATATATATATATATATATATATATGTATATATATATATATGTATATATATATATATATATATATATATATATATATATATATATATATATATATATATATATATATATATATATATATATATATAGAAATTCTTTTATCCCCAGTAAATTTATTGAACATGACCTGACTCTGCCTTGGGATTATTTTCAAACCTAATGGTTCTCCAGCTCTTTGCAGATCTTGTATGAGATTTTGCAGCTTCTCTGGGTCTTGTGAAAGAAGAACGATATCATCTTCCAATCTAAGATGGTTTAAGTATGCACCATTGATCTGTATTCCATTGTGCACCCATTCCGAATTACGGAACACTTCACGGCAGGCTGAGAAAAGAAGAGACGATATTGCGTCACCCTGTCATACACCTCGCTTTACATTAATTTCAACCTCAATATCATCAAGATGAACTGTCGCTGTAGCTTCATAATATAGGTCGTACAAAATAAAAACAGTTGCACGTTATCAACATAGCGAATCATTTTTACAATTTAAGCTTACTTTTTTTAACAATAAAAAAAAAGCAACTGTGAATGAAATGCAAATTACAAAGTAACTAACAAAATTATAATAAATGTTGAAAGTCTTGCAAGTGTCGTCGATTTGGTACCTCTAGATAGATTCAACACATGTAAAATGCTTCGTTCAAAAATCATCGACAACATTTTTTACTATTTGAATGGTTATTAAAATAAAAATATTATATAATTACCACTGACTTTTATTGATGTATAATATGCAAGTACGGAAACAATATATACTATACAAGTATAAAGTATACAAATAATTAATATACAAGTACAAACAGAAAAAACAATGAAATATCTGCATGCACTTATTTTCACTATTCAGAATCTGAAAACTACTGGCTGGAATGACTGCTATCATCTGCAGTATTTATAATTAATGGAAGAACTTCTTTTCGATCAAGTATATGCTCTCTGTCGTACCATTTCATTATTTCATTTTCTATATGCTTGAGCATATTCTTCCATTTCTCAGCAGTAACAGTGTGAAGGCCTCACACCACATGTTTATACAATCTTGCTGTGTATTACCACTTCTACCCATGTGTTTATTATAGTTATTTTTTACAATTCCCATATAAGTTCAATTGGATTGAAAATGCAGTGGTAGGGGGGTATACGTAAAACTTTGTGCCTATATTGTTCTGCTAAGTTGTCTACTAAATATTTCCGTGCTGGTTTATTTCTGAAAAGTATCCGCTTAGGAAATATATCAAAGTAATAAATTTGGTTGTGGTACGTACTCTGCTACAATTCTTAATAGTTCAGTTTGAAGCATTTCGATTAGAAATGCTATATTATTATTAGTTAACGAATCTTGAATGGCATCTTTAGTCCATAAGCTGTTTGGTATCTTGTTTATTAACATGTTATGATAAGGAGCATTATCCATAAAAATTAAAGATGGCTCGCTTAAGTTTTTTAATTGATTTTCGTTTTCAAACAGTTTCAAGAAATTTTCCTGAATCATTTCACCATGGTAATCAGTGAGCTCATTTTTTAGCGAAAATATGCGACATCTTTACTGTCAGCATGAAGAATAATGTATCTCAAATAGAAATTTTCAATCAAAACTTTTCATATTTTTTGCATATTTATGTAATTTACCTTTTACCATCAACTTTAGTGTTTTTTACACTCCTTTTATTATTACCTTGCCGTTTTTTTCTTTCCTTTATATAACCTCCCAAAAAATCTATACGTTTTTGGGGTAACATTGGGAAGTTTTATAAGCCCTCGTTTTGGATCATCTGTTTTTCATTTTAAACTTACTTCTTTCAATACTTTGCATAATGACATACGGCATCCGTCAAACACTTGTTTCTCTTTTAATTGCTCATGTAAGGAATTCAAAGCTACATGCTGTCCTGAAAATGAAAATTAAACTATGAGTGCCTACGTATAAACTACATATGGATTTAAGAACACTCTTTTTTGCAATTCTTAGGTTACGAATACTTACTGTGTTCATGCATAATATAAACGGTGTTTCGAATAGAACTTGTATCCAAAGCTGCAGTATCGGTAACCCTTTTAGTAAAACTACGCTTTCTAGGCGATTTTAAAACTTCATTGTTTGTCACTTTTTGTGAAATAGTACTAACAGTGGACATACTCAACCTTAAAGCTGCTGCAACACGCTGAAAAATGATGCTAGTTTCTGTAATATATATGACGTAAACTAAACATATCAAATTATTACCAAGTAACTTAACATACCTCTCTAACAGCCGCAAAGGGTAACAATGGACCATTATTGTCTTGTTCTTGATCAAAATAGTGTATCAGAGATGCTTCAAACTCTATTTAACGACGACTACTTAAATGATTTGGAATTTTACAGGTATGACTCTGACAATTATAATACTGTGGTAGTTCTTAAAAGAACTTTTTTCGATCGTAAGGTTATGGGATAACTTCCAAACGTGTCAATAAATATCAACAAGAAAAATTTGAAACTCGAAAACGTGGCACAGGCTGCCAACCGAATCCAGCTCTAAATTTGAAATTTATTGAATACATTCCATTTAATTATTTTATTATTTAATTTATGTAGTGGTATTTCTGCTGTTCTTCAATAGAGTCATCGATGACGTGCAACTGTTTTAATTTTGTACAGCCTGTATATCGATCCTAGTAGGTTTACATAGGATTTGTTTATGACTAACGTCCATTATGGACTGCTTTGAGATTGAATCAAATGCTTTTTCATAATCGATAAAAGCCAAACACAGCAGCATAGTGTATTCATTGTGTCTTTCTATGACCTGCTGTAGAAACTGGATGTAATCCATCGTACTGAATCCACTTCGGAGTTAGGTACTTTCCAAGTTAGATACTTTTTGTTCCTTGAGGCATTTTCAGTATAATTTTGCCAGTGTTTTATGTAAAGTCCGACCACCAGCCTTTAGTATTTCGACAGTTACACTTAGAGCCTTGCTTTTTCATCAGTTCTATAGCATTTGTTTTTTCACTAGGATATCTGGCATTTGTTCTTCTGTGAGTATTGTTATCCTTGATTGATTCTAATCTTCATATAACTGTGAATAAAACTTTCTGAACACCTCTTACATTTCCGTACGCGCCCTGCACACTGTGCCATCCTCATGCTTAAGGCATACATTTGCGTTCTTTTCTTTCTCCGGTTCTGTTTAGCCTTGTTAATTCCCGTTTTCTTCCAGAGTTTTTTGTACTAGCTGTATATTGAACAGGCGCGTCTCCTCTCTGATACGTTTTCTAATAGTTTTGCAAAGCTCAGAGTAGTCGATCCTGCCAAAAGGGATCTCTGAATTTCTCATTGTCTGTCGTTATTTCATTAAATCCGTGCTCTCTTCGACATTTTATCCTAACCTTTGCTCGTACCATTTGATGGTCACTTCCAACATTAAAATTGTTAAGGACAGTACAATTATTTTATCGTTGATCGTCAATCAATTTCACTTGTGAGTCCAGATGGACTTTTCCATGTACATTTTCTGGTGATATTTTTCTTATATATAGAATTCATAATATCAAGTTCCTGACCTTCAGCAAAATCAACTAATATATCACCTCTATTGTCCTGCTCACCAGTTCCATAAGGGCCAGACGCATTTTCACCAGTTCTTGTTTTAACTCTGGCATTAAAATCACCCATCAGAATTTTGTACCTACATTTCTCCTTGTATAAAAGCTGAGCCACATCATCATAAAATTCCTCAATATCGTCATCCCTATGGCTTATAGTTGGTGCATAAGCTTGGACAATTTGAAGCTTACACTTTTTATTCAGCTGAATGACGCATTGGGCTAGTCGGTCAGATGTACTTTCAAACTTTACTACTTTTCTTCAGCTTTTGATCTATGAGAAATCCAATTCCATCACATCGTCCATTCTCCGTACCCCGAGTGTAGAGTAGGTGACCAGTTGAATCCAGGTATTAGCTCTTCACCCTTTCTTCGTATTTCACATAGCCGAATAATATACCAATGTATGTTGTCAAGATTGACCAACTGACCAACCAACTGTCAAAAGTCCTATGGCAGCCTAATCTAGTCCCATGAATCTTAACAACCTCGGCCTGGGGGCAGGTCTTCCCGCTGCCGTAGGTAGTTACCCTTTGGCCTCCGGGGAATGAGGGCCGTTTTTGAGGTTGTATTGTCATATTGAAATACCATGTTACAGGTACGGACCATAATCTGCCACGCTGGTCTAATGCGGGTTGGCAGATTTTGGATCATGTTAGTCTGAGGCCTCTGCCTTGAACTGTCTGCCAGGGTGACCCTCCCAGGAGGCCTCATTGCCCTACTCAAACCCCTTTACTACGTCAAGGTCTGATCCATAAGAAAGTTATAGTTCCTAGCTTTGAAGAGAGTTAACATTTTTAACGACTGCGCGACAAAAATATAGAGGCATTTAAAATAATAAAGCCAATTCATAGAGTATAACACGTTTTAACATTTTTTAACACTTTTATAAATTCATTTCCAGGCGGTTAAAATTGCAGTTTTCAGCTGTTCTTTTGTTAGAAACTGGTTACAATTGCTGAAACCCTTTCTTAATAAAAGCCAAACACTTTATATTATGCTCAAATCTGGAGAATGAGCTGTCTATCTCAGAACATTATTATTTTTAGTTCGAAACCTATCTTTAACAAGTTTTGTATTTTGGGTTAAAGCGGTGTCAAGTCCTTCTAATCTGGTTTTTCACGACAACTTCAGAAGATTTTTTGAAAAATCCATTGGTGGCCCAAACCATAGCCGAACTACCCCCTATTTATCGCCATGACAATATTATTTGTTCTTTACTTAAGTCATGGTAGTAATATTGGCATCCATCTGGACCGCCGTGGTTGAACTTTTTCTCGTCGCTAAAAATTCCTTTTTGCAACTCCGTAGTCCAGGACATGTTGCGCTGAGCAAACGCCAACCGGGCGGGCTGCCTTATGATAAGGAGTAAGCGGTAGTTGTTTTTTAATTTTTTTCTTTTGAGTTTCCACTGAGCTTTCTGGAGCAGACGTTGGACATTACGGGCATTTGTTTGGAGGCCTGCTTCCTTCCTGCATGATGGCGTGCGCAAATAGGGTAGAATTTTTGAAGCAATTCTCAAAATCAGCGACTTGTTCCGCTTTGTAATTGCTTGCGGTTGTCCAGAACTCTTCATTTTTGCCATAGTTTTCACCTTTAATGACACAAGGATTGACTACTCGGGCACTGCGTAAAATCTTCTTTCAGTGTAGAAAAGTCTTCTGTTTTCTTACTCACTTAGGCCTCGTACACACGATACGGTTTCGGTTTTGTCGTTTCGTTTTCACAGCACAACACAGCTTTCGCTTTGGAATTGCTTGCGGTTGTCCAGAACTCTTCCTTTTTGCCATAGTTTTCACCTTTAATGACACAAGGATTGACTAGCCGGCACTGCGTAAAATCTTCCTGGCAATTTCACCATTGAAAAAATTTCTCTTCTTTCAGTGTAGAAAAGTCTTCTGTTTTCTTACTCACTTAGGCCTCGTACACACGATACGGTTTCGGTTTTGTCGTTTCGTTTTCACAGCACAACACAGCTTTCGCTTTGTAATTGCTTGCGGTTGTCCAGAACTCTTCATTTTTGCCATAGTTTTCACCTTTAATGACACAAGGATTGACTACTCGGGCACTGCGTGAAATCTTCCTGGCAATTTCACCATTGAAAAAATTCCTCTTCTTTCAGTGTAGAAAAGTCTTCTGTTTTCTTACTCACTTAGGCCTCGTACACACGATACGGTTTCGGTTTTGTCGTTTCGTTTTCACAGCACAACACAGCTTTCGCTTTGGAATTGCTTGCGGTTGTCCAGAACTCTTCCTTTTTGCCATAGTTTTCACCTTTAATGACACAAGGATTGACTACTCGGGCACTGCGTAAAATCTTCCTGGCAATTTCACCATTGAAAAAATTCCTCTTCTTTCAGTGTAGAAAAGTCTTCTGTTTTCTTACTCACTTAGGCCTCGTACACACGATACGGTTTCGGTTTTGTCGTTTCGTTTTCACAGCACAACACAGCTTTCGCTTTGTAATTGCTTGCGGTTGTCCAGAACTCTTCCTTTTTGCCATAGTTTTCACCTTTAATGATACAAGGATTGACTAGCCGGCACTGCGTAAAATCTTTCTGGCAATTTCACCATTGAAAAAATTCCTCTTCTTTCAATGCAGAAAAGTTTTCCTTTTTCTTACTCGCTTAGGCCTCGTACACACGATACGGTTTCTGTTTTGTCGTTTCGTTTTCACAGCTTTCGGTTGACACCGAAACGATTATAAAACCGAAACCGTATCGTGTGTACGAGGCCTTAGTTTTACACCACGACCCATATTTAAAATAACACTCAAAAACTTTTTGAAAACTACTTTATTGGCATAAAAAAACATATAATCGCGCGTCAAAATGTACTGGTTTAAAGACAAACAATCTACTTCCTCGTAGATGGAATTAATTGAAAATCAACAATAGCAGGCTGTGCTCCTAGAAAAATATTTACATGGATTAAGCGTTGACGCAGATTTCATTTAAGATTTAGAATAATAATAATAATAATAATAATAATCTTTATTGTCTGACAGAATAAATCCATTTATGAGACAATTCACAAAAAAAAAATAACAAAGATAAAAAAGAAAATCAAGTCAAAAACAATGCTTATATAATAACAGACTTAGATAATAATAATAATAATAACCTTATTGTTTGACAGAATAAATCCATTTGAGACAATTTATAAAAAAAAAGCAACAAAAAAAAAAGAAAATCAAGACAAAATCAATGCGTATATAACAGACTTAAATAAAGCTACAACAACGATCCCTACAATTTATTATCGATTATTGCAACAGCCTCAAGGCGACAAATCTCGTGAACCGATCTGCAGATACGTTATTAATGTCAACATCGCAGCACAGATCATTGAAGAGCTTCATGGCCTGAAACAGAGGTGTCCTGACCATGAAGTTGGTTCTAGCATAGGGTAAATGAAAGGTGGGGCAGGATCTGATACACCTCGAAGGCACGTGGAAGCCCACCACAGATAGAAGTTCAGGGCAGTCAATGAGGGATCTACACAATTTATAGATGAACTGAAGAAGTAAATATTTTCGGCGACTAACTAACGATGATATTTGAAATTTCAACAGGAGACTATTCTGATCTATATGTCTCGTCGGATATCTTCCATCATGTCTGAATGCTAAAAACTTAGCGAATTTTCTCTGGACACCTTCTAGTTGCAATTTGTATCTGTTATACAAAGGGTTCCATACTACAACACCATACTCCAACTTTGATCTCACATAACTGTGATACAGAGTTTTGAGTGTATTTATGTTCACGAAATCTGCTGAGTTCCGAAAGATGAATCCTAACATTCTCATTGCCTCACTCCGAATGTGGCTAATGTGAGATGAAAAAGACATTTTAGTATCAAAAACAATTCCCAAGTCCCTGAACATCCCGACCCTCTCAATAATTGCACCATTCAGGCTGTAATCAAAATGCGTGACATTCTGGATATTCGCAAATGTCATGATATAACACTTGCCAAAATTCAGCGGCAAGTTGTTGATGTTGCACCATTCTTCAACAACCTCAATATCGTTCTGCAACATAAAGCAGTCAGCGTTGCTATTTATATTTCTATATAGTTTCAGATCATCTGCGTACATTAAAATATTGCTTGAAACATTTGTTACTATATCATTAATAAATAGTGCAAAAATAAGGGGAGCAAGATTACTGCCCTGTGGGGCCCCACTCGTGGCGGTAAATTGAGGTGATCTATAACCTCTTACCTCAACGTAATGCACTCGATCGCTCAAATATGACTCAAATAATAGTATAAGTTTGTCACTGAATCCAAAATTTGCCAATTTTTGCAGCAAGATGGAGTGATCCATTCGATCAAAGGCCTTAGAGAAGTCAGTGTAGACCGTATCGACCTGTCCACCATCATCCAAAGCTCGACCAACAAACTGAACGAAGCAAGCCAAATTGCTAATCGTACTCCGACCAGCAAAAAATCCATGCTGCCTCGATGATATCACACTCTTAACTTGACTGAATATGCACGCATAAACGGACATCTCAAACACTTTAGCAAAAGGCGACAAAATCGACACAGGTCTGTAGTTTAAGATACTGCAACGATCGCCCTTCTTAAAGATCGGAACGATTCTTGCCTCCTTCCACACTTTTGGGAACACGCTGGTTGAAATTGCCAAATTAAACACAAAAGATAACGGCCTCAATAACGCAGGAGCACAATCTCCGACAAAAAAACACGGTACCTCATCAGGTCCGCAAACAAAACGTTTCTTCAATCTTTTCAGTGCCCTCATTATCATATCATCAGATAAATAGTCGAGTGTTACCTGTGAGCTGGAATTATCACTATGTGGGGTCATGTTCCGATCAGTCGGAGGTCTATAAACGCCGCTGAAGAACTTTGCAAAGGCGTTGACAATATCGTAGATATTGTCAACGCCTCATTGTCTCTATTGTCACGCCCCTATTGTCAGACAATAGAATGATATTAATAGCGTAGATTAACGGGTTTTAGAATAAAGAATACATCTTATTTGCCTCTATCTTTTTGTCGGGGGGTGTATATTGGAATGTATGTTTTTTGTAACATTTTTTGCTTTACATTTTTTTTACATATAGATATCTTAGATTTTTCCAGAACTCCTTGGCGATTTTTTACTCCTTTCACATGCAACAATGGGTCTATTGTTAGCACTAATTTGCCTTACTTATGATATTTATATATCTTTTTGTTGTGTTAATTCAGTTCTATAAGCTATCTAGCACAAGAAGATTTGCCACGACATATGCTCATTTATCGTAGTTGTTCCTGCCTAACAACTTTGGCGCATTTAACAATTAATTTGTCGCCATTCTGTTGCACTTGATCTTGTTTCGCTTACAATACACTATCACCAGTAAAAACAAACTAGGCTACAGTTATTGAGAATGGGTCAAATAAAATACACTCTTAGTGCATTCTAAACAAATTTCGCGTTTTTTATTACACATCTATTGATTAACCTTGAAGAGATTTACCACTAAACACCAAATCATTTTTTTAACTGTTCGACGCACGTTTCACTAACCATGTTAGCATTATCAGGAGATGATTTTATCTAATTCTAAAACTAAACTGTTCTATTTATATCAAAAACCCTACCTAACGAAGCGTGTAAAAATCATGAACCGTGAAGTTTATTGAGCCTTACATTAATAATTGAAAAAGTTGACTAAAGGGTTTAGGTCCTCGGTTCATGATTTTCTTACATTTTTCTATTTGAATGCTTTCATATGCACCCAAAGCCCTATTATTGTTAACACTTTTAATTAGTCTTAAATGACTAATAATATCTATACTGTGATCATGTTCGATTGCATGTTGGGCAACACAAGATTTTTCATTTCTCCCATATCTAATGTGGGCAATATGTTCTTTATATCTTGTCAATATGGATCTTTTTGTTTCCCCAATATATCTCCGATCACAGTCTTGACAACTAATTTCGTAAATCCCCGACTTTTCATGTTGCTCTACTTTATCCTTTGGATTACCCAGAACTTCTCTTAATTTATTATGGGGTTTGTACACAACCTTAATGTCGACTTTTTTCAAAATTTTATCTTGCCCTCTTGTTAATTGGGCATCAAATGGTATTACCATGAATTTCTTTGTGTTCTGATCATTTTGAAAAGTCGAAGATTCTGTCAATAATTTTCTGAAGTTATGTTTTCTAATGAATTTATCTACAATGTTCTTATTATTAACCATTTTAACATCTATTGATACTTAACATATTGACGTTTTAGTATGTCCACTGTTTAAAAACATACATTTACTCATTCTAGAATATAAACATAAGGTCCGGGCGAAAAACATAGCCCACCCAAGTTTTTTTAGATTATTTCAATTTTTACCTTACTCTTGATTTTCATTTTCGGTCTATAATGGCTTGAAAGTTCATTTAAGGAGGATGAAAAAGAAAATGTAAGAAAAAAAAAACATTTTTTTTAGTTGGGACAAAAAGATAGCAGATTTGTTAAACTCGACGAGATTTACCACTAAACACCAAATCACTTTTTTAAACTTTTCGACGCGGGTTTCGCTGGCCAACATCATCAGGAGATGATTTAATCTGTTGAAGCGCGCGGCGAGAAGGTTAAATAAGGGGTCAGGTGTTTAGTGGTAAATCTTTTCGAGTTTAGTGTTTCAGACCCAAGGTTCCAATAGAATTGAAGCACACTTGTTCGTTTATAAATAAAAGTAAATAGGCTAATCCAGTTCTCGTTTCGTTGTTGGGCGATAAAGTTATAAAAAAATGGGACATTAATTGAGCAAAATATAATAGAACCAATTGAAAGGCGAACATTATCGATTTCCGAAATCTCGAGGAATACGAGCAGGAGTAGAAAGACGATTTCGAATTTACTAAAACGTCCGGAGCGCAACAGAGAAAGATTTCCGAAAGACCGCCTGTCTTAACAGAAAGACAAAAACGTACTATTTTAAGGATAGTTTTCAAACCTACATTAACAGCAGTTCAAAGAGCTGGCGTTAAAACCAATATAAAAAAAAACATTAGGTGAGTCCTTCAGGCGGCTTCCAAAGAAAAAAAAATGAAAACGATACCAGCCCTTAGTACTGCGTATAAGGAAAGACGGAAGAACGGCTAGCGATCACATCGAGGGGAAAGAAGAATGGAGGAAAGTGCTATTCACGGATGAAAAAAGGTTTGGCTGATGACTGGGCTTACTATTTTTATGACCTCCGAAAATAAGAAAAAGTGTTTTCGAAGCAACAAATCGATGGAGGGAATGACCTCAGCACTGATAAAAACACTGGAATCGTGTTTGTTAGTTGATGGCCGAATGAATAGCAAAGATTACCTGAAATTAATCGACAATTCAATTTAAAAAGTACTTTGGAACAATACCAAAAGAAAATTTTGTTTTCCGACATGATAATGTGCGCAGCAATCCACGCAGCAGAAGTGGTAAAACAATTTTTTTCGAAGGAAAACATTAATATTTTAGGTCCCCAGACTTTAACATAAGTGAAAATTTCTGTGATCATTTAAACAAAGCTGTATACAGTGGTTGCCGGCAATTTTAAAACACTAATGATTTGAAATGAGCAATTTAGAAAAAGCGGTGCAAATTTGCTCAAGGGCCAATCCTTCGTCTCTATGATTCTCTTCCAAATCGTCACGTTCTGCAACTAGAGAAAGGGGAGTCTACTCCGAATATTAAGGTGAGGGTTTCTCCAATCATTGTAACTATTAATAAACGTTATATTTTAGATATTACGTGTGTTATTTCTATATCCCAGTTAAAAAAAATTATTTTATAATTCTTAATTTTTTTTCAATATCTTTAAACGAACAAAATTCTTTCAAACTTTGATAAACCAAGTTATATTACCGAGTATCGTTTAGTTACACAATTGTATTAAAATGTCAATACAATAATTAATACTGGTTCATTCTTATTTTCAGGCGCAGTACTAAATTCTTCGGAGAATTCTTCGGAGCGGTCGCGGTCTACCCTGGAGGAGACCTGGAATCAAGTTGGGTCACCCGCCCTGTATTCATGACAAGAGTAGCAGGCTCGGGTCTCCTTATGCCCTGGACTTCCCATAAGGTCATTTGCTGTCGTTAGTTTCACTTGTCGGACATGAAGAGATCGGTGGAAATGCTGCCGGTGGATGTACTGAAAAGGGGGGGCTAGCGTGAAGTAGGGACATCACGATAGTGCCAGGTAAAGGGTGTGGGTTGCGGCAGATCCGAGGCATGTGTCTGTCCATCGTCTAAGCTCTTGAAGTCATTTCTTGGGTGTAGGGGATAGCTGGGTACGTGTGTACATCACGTTCTTTTTCGGGCTCGGACTGCCGGTGCTAATTCGTGAACAGTTGGGTACAGATCAGTGGTTGACATGGACTTGATTCTCAGATGTTCTCAATAATGAGATGTTCTTATTTGCGAGAAGGCTTGCCATCTTGACTCGGAAGGGCGGTGGTGAGTTAAAGCGTCGTACAAGGTCAAATCATGTGAGGAGACACGAAATTATCTCGAGGCGCGGAATATGGGCGGGGGCCATAGGCAGATGATCAGGTAGTTACGTCAATTGTAATATGTATGTTATTCATACTAACACTATGACATAATATAGATGTTATGATTACAGTAAAATCTTCATCATATGTCTAGCTGGTCATTTTTGATTCGCTCGAATGGTTATTTTATCATTCGAGGGGGGGTTTATCTAGATTTATAGAATCGTTTATATATATTTCTAACTTCGGGAATACTGAGGCCAAGCATAGTTGGTCTACAGCAAAAAGTAATTATGGTAAGTCAAATTTTTTGTTTTATCTTAAAGTGCACCAAATAATGTGTGTTTGTTTCTTTTCAGATCCAATCGAGTTCGCAGCGTGAGTTTATTAAACCAGAGTTTAGAGATGCAAGTCGTGAGTGATTTGTCCCAACTCCCGGATGATTCCGGGCATCGTCGAGCCCGAGAACGTGTTAGTTAAAGACTCCGAAGGATCGTTCGACATACCAGAGGAGTCTAGGTACACGAAATGCTGCCTGCAGTGCGACAACACTGTTTTTTGTCGGGGGAAATTGGAGTGGGACAGAAGAACAATATGCGAAAGGATATGGGCATACAGGTAAGATTGCAAACTCATTTCCAGTATTATAGATGACGCATAAGTAATCTCGTTTTTTAATACTGCACAAAATTGTATTTTATTTAAGGGTTTTAATCTGTAATATAATCTCCAATGTTATTGACAATCTTCGCCCATCTCTCTGTTAAACTTCCTATTCCCTTTTTGTAATAATAATTCAGCTGCAGTTTTGACATCTGTCGCAGTATGATTTTTGTCAATAAAGAAAATTTCTATAAATCTGTAAAGATGGTAATTTGGCGATGCAGCATAAGAAGAATACGGTGGATGAGGAACTACTTGTCAGCCTAACTCTCTTTGCTTTTTTTTCTTGGGAGATTCTTCCACTAGAGTCTTGTATTCTCACGTTGCAGAATAACACCTTTTCAATTAGTTATTCTTGGGCGTTTTGAATCAAAACCATATTTAGTCTATCAAGCTGAGCACAATAATATTCAGCACTTAGGGCTTCATTAGGATTCCTGGTGTTAACCATTGTTTTTTCTTATGCTATTTGCTGTATAGAATCCACTTTCATCTCCAGTAATAATTTGCTGAAAAAAGAATACGTGGCCAACCTGGAAAAAAGTTTAATTTTATTTTCAACTAAAATTTGATTCAGTTGTGTTGAACACCATTGCATTGTGGACCATAAAGTTTTCAGCTTTGTGGCGAATTCCTGGATGGTTTGTTTGAGATCAGCTTCAATTTCAGTCAACAACAGATCCTTATCAAACTCAACAGGTGTTCCAGGATTTTATAAAGGATTGACATTTTTTAAAACCAACCCTGACATGTTCTGCTATCCAGGACACGAGTGTAAACAGCATTCAAGGAATTTGTGATATTGTTATGCTTTTGAAACACATAAATTATCAAATATCTGATATGGAACTTATCCACATTTTGCTCTTCTCTTCATATAAGGTTCACCTAATGTTTTTCAAACTTTCAACAATAAGCACTCTTAAGTGTCAATACATTTAATTAGAATGTAGATTATTTTATATTAAGTTAAATTATTGCCCAAAAACAAGGAAAATTCATCCATGCTCCATATAATAAATGTTTATTTCTTCAGCTGCCGACAGATGTTGAATATTTTTAATATTCTCCATGGATTCACTATGCACCTTATGATAAATTATTGTCTGTAAATGGCAATGTTCTTAACATTTGAAACTAACAGACATAGACCTAACAAAATTTTTAACATTCACTAGAAATTACTTTGATGGTCTGATGGTTTATTACAAGAGTATATTTTGTTACAGCATAACCACCACATCTGGAGAATTCCGGTTCGCGCGCGGTTCCAGGATAGCATTTAGATATTTCCACAGCATCATTGTAGTTTATTTATTGCTATTGCCATTTTAAATTATCATTAATGACCGGAATTTATTCTGAAATATTTTTTTCTTGTAATCGTGTTTTAAATAATCGATCTGGAATATAGTATGTAGTATACATGACATTTATTTGATATGTGTGGTGTCCGATGTGGAATATCTCAATTTTATACCCTTCAGAGGTTAATTGAAGTGTATACAATTGGTGCAATCCTGGAATGAAGATTTTGGGGACCTCAGCTGGATTAGAGTACTCCACCACTAGTTTACAGGTAATATTTTTTCCTTTACACTTTTTTTTACCTTTCCATGTTAAATATCCTCAATTGATGATTATATTAGCATTTGTTGATAACCTTTTATGCTTAGGTAAAAACCAATTAAAATTTTAAATTATGCAACTTTTTTTTATTTACTAAGCGAACAAAATCTGTACCAGGTGTGGCGGTCAATAATTCTTTTTTTTTTCTTAGAAAAACACGGGGAAAGGTAAACAAATAGTTTATTCAAAGTAGGAGCAATCACCAGCTGTACATTTTTTTTATCTCTCTAGAAATTTGTGGATGCCCTTCCAGAAAAACTGTATATCTTTTGAGATGGTCCAGTCTTCAAACCATTTTTCGATATCTCCGTAATTGTTGAAGTGTTTCATGGAAAATGCACGCGACATCGTTGAAAACAAGTGGTTGTCGAAAGGGGCCAAGTGTGGCGAGAACGGCGGCGGAGGCAAGAGTTCCCAACAAAGTGTAGAAATGGTGCTTCCCACCGCTTTCGCTGGGTGTGATGGGGCGTTGTCGTGCTCTAAAATCACTTTTTCTTGTCTTGTAGTCCATTTTGGTCGTTTTTCGATCAATGCATGGTTCAAATTGATCATTACTTGAGGGTGGCGAACAATAAACCAGGTGAGACAAGTTTAAGAAGCTCATAGTACACGACACCCTTCTAAACCCATCAACTGCACAGCGTTATCTTCTTTCCAAAGCGATTTGGAAGAGAAGCGATTTGGATGAAGAGTTTTAGGTTCTCGAAATATATCAGTTTGTCGCCTCCAGTCACGTTACTACGCAAAAAAGTATTTCTTTCATGCCGAGAAAGCCAAACTTCGCACACCATTTTTCGCTTTTTTATCTGTCTGTCGTTTAGCTGATGTGGTACCCATTTTTTTGCTCTCTGGATTGTTCCTATCGCATGCAGACTATCACAAATGGTTCGGCGACCAATATTTAACCTCTCTGCCATTTATTGTTGAGTTTGCATATCGTCTTCATCCAATAATGCTTGCAATTCGGCATATTCGAATTTTTTGGGGTTGACTTGGGCGTTCTTCGTTTTTCCAAGTCGAAATCACCAGTTTCGAATCGTCGAAACCAACGCCCAAAATCCCCCTGTGTTGGGGCATTGTCACCGTAAATTTCCACAAGTATACGACGGCTTTCATTCGTATTTTTCTTTTGAATGAACAAGAAAAGTAGTACGTTTCGCAAATACTCTTTATTTAGCTTAAAAGTGGACATGTTTACCACACGAAAAAAAGTCTGTGAAGCGACCCTTTTTCCGTTTCCAGCGGCATCTTAAAAAAAAAAAGAATTGTTAACCGCCACACCTGGTATGACTTATTTCACATTGGAAACATCTTAAGTACAACAAATATTTCTAGAAATAATTGAAATGTTTTAAATATAATTATAGAGGATGCGTCATCAAAATCCAGATAAACAATTTATAAAAAAATATATATATTTGTTAAGAATTAAAAGTTACAAAAAATAATTTTGCTTGTCTTTAAGGAAGCCATCTAGAGCATACGTATTTAATGTAATCCTTTTCAGCCTGAATTATTGTCTTAAGTCTCTTCCTGAAGCTTCCGCGTGCCCTCTGTAACACTTTATTATCTACATTGGCAAATGTTGACGGTTAGCAGAATGTCACGTTGAGATGTCTTTGTTGGTGACCCTATTAATAATGATCCATACGTAATAATACAGCGGAACTCTTTTTATTAATATGATCAAAAAGTTACGTAATTTTCTTAAATAAATACAACGTTGATTCACCTAAATTAATTTGGTTCGTTCAAACTAATCCCCTCGCGCTGCAATACACTTATTCCAACGTTTTTTTTTTTCTAATCTTCCAAACAGTTTTTATACTCTGCTTCTGGTATTTCCTTCAAAGCGGCCAGCGAACTCTCTTGAATGGCTTCCATGAACTTACAAGGGAACAGGAAAAAGTTACACGGTGTCATATCTGGTGGATATGATGTTTGTCGATCGGGGTTTATTTGGTTTTTACCGAAAAATTAGAAACGAATGATACGAACGTACGTTATCGGGACGCAAAAACAATGAATTGTATCCCCATAAATCTGGACGTTTTATAACACGTTAAATAACATTGTTTATTAACTGTTTGGTTGTTGGAAGGAACTTTTTATATGCAGTACCATGATAATCGAAGAAAACAGTTAACATGACTGATTTTTGAACAGTTTTGACGTGTTTTTTTCAGCTTTGGTTCATTTTTAACGCGAAACTCACTTGATTGTTGAGTTGATGATAAGCATAGATCGTTATCGAAAGCAAGCATGTCTTCAGCAACTCCAATCGACGATGTGTTTAAAAAAAAATCAGTGTGTTGGTAACAAGACGAGAAGACACCCGAGACAAACCTAAATTGTTCATCAAGATCAATTAAATTGATCCAAATAATATTCCAGTAATAACTACAATGTATCTAATATTTAATCGACGATTATTCAGTGCAAGAACCTTGTTTTGGGTAATGTTTTCTTCATTGTCTCTCCTTAAATGCCTTCCTGAACGAGATTCATATTCAAATACTTTTCTACCGTCACTAACGCCCCTATACCAAACATTTTTTTTGGCGTAGCTTCATAACCATAACACTTTCTTAATATTATTAATTACACCGACATAAGAAATGTCATTTTTTTTAGACATAATTTAATGCAAATGGATTTTAAGAATGGACGACAATTTTTTGTTTAGTTACAAAATAAAAATAAAATCAAATAAAACTTGTGAACAAATGATTGTTCGATATCTAAAGCGCCCCAATTTTTTAAACAAAAGTTACTTTGGAAAATCACAGTGGGCTAGTGGAGAATATTAAAAATATTCCAAAAACAAAAAAAAAATTCCGTGCTCCACGTAAAAATTCCAATTTCGAACGTACAACTCGAGCCAGACTGATGACGGCTTAAGGCCAGAAACCGGTCTCGGCAGATGTTTGTTGGCGTTTGATGGTGAATGAAGAATTGAGAATTTTTTCGTCGTCGACCACGAAAAAGATTTTCCTTGTTTTTTGGATATCTTTAAAAGTTACTTTATTTTTGATTTTACTATACTATTTGAATTAAACTATATCCATGTTATCTGATCATACACAGTCACGGTTGCCAGTTTTAGGCCAAATGGCTGACGTGTGGTGGTACACCATTCTACTATGGTCATATGCAGCCTCCCGGAGGCCATGGTTTCATTTGTCATTCATTTGTTACGGTTTCCACATATAAAAAAAAGACATCGCCCTCACTTGATACAACACCCAGGACGTGAACACTTGAAGGTAATTTGAATTACGTAACAGTGGAGACATCTTCGGGTCGTAGGCAAGCCAGGAGTTGTTTTTTCGACTGAATGTTACTTCAGCTGTAAAACATTTTTCATCAGAAAAGGACCTCACATTCATCCCGACTTCATATTTCATTGAATACGACAGAACATTACAGCGAGAAATCCACTTTGTTCTGGTAGCAAGTTTGTCATACCATAATCGTTTACGACTTGTAGCGTTAGGTCCTCTTCTGGAATCCAATCTGACACGTTGCCTACTCGCTCATCTCAACTTTTGTCTCTCTAAATGAGCGTTTTAGAGAACTATCGGAGCCCTAATCGTCCAATCATTTGAATATTTCTTCACTGCCCCGTTGGCGGAGCACTTTTTGGGCTTTTCAGTAGTTGATCTTAACAGTTCGGCTATTTTGTGACGGTGTTGCTTCTGATTTAAGAAAATAAGAAAAAATACCTAGCCCTGAGATACAATTCAGTAAGAAATTAAAACTGAAAATTATATGGATTTTGTTGACGCACCCTATATATTGTTTTCGTTAAAAGTGTTAAACATTTTTGGTTAAAATTGTATATTAAGTAGTGTTTTCTTTTGTTCTAGGTAAGTGCTCTTAAGCGTAATGCGACAGACTGACAGAGTAAGTACGTTTAAACAATATTCTCACAAATAAAATTATTTTGCAAGTCTTTCATTCATAAAGATTATACTGTTTATATAAAATTGAGATCTTTTATTATATTATAAAGGGTATTCCATTAAGCGGTTTCGAATGTTGGAAACGAATAAAAGAAACGTTTCATAACATACCTGAAAGTTATTTATGGCCGTGCGAAGCTGGATAGTGTACAATTATACGTGGAATACAACATCTGTCAAATGACCGCCACGACTTTAGCTGTCAGCTCACAATTCTTTTGTTGAAATTCTCGATTACTGCTGAACACATTTGCGGAGTTATGTCATGAATTATTCGCCTAATTTCTTCTTTCAACTGTTGAACGGTTTGCGGATTATTTTCGTGTTCTCTGAGAGCCATATTTCGGCGAATTCGTGAATACTTTGGTGTATGCAATCGTCCGTCAGAAGTAACCATTCGCAAAATAGTGCGTAGATTCGAAACTACCGGATCTGTGAAAGATATCGAAACAAAAGTCCGGGAACGTCCTGCTCGTTCGGTTGAAAATATTCAGGCGGTACGTGAAAGTCTTACTGAAAATCCACAAATGTCTGTTAACAAGCGCGCGCAACATTTGGGTATCAGCAGAACTTCAACGTGGCGAATTTTGAAAAAAGACTTAAGTCTACATCCTTACAAAATTCAGCTAACACAGGAGCTAAAGCCAGCTGACCATGGGCAACGCCGTGCATTTGCCAATTGAATCCTACAGATAAAGGCAAATGACAATAATTTTTGCGATAAAATCATTTTCAGTGACGAGGCTCATTTCCACTTAACGGTTACGTAAATAAACAAAATTGTGCTCAACGTGTCACAGTTTGGTGCGGTTTTTGGCCTGAGGGTATCATTGGATATATTTGAATTGGATTTTTTTTTGAAGATGAAGATGAACGAGCTGTTACAGTAAACGGAGAACGATACCGAACGATAATTGATGTTTTTTTTTATGGGATTAAATAATGGACATGGATTTAGAGAATATGTGGTTCCAACAAGCAGGTGCGACATGTCATACAGCACGTGAAACATTGACTTTATTGCGTACATAGTTTGGAGGGAGGCTGATCTCCCGGAATGGGGACGTAAATTGGCCACCAAGGTCAGGCGACTTGACGCCGCTAGACTATTTTTTGTGGGGCCATGTGAAGAGCAAAGCTTACGAAAATAATCCGCAAACCGTTCAACAGTTGAAAGAAGAAATTAGGCGAATAATTCGTGACATAACTCCGCAAATGTGTTCAGCAGTAATCGAGAATTTCAACAAAAGAATTGTGAGCATTTGACAGATGTTGTATTCCACGTATAATTAATTGTACACTATCCAGCTTCGCACGGCCATAAATAACTTTCAGGTATGTTATGAAACGTTTCTTTTATTCGTTACCAACATTCGAAACCTCTTAATGGAATACCCTTTATATATTTGTGTGATTTTTGTTTCTCAGTTATTTTTTGTGCTTTGGTTTTTAAACCAAACTATGTAGAAATAATTATTTCTACATAGCACCATCATTTATCCTCATTTTACTTGCAGTTCATTATCGTTAATTTGCCATGAAGGTGAAATGTACATATGTTGAAACGTTTGGAATATTCAAACAGATCATTTTTTTATTGATATTAAGTCTTTCTTTTACTCTTTTACGTAATGATCATATTATTATTACAACTCTTACTGGTACCAAATAAAAATCGACACCAAATGACCAATGTGCCTAAAATTGATTTATTGTTTAGGTCAAAAATGTATATTGTACCAACTGCCTTCGAAAATATTTTTAAAATAAAAAGAACAACTGTCAATAAAACTAATAAGCAGTATCTCCTCCATGGGTCTGTAGGCGATTTGACTTTCTGTCGATTAAACGATCAATTTGAAGTTGTGAAATTCCCTCCCATTCTTCACGAGCAGCATCTTTTAATTCTCACAGGGTAAGACGAGGATTCTTTCGTTTCTTGATGCGTGTTTTCAGAATGCTCCAAGCGTGTTTAGTGACATTCACGCCAAGGGAATTTGCTGGCCACCCTAACTTGGTTATTCCCTTCTCTTCAAGAAAATGTTGTACTACTGTTGTTCGATGAGGAGGTGCGTTGTCATCCGTAAAAACAAATCAGCCACCTACTGCGCCTCGGAAAAGACGCACAACGGGATTTAAAACTTCTTCGAGGTACACAGCATCAGTGACTCTGCTCTTCAGGACCAGTAGAGCTATCCGTGTACCCATCACACCACCCCAAAACATCACGCTCCCACCTTTAAATGAAATACGTGGTTGAGCTGTTTCTAGTCGGGTTTGTCAACCTGGAGCTTTCCAAACTAATGTTTTTTGTGAATGAGAAACCAAACCAAGTTTCGTCTCATCGGAAAACATTACGTTATTCCAGTTAACTGTGATCCATCATTTATCGAGCCCATTGCAAGCTTTCATTTTTTTGTTGAAGGGTTAGTTCGGGAACGAGTAAAGGTCTTCTACGATGCAAAGTTATCGCTTTAAGTCTGCGTGTTATCGTCTGTCGTGAAACATTTACTCCTTCAAGTCTAAGAAGCTCCATTGATATACTACTTGTAGATTCCAGACGATTTCTTCGAGTTATCATTGATATCTGCCGGACTTGTGCAGCTGTACATCCTTTTCTACCACTTCTAGGGCGATCTTTTACGTCATTTGTCTCTCAGAATTTTTTATAAATTTTCGATACAGCACTTTGGGAAACACCTACAATTTCCGCAATATCTATTTGATTAAAGCCCTGTTGCAACAAAGCAATTACTCTTGATTGGTTAAAATGAGATATCCGGTTTATAGGCATTTTTAAACGGATTGATCGAAAATTGAAAAAGAACTGAAATAATGTGTAAATGTCGGTATCAATGTCCTTTTGTTATCTTCATTTAAAAACGGTCTAAAATAAATATCCATCACCATTTTTAGAGTACCAGAAAGTGCTTCTATGTAAAATATGTGAATACGAAGTGTGGCTATTAAATAACGAGACTGACGCTGTAAAACATTTTATTTTGATTTCATATATATTTACTTATTATCACCTTCAATATATAACCCTCCTCTATCCCTACCACGCTTCATGCGACTCTTCCATTGTTCGAAACAGTGCTGGAAGGCTTCTTCTGTCAGCTCCTTCAGAACTCGTGCCGTTTTCTCTTTCACAGCCTCAACGGACTCGAATCTTGTTCCTTTTAGTGCAGATTTCACCTTAGGAAAGAGATAGAAGTCACAGGGAAGTTCTGGCGAACAAGGCAGATGCTCTAACACTGGGTGCGGTACTTGGTTAGACTGTCTTGACAGACAATGCGGAATGAGCCGGTGCATTGTCTTGGTGGAGAACCCATGACTTGTGCTTCCACAATTCGGGTCGTTTTTTCCTTATTCTTTCACGGAGTTCAGCAGGAACGTGAAGGTATTAATGTTGATTAATAGTTTGACCTTCAGGAGCCCAGTGAAGGGTCACGATTCCATGAATATCGAAAAAAAGCATTGCTTTGAGTTTTGATTTGATTATTCGAGCTTTTTTGGCTCTCTGGGAATTTGGGCTCTTACAGTGGATTGGCGCTTCGTTTCAGGATCATAAGTAAAAAAATCACGATTCATCATATGTTATTATCCTTTCCAATAAGTTTGAGTCGTTTTCAATTGAAAATGACCCAAATTGTCATTGACATTTCATTCAAAGTGTCAGTACAAACATTTTTGCGAGCTTCTTGTTCAAACGTGAGAATTTTAGACACCATTTTGTCACACACTTTTTGGATGTTAAAATTGTTATGTAAAATTTGTCGTACGCATTCTTTGTCAATTCCTACAGTTTCAGCAATCGCACGAATACTTAACCGACGGTCAGATCGAACCAGATTACCGATTTTTTTGATATTATCATCCGTTTCCGATGCAGAAGGGCGACCCGGGCGTAGATCATCTTCAACGTTTTCTCGGCCATCTTGAAAACGTTTAAACCACTCAAAAATAGTTCTTTCAATAAATTATAAGTTTCATTAGCGGTTTTTCCAAGTTTCAAGTGAAATTTCACAGCAATTCGTTGCTTTATTATTACACTTAACATTTTTCCAGCGAAACAGGGCTACTGTTATACGGATTTGTTTACAGAAGCGAGGGGGTACTGAATTCGAAAGAGAAGACTTCACGCTAAACAAATGCTGGTCGCTTGCGTTTGGCAAATGCGTACTTCTGAAGTAGCGTCAGTTTCGTTATTTAATAGCCACACTTTGTGTTATTCAGAAAGTTAGGGTTTTGTTATAATCATATGCATAGAGGTAGGTTAGATTTACAAAATAATATAAACTCAAACCCACCTACAGTGCTGTGAAAAAAAATATAAACTCAAAATATGGTTTTTAATTTATTTTTATTTACGACATTAACAAGTAGTACAAAAAAGCAACATCAATGTGGTATTATTCTTCCTAATTAAATAAATGAAACATAATACTTTCTAGAATAGTTTTAGAATGTTGCAATTTTTCAGCAATTTGTCTCTTCTTAAATCCAGAATCTTTTGCTCACTAATTTTAGTTAACTGTTTTCCACCCGAAACTTTACAAGGCACTTTCAAGCTTAAAAGTGATTCACGCTTGATAAAGAGTAATACTGCACAATGAAATCGCAACAAGCAAAATAATTCAATCGAATAAGGAGATAATCCATTTTATTATTTATTCGCAACGTAAATACAGACAACGTAATACAGCAATACGACGTAAATACAGGCTCGCCGTTTGTTATTGTTCTCGTTATTCACCCTTATTACTATTATCTTTTCATAATTTTTTCTTCCTTATAAACATAGGAACTTGGTAATTAGAGTTCAAAATCATTTAAAAATTAATTATTTAAATAACAATAATTTGGTGCTTGAGTCTGTATTTTTTCACAGCGATGTATTTTGTATCAAAATATTTAAATCGTATGTAAGCGCTAATTGAGTAAACCTCGTTTATTTAACTTTTTTCCGATATGTGAAGTTGTGAGCGATTCTTGGGATTTACCGGGCACTATATTCTTTTGCACATAAATAATGTATATACGAAGGCTGATCAGAAAGTTTCTAGCGCTATTAGCAAAACAAATTTTGCTAGTTTGTCTTTTTTATAACTGTAACTGTTTTTGTAAACTGTGCTAGTAAATATTTAAATTTTCTGATTTTAATTTATCTAATGATTTTACTTTATCTAATTTTGTTATTTAAATTCAGTTATATTTCAAAAGTTATTTAAAGTAGACTCGTTTGTTTTTAATAAAGTTTAACATTTGTGTTATCAAGTATTTATTAAAATAAAAACGTGTCCGATTAGGTATTTCATTCCGACATGGTAAATGTATTAAGAAAAACTTTTTTATGCAACAGTAAAAAATTGAGTTCACCGAAACGTGTTTGAATGCAAAGTCTACGTGGATCATCTTAACCAAAAAAAAACACTTTTATACAGCGTTTTGTAATCATGGATGAGACTACTAATCCAATACTAAAAGTCCTAATCAAAAGAGCTGGTAAAACAATGGGTACCTGCTGGAGAAAATGTACGACAAAAATGGTTCCATGTGTAGGAAAATGATGGCATTTTTTTTTGGGATTTAAAAGAAATATTGATGGTGAATTGTTTGTGTTGTATATTGACAGTATAGTACTGTCTTCCTGTGATGCTACAACCCGTTTGTGCGCTTTGACCTCCTTCAACCTTCGATCCTCCAGCAGATCTATTGCTAGCAGCCCCTTGTCAGATTTTATTATGCAGTAGTTCTTCAGCATCTCTTCTTAAATTGTCGTGCTATTGAACTAGGCTAATTGAAAAGTTCGCGGAGCAGAAATGATAGAACAAGTTTATAGTTGAAAAAATTACTTTCTTCTACTGTATGTTCTTCCTTAAGCCCTATACATTTTTTCCAGCGGTTCTCCAGCGGGTTTTCTGGAAGTCCTTCAAAATACTCATCTACGGTTGCTAAACTTCTTCATTTGTTGAAAAACGCCTGCCGCGTAGGAATTTTTTGAGGTTTGAGAACAGATAATAGTTAGAAGGGGCCAGATTTGGTCGATGCTTCAACAATTCGTAGTGTAACTGCTTCAATTTGGCAATTGCAAAAACACCTCTGTGAGTTGTTTTGATCATCTGTCATCATTGTCTTGATGAAAAAGAATTTTAATCTTCGTTAAACCAGGTCTTTTCTCACGAATGTTTGCATGATCCAAAAGGTTTGAATAACACTGTCCTGTTATTGTTTTACTGGTTACTGATTTTGAAGGTAATCAATAAACAAAATACCTTTTGCATCCCAAAAAATTGATGCCATAACCTTTTTGATCGATTTTGATCACTTTGGCTGCTTCTAAGCCCTGAACAACCGGGCTTAGTCCACGCCGCGGTTTTGTCGCAGTTCATGATCATTGTGATAAATCCAAGTCTCATCCATAGTTACAAAACGACATTTAAAATCCATTTTATTTTCTTGAAAACGATCCAAATATTGGTTGGAAAAATTCAGCTCGAAATCGTTTTTGATCAGGATCTTGCACATAGCTTTCTCAAGCCCAATTCCAAAATATAAAACACCCGTTCAGTTGAAATGTTCATGGCCTTAACAATTTCACTCAAAGTCAATTGTCAAGCCCTAACCATATCACGTATAGAATTATTTGTTCAGTTCTTAGGTTGCACTTATTGGACGTCCACAATGAGGATCATCATCCAGGCTTGTACCACCACCTTGAAACTAACCGTGGTACAAACCATTGTTTTTGAAGGAGCAGACTCTTCTAATACATTTACCATTTCACTATGAATTTCCATGGCCTTTAACCTTTTTTTTTACAAAGAATTTAATCACGATTTTCAAGTTTCCATTTTAAAAAATAACACTAATATGTTTACTTTAAGCTGCTGTTTTTGTAGAAATTAATTGACAGAACGACTTGAAACTTCACATATGTTCATATGAATCATGACACTTCAAAATGTGTATTATATAGTTCTTTTACTGCTCTATAGGTGTCGCTCCGCGAAGTTTTCAATTAGCCTAGTTTTTTTGGTGTACCTCTTTTTCTGTTAGGCCTAATTCACCCTCCTTGATTTCCTTTGGTTTTCTTGCATTCTCGCCATGTGTCCCGCCGATCTGATCGATGAACCCTACCATATTTCATATCTAGAACTTCGTATAATTCTTTAGTTCAAAGTTATACCTGAGCCTCCAAATTCAATTATCATTCACAGCACCAAAAAATGATCCAAGGTACTCTTTCAAATACTGCAAGCATTTGCAAACACGTCTCACAGCCATAAGTGGCTAAATGAGTGTTTTATAGATCCTAACTCTCGTGTTCCTTTAAATAAGTTTAGATCTTAGGATGGAATTCAGGGAATAAGTAACATATTACCCTTCATAGTACGATTTGTGATATCTCCTGTGGTTTGTTTTCGTCAAGTTTGGTTCCTAAATATGTAAATTCCTTTATAATTTCAACATTGTCATTACAGATTGGCCAGTTTTGTTCTGTCTTCTTGGATTGGTTCTTTTGAATTTTACTTTTATTTCATCATTTTGCTTCTCTTAATTAGTATTAATAGTATTAATATATTTAGGTCATCTGCATATCCTATGATCTATTGTTTTTATTATTGTTCCTTTTATTATCCCATCCTAGTCATAATGGGATATTTTGAAGATTTTCCGGAAACTCACTTCAGGAAATGGTTGAGGAAAGAACCGTTGGAAAAAGTGTATCGAAGTTATGGGAGACCTTGTTGAAAAATAAAAATAGCTAAAAACTTGAAGCATTGCTTTCACGATTAAAAACTTTTTGATCAACCTTCGTAATACAATATCTGTTGAGCAGTGACTTTTTTTGCGCTTTTTACCATTGTAAAATAGAAATTATAATTTTTACGATTATATCAATACTTATGCCATCATTAAAGGACAACACTTAGAAATTTCTTTTCTATTGTGGAAAAACTTGTCTAATATGGAATACATTATAGTAATTGTACATATAGTAAATACAGATATTTCCTCGAAAAATCGCTCAGAAACTTAGGATAGATATTTTTTATTTTTTATAGGCTGTTTTTAAAGAGAATTCCAGTGGTACATCTTTACCAAATGTTACTTCTTTGTTTTTAAGTTTTCTCAAAATATCGCAAATACAAGATTATTTGCAAATCCCACATTTTATTTGCTATTTGACAAAAAAAAAAGTCTGTTTTTTTCTACCTGTATTGACTTCAAACTGACTAGTAACCAATGAGGCTTTAAGTCTTCCACAAGTGATATATTCAATTTTATCATAATATTACTGATAATTGACATAATGTTAGAGTACTTAGCTATATGGAGAAAGACAAAGACCAAATTGAGGTTTTTAACTTAGAGAGAAATATCCCCATTTACTACCGATATAATTATGGGGACTGTGAATAAGATTGAAAAATTATTTCAGAAAAAAAATATAGAAAAATTAACAATCCAGTAGCAAAGTTCACCAAATGATAAATTATATAGGAAAAATAGATATAGAAAACCAAATTAGCAAATCTTCAGAATCAAGGATATTTAAACACTAAATATATTATCCTTATAAATTACAAATTATTCAAAAATTATACAAAGCTGATCGAAAATTGTATGAGGAAATAAGAAAATTGCTGGATTATGAATGATATGGACTTAAGGATCATGTTATTTCTGATGAATCAACTTGTATATCGAATGGTCAAGTGAATCGACATAATTTTCGTTGTTGAGCAGATGAAAAATTACTGGATTAGAGAAGGCCACATCAGATGGCCTCCTGAATCAACTAGGGAGGCTCCAAATACTAGTTCATGCCCTGGCAAGTAAAAACTTCCATGTCAACAAACTCTAATAATAGTAAATCAAAACACACAATGATCAAGAAAATCAATATTTATTCTAATAAAGTTAAAAGTAATAGATATTTGAAATTATAAAATGAACCACTTCACATTCTGTACTCATTCATGACTGATAAAGAACTTTTCAGACAGATGAATGGGTAGAAAGGGACCAAGGAAATGCCTAGCAAACTGTCCAGAATGTCAATATTCTTCATTCATTTTTGTAGGAGTATTTTAACAGCAAAACTCAAGATGAAACCAGTGATTTAACAAAAAGTATTTAAACTTGAGGAGATTTACCATTAAACACCAAATCACTTTTAATTTAACATTATTCTTTTTTCATTTTTTTTAATAGCCATCTCCTGATGATAGATGCTAACATGGTTAGTGAAGCGCGCATCAAAAGGTACAAAAGGGATTTGGTGTTTAGTGGTAAATCTCTTTCATTCAATCATTTTTACTTTTCATAATTTTTTATTTGTGAAACCTTCAGAATAATTACACATAGAGAAATAATATTCAGCAAAGATATATAATCTTGCTTCATTAAAAAGATTATCTGTGTCACATCTGTGTTTTTTTTTATAATTATTGGGCTGGCTGTTTGAAAAAGACTTTGTA
This sequence comes from Cosmopolites sordidus, assembly GCA_031761425.1. Classification (NCBI taxonomy): domain Eukaryota; kingdom Metazoa; phylum Arthropoda; class Insecta; order Coleoptera; family Curculionidae; genus Cosmopolites; species Cosmopolites sordidus. Next base: position 1,131 of record JARFXV010000725.1, on the reverse strand, counting down.
CATCTTTTATATATGCTTAATATATTCCAGGTTTGAGGTTTACACCACATCCTTTGGTAACAGTTAAAAAATCAAATTTTGAGGTTTATGGTTTCAGTTAAATTGTCATACACTTCTAATACTTTATTTGTTAAACATGAAATAAAATTAACATTATTTACTTCTTGTCACTTTACTATTATAGATTTTGTGTTTAATAGTACTTCCTTTTAATATGAACTATTTGTTACTATACTATAGCTGTAAATAATTATAACCTATAAATTTTCTCTACTTCATATGAAAAATGTTTGTGTAATTTCATTTTAACTTGATCTATATACTCCTTCCAATATTATGTATCAATAAATAAAACACCAAACTTCCTATTCTCAATATTAAACTTGTTTGGCCAGTAGTCCACATAAATTAGATGGATCGTCGAATGAGGAAGTCCTCCAATCTCTGCAGCAAAGGTATGTCATTTTTCTTGTTAGCTTGGAAAACCATACTGAGCTACGTCAAACAGTGTACATTAATACATGTCTGCTTAAAAATAACATTAATACATTATCAAATGCGTTTGTAAAGACTGGTAGCCAATTTATATAGTCATATAATAATAATATGACAAATCGTTAAACTAATTTACCATTAGACTAACAAGTAATTAATTATTATTTCTGTTTGTGATTTTAAGGTTTTTATTAGATTTAATTATACATTAATGTTATCAAAATTTTGTATTTAACTTACGTTATTTTTTAAGTAAATTGATTTTAAGTAGTTGGAGCAAAAAATCCATATTTACATTATCAATATGTTGGATTTAGCTTTACATAATTTCTACCTGCCACTTTACAAACACATTTGATATAAACAAAATACACTGATTATATTTTTTCCAAGGGTTGCGCACAATTTTTCAGATTTTTATGGAATCCGTATTTTATAAATGTACTAGATTATTGTATAATAAAATTTTATAATAAACTTTGTTTTATTCTCACAAAATCCCTTTGAATATAAAACTAACTAGTAGTTTTATATTCAAATAAAAATCCCAATTTAACCTATCTATATTACGTCGTCTGACGTTATATAGTTAGGTTAGGCCGTATAGATGGCAAAATTAGCGATTATGTTTGTAGG